>JBBDGP010001113.1:5555000-5878113 GCA_037952835.1 Lithobates septentrionalis
TCCCACCACCATGCTTGACTGATGTACTCCTCACCTGGTTTCCGCCACACATGCTTGACACCACCTGAACCAAATAAGCTTATCTTGGTCTCATCAGACCACAGGACGTGGTTCCAGTAATCCATGTCCTTAGTCTGCTTGTCATTAGCAAACTGTTTGCGGGCTTTCTTGTGCATCATCTTTAGAAGAGGCTTCCTTCTGGGATGACAGCCATGCAGACCAATTTGATGCAGTGTGCGGCGTATGGTCTGAGCACTGACAGGCTGACCCCCCACCCCTTCAACCTCTGCAGCAATGCTGGCACCACTCATAAGTCTATTTCCCAAAGACAACCTCTAGATAAGACGCTGAGCACGTGCACTCAACTTCTTTGGTCGACCTGGTGAGGCCTGTTCTGAGTGGAACCTGTCCTGTTAAACTGCTGTATGGTCTTGGCCACCGTGCTGCAGCTCAGTTTCAGGGTCTTGGCAATCTTCTTATAGCCTAGGCCATCTTTATGTAGAGCAACTATTCTTTTTTTAGATCCTCAGAGAGTTCTTTGCCATGAGCTGCCATGTTGAACTTCCAGTGACCAGTATGAGAGAGTGAGAGAAATAACACCAAATTTACCACACCTGCTCCCCATTCACACCTGAGACTTTGTAACACTAAGTAATCACATAATACCAGGGAGGGAAAATGGCTAACTGGGCCCAATTTGGACATTTTCACTTAGGGGTGTATTCACTTTTGTTGCCAATGCTTTAGACATTAATGGCTGTGAGTTGAGTTATTTGGAAGGGACAACATTTTTTATATGACTTAAAAAATGTTGACAATGCATGAAACGTGAAACCTATCTTCACCCTGGTTAACATTGATGTGATTTGGCATGCAATTTGACATGTCAAGTCGCATGCCAAATCGGCGGCAATTGCCGGCAATGGCAGCGTCCGAATCGGTGCGACGCCGCATTTGCGGCACCACTAGGGTTGCCACCTCATCCCTTTAAAACTGAACATATATTAATTACACAGGTTGTGTGGCTGATTAAGGTGGTAATTAAACTCACTTGGTATCTTATCTGAATTAAATTAGCCTCAGAACCTGTGTAATTAATATGTGTTCGGTTTTAAAGGGATGAGGTGGCAACCCTAGGCGCCACACCGATTCCCAAAAGTAGTTTCTGTACTACTTTTGGTGATTTCGGGGTGTGATTTCCATTGACATCTGTGCAGAAACCCTCACAGATGTCTCTGAAATCACCCCGAAAGTCGGGACTGACACGCAGGAATGAAATTGTGCGAGTTTAGCTGAACTTGCACAATTTCATTCCCGCTGTCAGTGTGAGCTAGGCTAACTTTCAATTGCTCACCTTGTGACGGTATGCGAGGTGAGGTAATTGACAATCAATATATTTCACCTCGCATGCATTCTGTTGTAAGAGACTGAAGCTGAGAGAGAGAGAGAGAGAGAGGGAGAGAGAGAGAGAGAGAGAGAGAGAGAGCTTTGTTTGATTTAAAAAAGAAGGTTTGCTTGACCACATGTTTTGTGGGTGAAGGGGATCAGCCCCACACCGTATAGAGAGGAGATTACTGTATAGTTTAGCGTGGAATGGCAAGGATTTATTCTACTCATTTTTTTTGTTTGTTTTCATAACTTTGCAAATCTCTACTAAATAAACCTGGCAACCTGGCAGATTTTAAAGAAATTGCCTGCACGCTGACCTTGTTTTCCAGAAAAGGTGATCCCCACGAGCTAATCTCCCACAACCTACAGTATATGTACCCTGTGCGTACATGGGCACATATCTGGGTCAGTTGAAGGATTGGGTGCAGTGTAGGGTTGAGGGTGGCGATGGTTTTGCCGTGTAAATGGGTATTATCAGTAGCACACAGCTTTTCCTTTTCTTCATGATTTTCTGATGACAAGCAAATGTATTACACAAAACACCGATATTAATACACTACACTGATTGACAAATTAATAGAAAAGAAAGTTTAATTTTTATTTATTTATTTATTTATTTATTTATTTATTTTGTTCTCAGCCATGTTAACAAGTGCCACAGCATGTGACAAATGACACTTTTTTAATCATACAACAGTTGTCTTTATCCACTTGCTTACTGGGCACTTTTACCCCCTTCCTGACCTGGCCAATTTTCAGCTTTCATCGCTGTCACACTGTGAATGACAATTGCACGGTCATGCAGAACTGTACCCATATAACATTTTTTAAATTTGTTTACACATAAATAGAATTTTCTTTTGGTGGTATTTAATCACTGCTGGGTTTTTAATTTTTTGCTAAACAAATGAAAAAAGACCAAAAATGGGAAAAAACAAAACATTTTTCATAGTTTGTTATACAATTTTGCAAACAGGTAATTTTTCTCCTTCACTGATGTGTGCTGATGAGGCTGCACTGATGGGCACTAATAGGATGCACTGATGGGCACTGATGAGTCTGCATTGATAGGTGGCACTGAAGGGCACTGATAGGTGGCACTGATGGGTACTGATAGGCAGCACTGGGCACTGGTAGTTGGCACTGATAGGAAGCATTGATAGGTGGTACTGATTGGCAGCACTGATGGGCACTGTTGGGACTGCACTGATAATCAAAACACTGATATTCAGTGCCCTAATTATCAGTGCCGATGTCCCTGTTAACACAAGCCGGTTATAATCTCTTTTTCTCTCCTCGTGCTGTCAGTGTGAGGAAAGAAAAGCCGATAGCCAGCTTGTGTTTGCTTCCGTGATCAGTTTTCATAGGACACAGCTGATCATTTGGTAAAGGGGCACTGTGATTGGCCCTTTACCCCGGTGTTTGGAACACAACATGATTTGAAATCAAATTTCTAGAGTTTCTTTCTGCTTGATACAACCAAGCCTTTGCTTTTATGGGGGTGGTCTGGAATGTCTTTGTAGCATATTTGAAAGAAGAGATCAGGCCTCCATCAAGGCTGGACAACTTGGCTCCGGGCTGACTGGTATAATAATACACAGCAAACAAGAGAGCCATGGCTGCCAAAATGATTGATGACGGTGAGTGACAAAGATTAAAGGATCAACAGGCACCTAGAGATGATACATGGACAATGCTGTCCCTAGAGGCCAATACAGCAGAACGGACAGTAATATAAGATATTAAAGGACTACCTCTTGGCAATATCTCATTGGACAGGAGGATAGGGGGGCGTGGTTACGAATGGATCTGAATGAATGTGTAAAAAGTCACACAGGAGGGAATTTGTCCCCTTTTTCACTCATGGCTCTTGCCTGATGGTTCTAAGCCTCATGGCTATCTCTCTTTGCCATCTGAGCCCAGCTGACTAAACAAAATCTCGAGGAAAGCATTGTGATAAGTATCTTTGATATTCTTGTATTATATGCTCTGGTGTTATATGCTTTGTAATATCTTTCTTCAGTATTTTCATCTTAGCGTTTTCCTATTTTCTTGGGAAATAAACAAGACTTTGTTTTATTAAGCGGTGTGCTTGGTTTCATAGATAACCTTGTATTATAGTAATATCAACAGTAACATGTGATCAGAGTTTTAGTAGACTAACTATAGGAATAGATAAGGTAATACATAGGTGCAATAGATAGAGGGAATCCGTAACCACCCTTGAATAATATTTATTTGTTACCAATTGCTTAATTTGGCACCCCAGAAGGCGCGTGGATTTTATTGCTGCACAGAATCCAATCCCTAATGTATTTTTGTCTTGCGTCCCTAAAAGGTAAGCAATCAACTACACCTAGAACTGGAAGCCCTCTCTACTGTGGACACGATTCGCACTGGTTCGTGAATTCTGAAGCCCTACATAAGTGGTCCTGAAAGTTCTATGGAATATTTCATCAGTGAGTGGATGCGCAAAATCTGGTGAGATTTTTGGCTGGTATATATGTATATGTGTTAACATTTATTGTATTGTTAGTGTGCATTAGGCCTGTGTAGCCGGTCAAGAGGGCTGGTGAGGGAGGGGCTGATCACCCCTGGTTATCTGAGGTAGCCTGCAGATTGGCAGGATAAATCACACATCTTTGACGAGAAAGTGGGAGAAATATAGATTTTTATTTTTTATTCTTATTTTTCTATTAGTTTTTTTTTTTTACCCACGTGAGAGTAAAATAGTTCTCTGTTCCAATAGAAGTTCGATGTGGCCTGCATTCTGAGATAATAGGGCTAAAAATCAGTGGTAATAAGGCATTGTGTCATGGTTATGCAATAGAGTTTTCTCTGTCAGCTTACCTGTCTCCATGTGTTCATCTCTGAAGACCAGCTGCCTCTCACCTGACTGGTTTTATAACCTCTCCTCTAAGCATAGCCCCACCCCAGGCCCTATCAGGGAACCCTATATTAACCTGTGCACTGCAAGCCAGCAGTGCTGATCAACCATTGTGTGTTAGCCTCCGTGTGTACTTGCTGTGTTTCCTACGTCTGATTCCTGTTACCGACTTTGGACAGTTCTCGACTCTCCCTGTCTGCTTGTTACCCTGACCTTTGCCGTGTTATGTTTATCCTTGTCTGCTAGTCGCCCTGACCTTTGGCTTACCCCTTACTTCCCTGTCGTTCCAGCCTGCTGCCTCCTTCCTCTTCTCCGGTTGTCTGCGGTGAGCGTGAGCTGTGAGACCCTGGGGGCCGCGACCTGGAGCCAGACTGCAGCGCAGTCCATCCTCACCACTAGAGACTCTGGTGAATACCCGCTGGCTCTTAGACTCTGCGCCCTGGGAAATCTATGCTCTAGCTCCCACTGGGATCCATGTTAGTTATCCTGTAGACCTGCTTCCTGAACCTTCCAGGGTTCAATCCGCAGCAGTCAGTCCTAGGGTCCACTACCTTAGCGGTGCACTTCCGACTCCTACAGAGTGCATCTGTCACCTGGTCCCAGGTGACCTGACAGTTTGATCAGCCATGGACCCGGCTGATGTGCCGCTACCCGCAGATGATCCGTTGCAGGGCTTAGTTCGCAGACTTGAGACCCAGGAACCGCATCAGACCCAAGTGATGCGATTCCTACAGGATTTGGCATCCCGTTTTGAACAGGTTCAGGCCTCATTAGGACCCCCGGTTCAACAACCTCAACCGCTATCTGCTGCTGCACCTATCGCACCAGTCGCAGCCACACATTCATTACAACTGCCAGCTCCGGCTCGTTTCTCTGGGGACTCCAAGGCTTGCAGGGGGTTACTTAGCCAGTGCACGATTAATTTTGAACTTCAGCCCCAAAACTTCCAGTCCGATCGGGCAAAAGTAGCCTATATTATATCCCTCCTGTCCGGTGAGGCGCTAGCTTGGGCTGCCTCTCTGTGGGAACTGAATGATCCAGTGGTTTCTAGCCTGTCTGATTTCTTGAAACTTTTGCGGAATATCTTTGAGGAACTGGGTCGCGTCTCCTCAGCGGCTAGCGCTCTTTTACATCTCCGTCAAGAGTCCACTTCTGTGGGACAGTATGCTCTTCAGTTCCGTATCCTCACAGCTGAATTGAGCTGGAATAATGAGGCCCTAGTTAGAACCTTTTTACATGGCCTCTCTGATACACTGAAGGATGAATTAGCAGGAAGATCCCTTCCTGCTGATCTGGACGGTGTCATCCCCTTGTGTAACCAGATCGATATTCGCTTTCAGGAGAGGGCCCTGGAAAAAAGATGCCAGCTCTCCCCGTTCCTTAGGCAGCTTGAGCTCCCAGTCCCTTCTCTTCGATCCGAGGTGTACCCCCTGCCCGCTGAGGGAACCTATGCAGCTGGGCTGGACCAAGTTGTCTCCTGAAGAACGCGCTAGGCGCAGAACTCTGGGCCTGTGCCTCTATTGTGGGGCCAAAGGTCATTTTCGTGACACTTGTTCTCTTTGTCCGGAAAAACGATCGGGGCTAATACATCTGGAAGGTTGAGTTTTAGACCCTGAAGTATCACCTTCACCTTCTCGTCTTCTTCTTTCTGTGTTCCTTTATGTCGACGCTTCCTTTCATTCGGTCTCGGCACATCTGGATTCCGCAGCCGCTGGCAATTTCATGGATTGGGAAACTGCATCTTCCATGAGACTTACCCTTTTGCCCCTTTCAACGCCATTGGTGGTCTTGGCGATTGATGGCACTGTTCTCCCAGGGGGTCCTATCCGCTTCCAGACCCTTCCTGTTAAGATGTCGGTAGGGACACTCCACCAGGAGTGGATATCCTTCCTTGTCTTACCTAAAGCTTCATCTCCTATCATATTAGGTCTTCCTTGGTTACAGTTCCATTCTCCACACATTGACTGGACTGCTGGACGGATCCTGGCTTGGGCTTCCTCCTGTTCCTCTTCCTGCCTACTCAAGGTTACCCCAAAAGAGAAATTAATTCTAATTTTGTTTTCTGTTTATACACCTAAGGCTCTATACAAATCATTGGTTTTAATATGTAGTACCTGAATACCTTCGTCCTCTTCCTGATGAAGCTGATCCAGCGAAACATGTCAAAATTTTAGGACGCAGGAACTATGTACATGCAACTCCAGTTTTCCTCATTAGGTCAGGGTTTAGATAGGTGTGCACACCCAGGACCATGATTGTGACTGCAGTTGCATATTTTTAGTATGTCATTTAATGTGTCTATTTGTCTTCGAATAAACGATTTATATTTTATTATAGCATTTGTCTCTTTGTATGTATATGAAGTACCTTTAAAGTCCCATTCCCAACAGATTCTTTCTTTACCATTTTTTCAGGGATGTTGGTACATGTGTATTATATGTTTTTTGTTTGGTGCTGGCCTCTCCCCATATATATCTAGACTAAGGCGTTATGAAGTTTATTCTGCGAGATGGGTTAACAATCCAAAGCATAGAGGCCATAGTAATCAAACCCATATCCCTTTTAAGACCCAAATGCTGAGACTACAAACCGAAAATAGTTGATTAAGACAGGAAAAGTATCACTGTATAGAACAGTCACATAAACTCAAAATGGAGGTAGCAGCATGTTCATTCAAATATAGCACTGGGGGAAACAATGTTAGCAGCCTTTAGCGAGCTGCATGGATGGTAAGAATTTTCTGGTTAAAGTTTCTTTGCTATGAATAAGGTTTAGATTTGAGTTTCAGAGATTTGCCCTTCATGTTTGGAATATTATAAAGGACCTTGATATTTTTTTTAGTATTTTCAAAGATAAGCCTCTGGATTGTTATTTTATTTATTTTTTATTTTTTTAGGCTATAATTATTATGTTTTTAATTTTGGTTTTTTAGATTTTTTTTTCATTTGTAATTTTTGTCTTTTCAATTTTTAAAAAAAAATACTTTTTTTTTTTTTTTAAAACAATTTATTAGGTTTTCACAGATTACAAATCTCAGTACAGTGGTAGACTTTTACAGGAGGGAGTAGTCTACAATCAACATATAGAATCAAACAAGAATAAACGAAATGGTATCAAGTGAATGATAAATTCAGACAGAGTTTCAGAGGCCTACAATAATAATGCGTTGGTGAATACATTCTATGCTATAAAAGTAAAAATGAGAAATAACAGATAATAAGAGTGTTTCCTCTATTCAACATGGAATGTTCTGGTTGTGTGCAGTGAGCGTGTCATGGGTGAGGTGAACTCTGTATTAGCCGCATGAGATTAAGAGGGTTAGTATTATTTTTAAGTAGAAGTGTGATACCAGGTATTTGTAATGTAAATGATCTGGACCGACGGTAGTAGAGCTACCCATATCGCTGGGCACCCCAATAGGGTACTGACTGTGCCCAGTGCGGGTATGATAATTTGCTAATCAGTAGGGCATGTCGGTAATGTGCCTCTGGTAGGGTGCGAGTCTACACAATGTCAAGAAAGATGATGGATACAAGGGAGCAGGCTATGCAATTGGCAGGGGTTTATGTATGATAGAGGGAAAAAGGGATGGGGGGGGTGGGAAGACGGAGGGATAGGACGGTACATATATTTATTGGTTAGTGGGGGGGTGAACTGTCTGGCCAGTGTCATCTTCTGGAGCAATGTTTGGGAGGTTTGCCTGTGAGCATGTTGGTTGCGTTTGTTTGAAATGGGTCTAACATGCCCATGTATCTTTGTACTTGGAAGGTGAATCGGAGGATTGATGTATGAGGTTTTCTATGTCAGCCATCCTGTCCACTCTCCGAATCCATTCTGGGATCGAGGGAGGGGATGCATAGGTTTGCCGCATTAATGAGATGGAGAGTTAGTGATTTCTTGTATGCACGTTGGGGAATCGAGGTATGGTGGAGCAAGTATTGCGCCGGGGTGTAATCCGGGGTATATGTTGTTATCTGAGTGATTAGGCTGTGAATGTCAGCCCAATAAGATTGAATGAGAGGGCATTCCCACCAGATGTGCAGAAGAGATCCCCTGGCTCTGTTGCATCTCCAGCAATTGGGAGATATGGTGGGTAAAAATTTGTTAATTTTGTCGGGGGTCCTGTACCATTTTGAGTAGATTTTGAACCTGCACTCCTGTGTAGCTACGTTGCCGGAGCCTTTGTGAATGTGAGAGAGCACATTTCTCCAGTCGTCTGTGGTTAGGGTTGTGTTCAAGTCAGTCTCCCATTGTGTTATCAACGTATTCGTTTTGATGTGAGGAGAAAAGTGCGTGAATGGTCGAGATGAGGTGTCTTTGGGGTTCGGTGTTGGTGCATAAAATTTCGAAGGGCGTGAGTTCCCTATGTAAGTTGTCTTTGTGGAGGAGGCTCTGTAGAAAGTGGCGGATCTGCAGATAATTGTAGAAGGGAATGTGATATTCTGGAAATTTGTTTATCATAGCTGAGTACGGTAATAGAGTACCTTGATGGAATAGTTGTTGAGCTAGGAGCCTGGGTCTGTGTGGATCCCTGGTTGGGTGGGTGAGGGTGACACCCGGTAAAAATGCAGGGTTATCTTCGATAGGTGTCAGTGGTCCCGATAGGGTTTGGATCTTAAGTATTTTGCACGATTTTGTAAAGTTTATTAGGGTGGAATTGATCATGGGATTCGAAGTGGCAGTTTTCTGGACTAGTTTTGAGTTGATCCAGGGGAGGAGTTTTAACGGGATCTCGGTGAAGGCATTTTCTATTTGCACCCACTCTTTTTCTTTGCCGTGCACATGCCAGTCCACAATTCTAACTAGATGGCAGGCCTGGTAATAAATGTGTATGTCTGGAACCTGCAATCCTCCTTCTAATTTAGGAGACGCCAGTCTGTGCCAGTTCATTCTAGGCTGTTTGGATAGCCAAATACATTTCCTACAAATTCTTTTGTACGTGGCAAAGAAGGAGTGCGGGGGCAGTATAGGGATGGTTTGAAGAAGGTAAAGTAGCCTAGGTAGAACGTTCATTTTCAACATAGCTATTCTTCCAAACCATGAAAATGGTCCCGCTTGCCATTTTTGGAGATCACTTTCGATGGTTTGCAGGATTAGTAGAAAGTTTAGTCTGAATAATTCTGACAGATTGGTGGGGATGTTAATGCCAAGGTACTTTATGGCTTGCGTTTCCCATCCAAAAGGAAAGTTACCTTTGCATTGTGCGACTGTCTCATGTGATAGTGATATGTTGAGTGCCTTGGATTTGGACAAGTTTATTTTGTAAGTTCGATAAGGATTTAAAAAGAGCAAAATCTTTGAGCAGGTTCGGGATGGTAGTGGTCGGTTCTATGTCTGGGTTTTCCCTAAGTCTGCGTAGCATGGGTTCCATTGTTAGTATGAAGATCAAGGGGGATAAGGGACATCCCTGTCTAGTACCGTTAGACACGGAGAAGGCGCTCGACAGTCCACCGTTCACTCGGACTTTAGCTGTGGGGGAAGAGTAAAGAATCAAAATCGTGTCGATAAGTCACGGTGGGAGGCCTATTGATTGTAGAGTGGCTGCCATAAAGTCCCAAGCTACCCTGTCAAACGCCTTCTCCGCGTCCAAGGATAGGAAGAAGCCCTTAGTGTTAGTGGAAGTCAACCAATGGTGTATATTTAGGGCTTTGGTAGTATTATCTTTAGCCTCTCTGCCGGGGACAAAACCTACTTGGTCTGTGGCAATTAAATTTGGGATCAAGGGTAGAAGGCGATTTGCAATGGCTTTGGCGTACAATTTAACGTCTACATTAAGTAGAGAAATGGGGCGGTAATTAGGAACCAATTTGTCATCTTTTCCAGATTTGGGGATAAGGGTAATATGGGCCTCTAATATATCTTTGGGGGCCGTATTGGTGGGGGAGAGGTTGTTGAAGGCCTTAACAAGGTGAGGTAATAGTAGATCAGGGAAGGATTTGTAGCATCCGACCGTCAGCCCATCAGGGCCAGGGCTTTTGTCCGGTTTCATCTGTTTTAATGCTAGAGTGATCTCTTCCGTCGTTAAAGGGACGTCTAGAGATGTTGAGTCTTCGGTCCGGATGGGCGAGGGTGCGTATTGGGATAGGAAGTTGTATATGGCCTCTTTCCTGTCTGCCAGAGTGGGAGAAGACTGGGAAATACCAATATTGTATAGGTTTGTGTAATAGTGTACAAATTGTCCTGCTATGTCCTCAGATTTTACTAGTGTTTTACCTGAGGGGTCTACAATGGAGTGTATAGTGTGGGCCGCTTTTTTCGCTTGTAGTGCTCTAGCCAACATCTTCCCAGATTTGTTGCCAAACTCGTAAAAGCATTTTTGTGTAAGCATATATTTCCGTTTGACGTTTTTGTGCAATTCTTCTAAGAGTTTGGTTCGTAGTTGTGTCAGTTCAGTCAGTGTTTCTAGAGCTAGGGATGCCTTATGTTTCCGTTCTAGAACAGAGATGCGTGTCCATAGTTCCTCAAGTTTTGCTTTCCTTAACCTGTTTCTATGTGCTGCGTGTGATAAGAATGTGCCTCTTATAACACATTTGTGTGTGGCCCAGACTATTTCTGGAGCAGAGTCGCCCTGTCCGTTTTCTGTGAAGTAGTTACGTAGGTGTTCGGAGGTCTTGTGTGAGATTTCGGCGTCTGTGAGTAGGGAGTTGTCTAGACGCCATATGTGGGCTCGGGTGGATTTGTTAGGGATGTGCAGTGTCATGGAAACTGGGTTATGGTCTGCCAGTATCATTGGTTCAATTGAGGATTTGTGAAGTACTGAAAGATCGTTTTGGGAGATGAAGAAATAATCAATTCTGGAATATTTGGAGTGTGGTGGGGAGAAGAAGGTAAAGTCTTTACTTTTGGGGTGGAGCGTGCGCCAGGTATCATGTAGTAATAGTTCCCTGAATTGTGTTTTGATTGCACGTAAGGCCCTATGGGTAGAGGATGAGGTGCCATTGGAGGTATCGAGGGAGGGATCAAGAAGGACATTGAAATCGCCGCCTACTATGATGCTGCCCGCGCTAAAAGTCGTAAGGAGTTGTAGTGCGATTCGGAAGAATGGTACTTGTCGTGAATTTGGAGCGTACAGGTTGGCAATGGTTAGGGTCTTGTTGTGCAGAGAGCCCTTGAGGAAAAGGAATCTCCCTAGAGGGTCTCGCTGCACGTCAGTGACTACGAATGGGCAGTTTTTCGATATGAGGATGCATACTCCTTTCGATTTGGCTTCATTATTGGTTGCATGGTATACAGTCGGAAAGTGTTTGTTTCGTAGTTTGGGGATAGTATCAGATCTAAAGTGTGTTTCTTGGATGAGCGCGATGTGGGTGTGGGATTTTTGTAGATGGGTGAGTAGGAGAGACCGTTTTTCGGGTGTGTTTAGGCCCCGTATATTCATGGAGCGCAGTGTGAGTGTTGAGTAAGGAGGGGTCTGTGACGCGGTTAGGTCAATGGGGTCCATGTCCTCCGTCAGGGTTAGGGGTAGGGTATACTCTTGAGGGATTATGTGTAGGGGAGGTGTGCTTTTTAAAGATTCAGCAGAAGCTTAAGTTGTTGCGAGTGTAACACGGGGGAGAGACCGATGAGGCAGCAGAGGTATCAACAAAGTCTGCTGTCTCTTTATGGGAATATATTCGGTCAGGTACAGAGCACTGATGGTCCCCAACCCGCGGGGTCCGGGCTGGCAAATCTCAATGGAGCTGTGAAGGGGTTGGCAGAGATCTGGCACAAGTGAGTGATAGGGGTATTTAGGTATGGAGACAAGTGTATCCTGTCAACCTATGACCATTGGTATTTGAATAAGGTGGTGTGCGGTATATGTTATTGGCTCGGTGTCGAGGCTACAGGTCTAGTAATGTTGGTGAAGTAGGGTTAAGGTATGGGTCTGTGAGAGGGGGGCTTCTATGTGCATGAAGTATCACCTACAATGTGAGTCGAAGGACCGTGTCAGTCAAATCAGGAGGTATACATATACAGGGCCTTCTTCTATGTACCCTGAAGTTGTAATGGGAAAGTCTGGGCGTGGGGCCATGTGAGAAGACCTTTTAGGGTGCATAGTGGGGTAGGGGTCTGGCAGACCTGGCTTCACTGTAGCCGGTGTCATGTACCCAGTATTGTTGTAGGCTACATACTGAAACAATCTAAACATTGTAGTAGGTAATATGGGGTGTTAACTTACCCAAAAACACAAATAAACTGAATGCTTGAAAAGCAAAATCAAAGTTAAAGGTAAGACACATAAGAAGTGGCGTGCAGGAGGATCAAAAAGCAATGTTACAGTGTCTTGCAGAGTTGTCGGTAGAGCCTAAGAGAGGGGCTGTGAGTTGCACATTGAAGTACCTGAGTGGTGCGGCAGTTCAAGTCTTCCATACCCCCGAAGGTGTATGTGGATTCGGAGTTAGGGCGGAGCTAGGTATGCTAGTAGTCGGTAGTCTGGGGAAGGTAGCTGTTGCCATCCTGGAGAGTGTGTTTGCCCCAGTGATCATAACGTGATCCTATACGACCGTGCATCGGAGACGACCTCAGGGGTCCGTTCCCAGCACATAAGGGCGTATAGTAGTCAGCGTTGTAGTCCATTAGCGAACATCAGGGTGCAGTCGAGCCGTGGAGAGTCCGGATGAAGTGCGTCGATTCACGGTGTCAGGAATCCGGAGTCGAGAGGTGACCGCAGTCCTGCGGGGGTCCTGCGATGAGTCGGGTGTGGATGTTGGGGTTGCTAGGTAAGTAGTGTACCATGTCCGGCGTTGAGAGCGGGCTGTCCTCAGATCTCTGTATCCGGCGCGTCAATGGTGGCGCCGGGAGCTGACGTGTTGCTTGGGAGATCAGTCACGGTTTCCGGAAGGCCCTCGCTTTGCATTCTGGTAGTTGTAGTATGTATAGTCCGTTTCCGTCCTCCGTGGTTAGAACGAAGAAGCTATGCGACAGCATCCTGTGAGCACAGTGGATGGGATACGGGTTGCACAGTCCTGACACGATTTCCCTGGGAGGCAATGAGCCTGGTGTGAAAGTGGTAGTAAAATGTAAAAAATAAGAACCGTAGAATCAAAACATAACTGCAATAAAAGAACGGTGAGAAAAGCTGTGTCTGGGTCCGTAAATACTAAGGCCAGCTAGGCAGCGAGACAAGTACCGGGGCCCAGACGATCGCAGCCGACTAAGATGAGCATCAGCGTCCCCTCCTAGCTCTCCGGAAGAGGGAGAGTGGGGGCTTTGATTGCGGCGGTGTGTACGGTGTGCACCGTGAGGCGGCGTGACAGAGGGGGATCTTCTTCTCCTATGGCCGGCGTTGGAGGCCTCCATGGGTTCTTCAGGCGGGAGTTCTCTGCGCACCGCGGAGCGTCGAAAATCTGCATACCAATTGGGTACCTCTACTCTCGATATGTGTAGAGTGTCACAAAAGATGGGGAGATCTTCAGGTACCTTGAGGTATGCTGTGCGGCCGTGTGAGGTTGCGGCTAAGCAGAAAGGAAACTTCCATTTGTAGGTGATGTTGTTAGCGCGTAAAGCATCCAGCAGTGGTTTTAAGTCACGGCGATGTTGGAGGGTTATGCCGGACAGATCCTGGTAAATTTGAACAATTTTCCCTTTATGTACGATCTGCGGTACACCTCTGGCCTGCATAAGAATCTCCTCTTTGATTTTAAAGCTCGTGAAACAGCAGATGATGTCCCTAGCTGGATCGGTGTCTTTCCCTTTTGGCCGCAATGCTCTATGAATCCTCTCCATTTCAATAGGCGTCTGTAGTGGTCTGCGTAGAAGGACGTTGAACAGGCTGATGGTAGAGTGGGTAATCTGTTCGCCTTCAATAGATTCGGGCACTCCTCTGACCCTCAAGTTATGGCGTCTGCCACGATTGTCAAGATCCTCGAGGTGTCTCTGCATTTCTCTCATTTGAAGCGTATGGGTATCGACATGTCTCGTTGTTTTGCGTAGTTGCAGATCTTTGTTAAATATTTTTATTGGTTTTTAAACAGAAGTAACAAGGAGAAATACAGAAAAGGGAGAGTACAGCACAAGGGTAAGTTAAATACATTACAGTATGCTTTTGCGGACGCAGCCGCTGATCTCGTGAGTGAGAAAGTTGAGTTATTATACACAGACCGTAATAGTAGATCATATAGTTAGGGTAAATATTCTGTGAAGCTTTAAAGAGTCTATACAGTAGAGATTTTGTTACTGAGTCCTAGAGCTCTAGCTTTACATTTCATCGAGGATGGTGGTTGATATAGGGTGGGTGAGGGTGGGGGTGGGGGTATGAATTATCTAGTTATGAGGTTCACTCGGTAAATATTGTTTTTAAAGCTCGGTGTGGGTGATTATAGACGTAGGTAGGTGTTTGTAAAAGGGATTTGTAGATGATGAGTTGGGAAAGTATTAGTGTGTGGGTTGTTGTGAGTATTTTCAGCAGAGGGTATAACTTTTGTGAGTGTCGACTTGAGTTTGGGGGTTTTTGGATTCATCAACAATGGAAGGGGAAATGAGAGGGACAGTGTTTATCCAGGGTAAGGAAATATACGTTATTCTAGACTTCGTCACAGCATTTATACTGCTTTTATGTGAAATATTGTTTGTATTCATCAGTGGTAGTGAAGTGTATCCAGCATGTCCATGTTTTGATGAACTTAGGTTGTGTTTCTTTGGCCTGATGTATGAGGTCTTCCATGACCATCGTTTTTTGTATGCGTGTAAACCATTCTGCGATGGATGGTTGGTCTGTTGAGCGCCATTTGAGGGGGATGCATAGCTTAGCAGCGTTCACCATGTGCATGGCCAGAGATCGGAGGTAAGTTGACAGTGGCAATTTGGAGTGATGGAGCAGGAATAATGCAGGGTTGAAGTCTAACGTGTAAGTCGTTATTTGGCTGATCAATTTGTGTACTTCTGACCAGAAGGGTTGAATTTTTGTGCAGGACCACCAAATATGTAAGAACGATCCAATCTCAGTTTTACATCTCCAACATGTTTGGGTAATTGACGGGTCAATATGATGCAGCGTCAGTGGTGGTCTGTACCATCTTGATAGTATTTTAAAGGCGTTTAACTGTACTTGCACATTGATTGATCCTTTGTGGGCCAAGGTATATATTTTCTCCCATTCTGCGTCGGTAAGGTTTATTGAGAGGTCCTGTTCCCATTGTCTGGTGGTCCAGTGTTTCGTTGGTGTGCGGGCTGTGAATAGGAGTGCATATGTCTGGGATATCAGGTGTTTTTGTGGTTCCCCACTTGAGCATAGGTTTTCAAATGTGGTGGTCTGCCTGGACCAGTCTGGTCTGGGTTTAGGTTTGTTAAAAAAGTGTCTCAGTTGGACATATGTCCAGAATGGGAAAGATTTCATGTTCATTTTTGACGCAAGTGCTGGTTGGGATAAGAACTGATTTCCTTCGAAAAAATGCTCTGCTCTTACAGTAGGGTGGGGCCAATGGTCTGCTAAGAAGGTGGGATGCATCCCTGGCAAAAAATCTGGGTTCATCCGTAATGGGGTCATTGGGCCATTAGGTGAAGAGAGTTTGTGGAGTTTACAGGTTGTGTGGAAGGAAGCCAATGTGGGATTAATTAATGGGTGATGTTCGGATTCAGGGGGGATATTAGAGTTAGTGATCCAGGGGAGATGAGACAGTGGTAGGTCTGAGAATGATTGCTCTATGTGGATCCAGTCTTTATGTGCAGAGTGTATGTTCCAATCTATAATTCTTGTAAGATGGCACGCTTGTTGGTATTTGCGTAGATCAGGAAGACCTATGCCTCCTAAAAGTTTGGGGGGGGTCAGTCTCAGGAAGCTTAGTCTCGGGCGTAGTTTGGCCCATACGAATGATGTACAGGCTTTTTGATAGGTTAAGAAGAATGTCTTCGGAAGTTTAATGGGAATAGTTTGCAAAATATATAAAAGTCTGGGCAGGATATTCATTTTGATTATTGCGGCTCTACCGAACCAGGAAAAAAGTCCCGTGGACCATTTTTTTTAAGTCTAATTGTATTTTTTGTAAAATTGCCGCATGGTTTAGGGTGTATAGGTTGTTCAAGGAGGTCGGTAAGAGAATACCTAGATATTGGATTGCTCTAGCGTTCCACGAGAACGGATAGTTGAGTTGGCATTGTCGACAAATTTCAGGGGCGAGGGTAATATTTAGGGCTGTCGATTTCGAGTAATTTATTTGGAGGTTAGAAAGGGTATGAAAATTATTAAAGTCTTTAAGGAGGTTGGGTATTGTCGTGAGGGGGTCAGTGAGAAAGAGGAGTATGTCGTTCGCGAAGGCAGCTACTTTGTATGTGCGTCGTTTGATGGTAATTCCCTTAATGTCTTGATTGGCTCTCAGGCGTCGCAGGAAGGGTTCCAGGGATAAAATAAAAATTAAAGGGGAGAGTGGGCATCCCTGACGGGTTCCATTCGACGCGGAGAAGGCGTCCGACAGGTGGCCATTTACATGGACCTTGGCAGTAGGGTTAGAGTAAAGGGCCGATATGAAATTGAGCATCGTTGGGGGAAGACCTATCATCCGTAGAGTTTCTGACATATAGTCCCAGGCCACCCTGTCAAACGCCTTCTCCACGTCGAGAGAAAGCATAAATCCGCTAGAACGGCTGGATGTAAGCCAATGGTGGATATTAAGAGCTTTTAGAGTGTTATCTCTCGCCTCTCTTCCCGGAACGAAGCCAACCTGGTCTAGATCAATAAGTTGGGGCAATAGTGGTAGTATACGGTTCGCTAAAGTCTTTGCATACCATTTTAAGTCCACATTAAGAAGCGAGATGGGCCTGTAATCGGTAACTAGGGAGGGGTCTTTGTCTGGTTTTGGAATTACAGCTATATGGGCAGTTAGAAGGTCTCGAGGCGGCGTCGTAGGGGTTGCGAAGGAGTTAAAGGCTTGTAAGAAGAAGGGGGTGAGTGTTTCTGCATAAGTTTTATAGTAGCCGACTGTCAAGCCATCGGGGCCGGGGCTTTTACCTGATTTTAGTTGTTTCAAAGCTAGGTCTATTTCTTCTCTGGTTAAGGGGGAGGCCAGATCTTGGGCCACGGAAGCCGAGATAGGGGTGGGGCCATATTGTTGCAAAAAGTCGATTATCAATTCTGTTCGTTTGTTTTTATCTGAGGAGGAGTTAGATGGGTGAAGGTTATATAGTTTACTATAATATTGGACAAACTGTTGTGCAATGTCTGGGGTTTTGGTAAATTTGCCTCCTGCTGGATCAGTGATGGAGTGAATCGTTGTGTGAGCTTTTGTCGCTTGTAAAGCCCGAGCTAGCATTTTACTGGCTTTGTTGCCATATTCATAAAACGTTTTTTTGGAAAGGATATATTTGCGTCAAATTTGGGTGTCTAATATGTCAAGGAGATCTTTTCTAGTTTGAATCAGTTCTGTCATAGTGGAGAGGGCTTGGGTTTGTTTGTGAGCATTTTCTAGCCTATGGATTTTGTTGATGAGGTCTAAGTATTGTTTTCTGCGTATTCGATTGCGTTTAGCAGCCGCCGCGATTAAGATTCCTCTGACTACACATTTGTGTGTTTCCCAGATGGTAAGTGGGGACGTGTTCGTCGAAACATTCTCTTGAAAGAAATGTTTGAGGTTAGATTCGACCTCAGCCATGATGGAAGGGTCATTCAGTAATGATGGATCCAGTTTCCATGTTTGTGAGCGGGGTGTCGTGTTTGGGATTTTAAGTGTTAGAGAGGTGGGGTGATGATCGGAGATAAGCATGGGGTCAATTGAAGCGTGGTGTATTAGAGATAAATCTTTTTGTGTTAGAAAGATGTAATCAATCCTTGAATATCTGTCGTGGGGAGCGGAGTAAAATGTGAAGTCTTTAACGTTTGGGTTCAGGGTGCGCCAGGAGTCATGTAGTAATAGCTGATTGAGTAACGATTTAATTGTCTTAAGGGCCGAATACGGGAGTGAGGAGGAGCCGGTAGATGTGTCTTGGATAGGGTTAAGTGGAATATTGAAGTCTCCTCCCAAGATGAGGGTTCCTTCTTGGAAGGTTGTGAGTGTATCCGTAATTTTCCGAAAGAAAGGTACCTGACAGCAGTTGGGGGCGTATATATTTGCTAATGTGAATTTCCTATTGAGGAGGGATCCTTTGAGAATTAGGTATCTGCCTTCCGCATCTATTAAAGAGTCTGTGATTTGAATGGGGCAGGATTTAGCAATGAGAATTGAGACTCCTTTTGTTTTGTGTAACGGGTTGGTAGCGTGGTATACCGTGGGATATCGGTGATTTTGTAGTTTTGGCGTAGTGTCGGATCGAAAGTGGATTTCTTGTAGGAAAACAATATCAGCCTTATTGCGGTACATGGTGAGGAGTAGTTTGGAGCGTTTCTCTGGCATGTTGAGGCCTTTTACCTTTAGTGAGATGAGTTTGAGCTTGGTGCTGTGGGTGATGCTGGATGGATTCGTCATTGTATAGGTGTGTGAATGTATTTAGGAGGATAGTACGCGCTGCGGTGGTGGAGGTGATGGGATGGGCTGAAGGGTATGTGCGTATGGGTAGGGCAGGTCGGGGGACAGGGGTAAGAGAGGGTTAACAATACCGGTATTGAATGTGACCTTAATCACTTAATTCAGTGACCAGGATCACAATAATTTACTAATCGGATAAGGTCAGTGGTGTGTGTAGGTTCGTATATAGGAGGTGCTGGATAAGATTCGTTTAACCACTGTGTGGGGGTTGGTCTATCAATCGAGAGATGTCTACAGTAGGTGGGAAAGTCTGCCAGTGAGGTCTAGCTCACCAGCAGCCCTATTTTATATATGTGGTGGAACAGGGGGGACAAGTATGTAGGATATATGTTGGGAAACTTGGCGTAATGAGGTCACATAATTGATAGGGTGGCCGATAATTTGTGTTGGCGAGATAGTTAGACGAGGAATAATATCAATGGTTAGTTATACCTTAGATCGAGTGGGGGGGAGTGATCGATTGGATGATGGTTATGGGTAGGGTCGTATCGGTGAGGGGGAAAAGGCACAAAGAAGGGTAACCTTAATAAACATTGTTACACAAGTATATAAACATCTATTTCTAGATAGTTGGTCCATATAGTAAACTAGCCTAAGGCTGAGTAAGCAGGGTAACATATCATATGTGGTGACAATCCCCTATTTTAATACAGCTATGTTTGTATAGAGTGGTTATTTATTGAAAATAAAGACAACTTAACCTGTGTGGTGTGTGAGTATAGGCATGTGTAGTCAACCCAGGTAAAGACAACATTTCAGGAAGGTTTTAATCCTCAAATTGTTTGTGTGTGTAGATTCGTAAGGGATGGACGGAGTTTGATGAGTGCAGTAGTATGTGCAGTCCCCCAGTGTATTTTAGTGTAATGACAAGTGTGGTGCTGCATGGTGAATGTACTGTCAATCGTGTTTGTTTCGGTATATGAAGGTGAATGAGGGCATATGATGTGTAGGAATGTAGAGAAGATGTGTCCAAAGCCAGTAGGTGGCGGTAAAGAGCTGAGGTTCAGAAATTTTGTCAGTTTGAGAGGAGTGAAGTTGATAATGGGATTGCAAAAGAAATCATCATCTCAGGTGTTGTCAGTGTGTGTTGCTATGTACCAGTGTCAGGAGTGTAGGTGTATGCGGCAAACCCAGGTATAAGCAGCATAGCAAGGGGGGGTCAATTCTCTGATGTTATGTATGTGTAAACACATAAGTGAGTAACGGACTATAATAGTTATAGTAATAAGTATCGTATCTTGTTGCAATCAGTGTGATGGCAAGTGTTGGGTGTGCATGCTATAATCAGTGTTGATCGTGTCTGTGTTTATGTATTAGGTCAAATGGGGGTATAAGGCTTATTGGAGTATAGATGTTCTGGACTTAGGGACCGTAGATGGCAGCAGAGAGCGAAACTGCAGAGAATGGGTTGTGGCTTAAGGAGTTAGGCAGTGTGAGGGAGAATAAACTGGTATAATGGTTGCGTATAAGATATTTCTCTGATACGGTGTCAGTGTGTGGTGTAGCATAACAATGTCTTCCCGAAACAGGAGGTAGTAACCACTTAAAGCTTATAACTTCTAACATTAAACCATAACAGTTGGCATGTTACCCATCAGACTTTTCACAGGGTACAGAGGATCCGTAGATGTTAAGTCCGGTAGAGCATACATCGTAGGTCCCGGTGCCGAAGTAGAGCAACGGTGCATACAAGTACCTGTAAAGAAAGCAGGAGGCGTAGTCCACGGGGATTGAACGGGTTGCAGTGGGGGACGGAGTCTGCAGCACATAGTCCGTGGTTGTTCTGGTCCGGTGATCTGTCAAGGGGGAAAGCGACAAGGAGGGAAAGTTTAAGCCGTCAGTTTTCTGTTGTAGGGGTAGTCAGCAGAGGCAAGCAATGCGTATTCGGGTAAGATCCTTGCAGGCATGGAGATCGGGTCTCAGGCGGTACTGCAAAGTGTTCAGGTGGAGCGGTTGTTCCTCCGTGGGATGTTGGTGAGTGTAGGAGAGGTAGTCGATATAGGTCCGGATATCTGTAGAAAGGAGAAGGTGGTAGAAGTGGAGTAGGGGCTGTCAGCGGGAGCGTCTGGTGAGGACAGCGTATTCAAGGGCCTGGAAGTAAATTAACGATCACGGCGAGCTCAGCGAGGCAGAGGCGCTGTCATGGGGCTAGGAGGCGGGTGACGGGGCCCTCCTGAAGAATAGGGTCTGATCGGTGAGGGCGATCTGCGTCTGCGGAAGCTGGTGTTGTGAGCATCCATCGGTTCTTCTGCTGGAGGGTGACGGGTATGAGGTAAGATGTTGAATTCCTCATACCAGTTTGGGACCGACACAAGCGGAATGTCCAGGGTGCGGCAGAATCCATCGAGGTCTTCTGGAACTCTCAGTAAGGCAGAACGGCCTTGGTGGGAGGCAGAGAGGCCGAACGGGAACTTCCAGCGGTAGCGGATTCCATTGTTCCGCAGAACTTCTAGTAGCGGCCGGAGGTCTTTGCGGTGTCGTAGCGTAATCGCTGAAAGATCTTGATGGATGTGTATATGGCTCCCATCATATTCCAGCTGCGATTTTTCTCGTGTTTTCTTGAGGATTTCTTCTTTGGTTATATAGTCATTTACAAAGCAGATGACATCTCGTGGGGGGTCTGCGTCTCTGCCTCTGGGACGGAGCACTCTGTGTATACGTTCCATAGCCACCGGAGTATGACGAGGCCTATCGAGGAGTTGGTTGAAGAGGCCTGTGACAACTTGGAGGAGTTGGTCTTGGTCCACGGATTCGGGTAGGCCTCTCACCCTAAGGTTATGTCTTCGGCTTCTATTGTCGAGATCTTCAACATGGCGCTGAAGATCTCTAAGTTGCATGGTATGGGAGTTCACTTTATAGTGAATTGCGTTTGTTGCTGAGCCTTGTAGTGCTACATCGTCTTCGACGCGCTGCATTCTCCCTGAGATAGCCTGTAATTCGTGGCGCAAGTCTGAGATGGCCGAGAATAGAGTATCCTTAATGTCAGCTGCCACAGCTTGGAGATCACGTAGACTCGGTTGACGGAGAGAAGTGCTGTCATTCTCCATTTGTGAATTGTGAGGTTCGTTTGGGGTGAGGAGAATTCCTGTCAGTTCCTGAGAAGGAGTTGAGGCGGGAAGAGGAGCCGCCATGTTAGGCCTCTGGGTGCGGAATATCTCCGGTATAGTGTGGTTCGTGTGGCCGGTAAGATCCCTCGGGGAGCGGGATCGTGACTGCGAGCTTCCGCGGGAGGAAGTTCCCATAGTGGGTAGTTAAGAAAATTCGAAAGTCCCCAGTTCCCCAGTTTTAGCTGATGAAAAGGCTGTGGTGAGCGGGAGCCGAGGGATCAAGCAGCCATCTTCTCTCAAGGCAAACCACGCCCCCCCCGTAGTTGCAGATCTTGACGGTCCACCATTTGCTCCGCCGCCTGTACTCTGTCGGAGAGGGCGCGGATGTCAGTACGGAGCTCTGAGATGGCTGCCGAGAGAGTGTCTTTAATGTCTGTGGCTATCATCCGTAAGTCTTGTATGTTCAGCTGAGGTAAGGGTCGGTCTTCCGCTGTGGTCTCGAACGTCTGGCTAGCCGGCAAGGTTTGAGACAGAGGGCCCAATTGTGCGGAGATTGTAACCTCTGAGGTACTGTGGCGGGGAGGCACCATATTGCTCCGTCCATTCCGGAACATTTCAGAGATATTATGATGGCCTGTGGTGCCCGATTGTTCTCTGGGAGAGCGTGATCGGGAGGTCGAGGTGTTCCGGGAGGCTGTCCCCATGTTTTATCCGAGCGAGGGGTGTGTGAACCACCGATAGGCAGATGGCAGGTCGTCGGATGGCAGGAGCTACAGGATTAAGCAGCCATCTTCATGCCAGGTCAGGCCACGCCCCCATTTTTTTTTTTTTACATTTTTATTTTTATTGTTATTTATTTGTTGTTTGTTTATTCATTTATTTTTTTTTTGTTTTGTTCAGGTGGAAAATTGTTAGGTTTAGTCTACCTGAAAGGGGGGTAATTGGCCATGCCCTCATGGACAATTTAGTGCTAAGGCTGAATCTGAAAGACTGTGCCTATCAACAAGACTTGTGACACATTTTGCCGGAGTCTCTCCTGTCATTGATGAATGCAAACATGCTAACACACATGCAATGGGTTGGAGGTTTGGGAAGGAAAATAATCTGTCCAATCCTTCAGAACATGAAATGTAGGGGGCATGGTCTGGTGCCGTTCCAAGATGGATGTGTAATACTGGAGCTCCCGTCCACGAGGTCCAGCTTCTTTAGCTCATCAGCACATAAGGCAGCAATATTATGGTGAGAACATCCCGCAGTGCTTCAGCGACAAGATCTCGATCCCCACGGAGAGAAGAAACACAGCCTGACAGACGTATCCCTGAGATCTTCCGCTCTCGGCCTAGAGCAAGGATGCAGACCACACATCCAGCCTCCTCAAGTAAGTCATGCTGCCCGAGGGGCAGCCCCCACCGCACCGGAGCCCAGAGTGCATCAAGAACGGGGACAGAACGGAATCATCCACCCGCTGTGAGCCTGGATGATCTTCACAGCGTGGCGGCTGACATTAAGAGCACTCTAATGGCGGCCATTACAAACATGAGGTCTGACCTACAGGCCATTTCCCTCAGAGTAGAAGAAGAATCCCTGTGCCATGTACAGCAGATTACTGAGTCTCACGCTGTTCATTTGAGAGACATTAACCGCCATATGGAGGACCTAGATAACCGCGGGAGACGCCGCAACCTACGGGTAAGGGGAGTCCCGAAATCGATCGACCCCTATCAACTTTCTCAAACAGTCGCATCCATCTTTAGTGACCTACTTGAGAGACCCCTGGACACCCTGATCGCCTTTGAGCTTATTCACAGAGCACTACTCCCGCGGGGAAGAGACACAGATCCCCCCAGAGATACTGTCTGCTGTCTAATTGATTTTCCACTCAAGGAAGAAATTCTGCGAGCATCCAGAAATCGCAACCAGCTACTCTTCCAAGGTTCAATGATCAAGATATATCAAGACCTTTCAAATATCACCCTGCAACGCAGGCGCGAACTACGGCCATTGCTAGACATCCTAAGAGCCAGATCTATACTCTACAGATGGATGTTTCCATTCAGCCTTTCAGCGTCACACCAAGGCCGCACAGCTCTTCTGAAGGTCCCAGAAGACCTGGAACATTTTTGCTCCACGCTGGATATTCCACCTGTTGCTTTGCCCGATTGGTATAGCGACTTCCGTTTACCCATGATGAAAAGAGCCACATCAATGGATGGCATTGCTGAGGTGGGCAACTTCAGCATTTGGGCGTCGCCGCCCTCATCCAGCGCCCCATCACTCTCCACTACGAGACCCAGATGTGCCACGGAACGGTAGTCCCACGGCCTCCCCAGCGCACCGCAGGGCTCATATCACCTAACCAGGCACTCATGCCCCCCTTCCTTTTCATACATGACACAGGATGGTAAAAAACAAGTTCTACACCCCTCTTCTTAAGTTTTTACACCACAGATGCCTAAGTGAGACAAACCGAACTGCGACCGAACACCCTAATGCAGCCTCAAGGTCCCTGACAATATCTACTTATCGCTCAATGGACACATGACCATCTATCCCTTCATCGCCGATCACATAAACCAGCCGGACTGAGACTTTGATATCACATTCTTAAGCTGCTCACCCTGCGAAGAGAGAAGCAACAACCCCCAGCAGTCGTTTTACCTTTCACCTTCATTCCGTCTACAAATTGAACAATGCACACCCGTCACCAAAATCAGAAGCAACACAACGATTTTCACTACAGATTGGAACGTATGTGTAGAGACTTACACCCTCTTTCATACATACTGCCTGAAAATACAAGTTATCTTCCCACCGAACAAACAAGATGATGGACCTAACAGTACCCAACAGTTTTATACCTACTTGCAGCTCTAGACGGCAATAGCAATAAAGAAGAGAGATCTTATACAAAACCATCTCAAGGACATTCTGAGTTCTCAATTACCCAGCTATATTTCTCCCTCCCCCTCCCCTTCTTTTTCTTCCCTTTTCCTTTATCCCCCCTCTTCTTACTGTGCCCCATCCTTTTTCTGCCTGCTTTGAAACATCAATCCATACTTGCTTTGGCTCTTACCTGTATCCTTTTTGCTACCCCTAATGCTTCTCTCAAACAGAGTAATTTAGCTTTACCATAGTATGTTCATTCATCATACACTTAACTTCCCTCTTTCTCCGGTTTTAGATTTAATACTCGATTAGAACACTAATACCTTGGAGCGAACAGGGCTATCTGGAAACCGAGAGTGACATGCTCAGGTAAGAAATATGCATCATCACTATTCGCCCCTATACACATAATGTCCAGAGGATCAAATTCTTCCTCATACCCAGAATACAACGCACATCCTCCTGCTTGATTTAGTCAAATCCACACACAGAGTGAAATTCACTATACCAAGACTGAGCATGTCCCCCTCTGACCCAGAAAAGACCAGTGTATGCTTTCCTATTTTTCTCACAGGTAGGCATTTCATTATTAATCTTACGGTTGATTTTGTAAGTTATGTTACAACCCTTATTTCTCACCTTACCCTGTGTCATGTAGACTGTTAACCCTCAGTTAATGTTCTCAATTGTTAAAATACCCAACATATCATTACTTAATTAAAATGCATTAACTTATCGCCTGAGTTAACTTGGTTTACACAACGTCTCTCAACCACACACCACTAGTGTACAGATCAAGTAACACGCAGGTCTCTCCTTCGGAGATACCATTAGAGCTATTCTCAATATCCTTAATACACCATGTTTTTGGTGGAAACTCCACACCAGACCTTCTTCCCCAATACAGTGACATGCCCTCTCACCATAGTAAGTTGATACTCTCTTATTGTCGGGAATACCCAATGAAGAAACTATCCTCCCTATCGGAACCCAGACAAAATAACCGAAAATAACACATATAGCCCATTTGACCTCATAGGGGCACAGGACTTCCTCCTCTGGTTGAACGACACTAACTACCTCCACCCCCGGCGGACTCTGGTAGACACCGCTGATCCTTACCGGTTCCCCTAGATTTTGTAAGTGGGACTGCAGGACAATCTCCACAACCGGTTCAACTCCTGAATTACCCCTCAAACACCCAATACCCACATCCCTCACCTTACACCATCCTCTTTATCCATACCCTCCTCTATACACCCCTCCTCCTCCCCCTCAGCTCCCTGCATTTTCCTCACTCGCCCCCTTCTCTGACTTCCCCTTTGGAACCCAAGGAATTCAGCAATCAGCTTCCCCTTTCGAAGAACATGGCACCCCTCCGAACACCGACCTCGGCTCTCTCCTTAAAAATAATTTCTCTTAATGTAAAAGGTCTGAATACCCCGGAAAAGCGCTCGCAGCTGTTAGCCAGCATGCGCAGTAGGAAAGCAGATGTATTTTTTCTGCAAGAGACCCACTTCTGCCTTAAGAACATTCCTAAGCTGAAAAACCACTCTTTCCCACACAGCTTTCATGCTACTTCTCCAACCTCGAAAACTAAAGGAGTCTCCATACTCCTTTCCAAAAATGTACCCATGCAAATTAAAGATACCCTACTGGATGATCAGGGCAGATTCATTTTCCTTAAAGGCACACTCAGAAACAAACCAATTACCCTTGCAAACATATATAGTCCCAACACTTCTCAAGTTCCCTTCTTCCGTAAGGTGACAAGACAACTGATGAACTTCCAAGAAGGACTCTTATGCCCCGTACACACAGTCGGATTTTCCGATGGAAAATGTCCGATCGGAGCGTGTTGTTGGAAATTCCGACCGTGTGTGGGCTCCATCGGACATTTTCCATCGGATTTTCCGACACACAAAGTTTGAGAGCAGGCTATAAATTTTTCCAACAACAAAATCCGATCGCGTCAATTCCGACCGTGTGTGGCCTGTTCTCGACGCACAAAGTGCCACGCATGCTCAGAAGAAATTCCAACACGGAACAGCTTGGTCTGGTAAACTTAGCGTTCGCAATGGATACAGCACTTTCGTCATGTTGCAATGTCAAAAATGGTTTAATACAGCGCACTCTCTTCTTCTTTATAATGTGAGAAGAACTAAGTAGTTTTGCTGCTCATATTCACACAGACTTCTCACAAACTTATTTCTTTATTATTTATTGGGATTCCCTCAATATATTTTGATTAGTCACATCTGACAACATTATTTTGGTGTTGTTTTTTTATTTTTTTTTGTTTTAAGGCAGATTAGTTATTTTTGGTTTGTATTTTTTTCAAGGCTGATTTTTGTTTTTTTGGATTTTTAGTTTTACTCCCGAAAATTTTTGTGTGTGTTTTTTGTGTCAAGTTACCACAACACCATTGATATGTTGTTCTATTTAATCTGTAGGAGATTGTTTGGTGTTGTTGTCTCTTGTTAATTTCACATTGTATTTTAGAAATGTACCTGAATCGTCACCAACAAACTGTCCTTTTTGGATGAAAACACACATAGGAGAGTATAATTTCCCCAAAAAAAACATTTATTAAGGGCTCCCAACTAAACAAAGAGGGAGGCAACGCTGGAGAAACAGCAGAAATGGGTGAAGCCTTGGACCCCCAGGGCACACATCAACTTTTTTCAAGCAAAATTGGTGGCCTGAGGAGTCCTTATCTAAGGGAGTGCAGTCTGGTCCAGAAGTCCCAGAGATCCGGAAAGCAGTAGATGACATCTGTGTCCCCAGGCTGTGGTCATATGAGAGACTGCAGCTTTTGTCAGCCCAGACTAAACCCAGGTCATCACTCTCTTGTCTTCCTTCCACGCTTCCTTCCACGCGGTGGCTCTGGTGGTGGAGTTGTGGCAGCAGGAGGAGGAGGAGGATGGTCCAACTCAATCACGTCGGTCTTGGGTGTTAGTTCCCCACTCACCCCCTACAGTTTTGTGGCAGCCATGCAGGCAAAGGCCTCTTCAGGAGTGGGTAAGGCTCGTAGGGCCTGAATGAGCCTGAGCTCTGAATCCTGCATGGGAGTCGTCTTCCTCGCTCTTGTATGGAAGGCGGAGGGGAGGAACCTGCGATTCAGTCAGGCTGCGACTGGTCCCAGGCTTCTCCTGGCTAACACTTAGCCCCGCCTCCTCCTGGCTGCCACTAATCCCCGCCTCCTCCTGACTGCCACATTCCACAACCTCCTCCTGGCTGAGGTCTTCCTGTGTATGAAAAAGGGACATAGTTTTAGTTTTTTATTCATCAATCACACACAATTTTCACCTCCTGACTGTTGCAAATTGAATGTTAACAAATATAACAGACTATCATTCTGAGCCCAGCAGTTTTCATTCTTGTCCCAATTTTGGGTGCCCACTACTGTCTATTGATATGTAAAACACTTTTTTCAATCAGCAATTAGTGATCAATAATAACATCTAATAAACATCATTTATTTATTGACCAGAAATCAGTAGAACAATGCTATACCTGACTCCAGCTGGGCTCCTCCACTTCTTCCTGGCTGGAATGAGATGTTGGAGATGGTCGACATCCTGAAGAAGGCCGACTATGATGAGAATTATGGACCTTACCCCAACCCCAATGTCAGAAAGGCCAAGATCATGGCAAAAGTGGTCAGGAGTCTGCTCCGGAATTTTGGGGTACGACGATCGAAAGATCAGCTCAGGAAGCGGTGGTCGGACCTCAAATTATGAGAACACAAGCAGTACAGAAAGATCCAGAGAGTGCTGCAAAAAAGTAAGTAGTTGTCCTGTGTTCCTATTCTTTATGTTTATTACGTTCGTGCTGCTCCCTGTGCTTTTCTTACAAGTGTACATTTTTAAATGGCAACTTTCATGTTCATGGGCACATTATTCGTTCGTATCAAACATTTTTTTTTTCGGCCTATAAAACACCATTGTTTAGGCCATATGCATTTGGCCACAATTTTTACTCCCTACTTGTCTGAAACTAATTTGGTTGTGTAGATGGCTTTGTTACTAGAATGAAATGCAAACTAGATTCTGTGTAAGGAGAGGACACTCAGCAGCTGTTTTCACATCTGGACACTGGAGCACTAGTGTGGGACACAAGAACACCATTTTTATTAGGGGGGGCACACAGGTGCTCCAGTGTATACTATAGGGGTGACTCCATCTGGGAAGCTTGTACCAAACAGGTAAAGTATTGCAGCTTGACAAAGGACACTGAAAATGCTACATTTTGGAACTCTGCCAAAATAGACAATTGTACACCACTTCCAAGCAATCTTTCATATTTATAGTTCTGCCATCAAATATCTGTGTGATAAGTATAGCATTTTTGTTTTACATAGGGGAGAAAAGACTCTAAAGGACACCCCTCATCCGAGGAGACCAGAGACCCCCCACCTCTGGAAGAAGGGGAAATACCCCCAACACAAGAAGAGCAGGAGGAGGAAGACGTGGTGGAAATTGTCACCACAACAGGTGAGTGTCTGCGACCACAGGCTCAGGTAAGAGATGGATGCCGGCATTGTTTTGATACCTTTTTTTTTGTGTTTCTCTCTTTTTAGGTGATCGTGATGTTGTGGATCGAGATCCTTTCACATCAGAAAGTGCCCAGATCCTGATCGGGGAGATCATGGGGTGTAATTTACAATTGGAAAACCTCAAGAAAAACATCAATGATGTTATTAAAAAAAATAAAAACATCATTGATGTGTTGGGGCGAGTTTAAAACCCCTCCAAATCACTTTCTTCTTTTGTGTGCTACAATTTTAAAAATCTTTGAGCGATTTTTAGAAAAGCCTAATTTGGAGGATGCACACAGTGTGTCAACATGTGCTATCTGCCATCACGGGAGATCAATGGACGCGTTTTGGGGATGCAACCCCTTCCTCAATAATAAAGTAGCTGAGAGGAATGGGTTTCTCCCCCAAAACACGTCCCTTGATCCCCCGTGATGGCAGCTAGCACATGTTGACATTGGGAAATTTGTGTGCATCTTCCAAATTTGGCTTTTCCTGGGATGACTTCACCCCATCTGAACGCAATATCAAACACAGTTCCTAAATACTCATGTCTGATATTGCCTTCAAATTCTACCAAATGTGAACTTTGTAAGTTCAAGATTTGTGTCTTTCTTGTTGGTTTTACACATGCCTGTTTTAGCTTAAATGGACATTTCTATTTTTGAGAATGCCACCCCAAAAATTGTTATACAACAAACATGTTGGTTTGTTTTAAAAACCTTTTCTAAATGCACATGTGATTGTGCAGGTATTAAAAAGATTGTTCATCAAGAATGTGTGGATTATTGTCTCAACGCTACAACACTTTTGTGGGGCTCTAATTGGTGTTTTCTGTGAAAATGGGGGTTATTTCCTAAGGGCAAATCCTCTTTGCACTACAAGTGCAGTTTCAGTGCAGTTTCAAGTGCACTTGTAGTGCAAAGTGTCTTTGCCTTTAGTAAATAACACCCAACAGTGCTTTGTATAAGGTTACACAATCACGCCATTTTCGGGACTCACCACATTTCTGTCAGAGTCATCTAAAACAAACACAAGCAGTAAATGTCAACAAATATTTTCTTTTTTTTGTTTTTTTATTTGATAAAGGCTTCAAAAATTTGCTGGCATATTGATGGCCCCCCTACCCGCAAAGAACTCCAGGTATCGTAACCGGACATCAAGGGCACTCAGGGAGGGCAAGCCAGGACGGCCACTTTCAAGCGCCGTCAGTGTTGTTTCATGTATCATTCTGGCCTCAGGCCCAACTGAGCCAGCATAGTTGGCAGAATGTTGACGTAAAAAGTTATGGAGAACACAGCACGCCAGGATTATATGATTAAGTTTATACTCCGCCATATGGATGGGTGTCAGAAATAGGCGGAACCGGCTGGCCAGGATTCCAAATGTGTTCTCCACCACTCTTCTGGCTCTGGCCAGCCGGTAATTAAAAACCCTCTGTTCCGGGGTGAGGGTCCTCATAGGGAATGGCCGCATAAGATGGTCCCCCAGCACAAACGCTTCCATCAGCAACGAAGGCGAATGGGAGTCCTTCCACATTGTCCTCTGGAGGTGGCAAGTCCAAGCTGCCATTCTGGAGACACCTGTAAAACTCTGTCTGGGCGATGACTCCACCATCGGACATTCTTCCCCACGTCCACATACAAGAAGTCGTAATTAGCCGACACCACCGCCAACATCACAATACTATTGAACCCCTTATAGTTGAAATAGTACAACCTCGAGTTGGGTGGTGGGACGATGTGGACGTGTTTCCCATCAATTGCCCCTCTGCAGTTAGGAAAGTCCCACCGCTGGGCAAAGTGGGAGGCCACAGTCTGCCATTCCTGTGGCGTGGAAGGAAACTGTTGAGGAAAAAAAAAAAATTGTATTTTTGCACATAAACATGGCAAGCAGATTAGACACAAACATTCTTGGCCAACCTCCAGATAGCATTTATTAAGGGGAATTTAACAACACCAAAGTATAAGGTACACCTATCATATTACCCCCCCCCCTCCCATGGGCCATTTCTAACATTATAAGGGGGGGAATCTTGAAGAGGTAACCCTCTCCACTTCATTGAGAGATGAATGCCTAAAAAATGGGTATTACTTGGAACAGCCCCTCCTTAGTTACACTATTGGCAGCCCACTGGACAGGTAAGAAGTGTCATAATACTAAGATATAAATACACACTGTACACATTTGAGGACATTTGGACATTCTGCTATTACCTGTCAAGATAATAATAGGATACAAAAACTTTAAACAGTACTATTTGAAAGTATTCAGGCAGGCACTTGCACTACATGCTTTGGGGAATTCATCCATACATCTGACCACTAAAGAGATGTGTATAGTGTGTATGTGTTTGGCAAAGTCAGCAGATAGATGATTGAGGATAGATAGAGAATTGGGATCAGCTGACTTAGCAGTTGGGGGGAGGGAGGGTTACTAAAAATGATTTGGGGACACCACAAAAAAAGCCTCTGCCACTCTGCCTGAATTTAAAGCACAAATCACATTTCTAAACATTTTAGGGGTTGTTTGGGGTAAAGCACTACTATGGAGCTGACCAAATACATTGTTAAGTGACTACATGAGGTGAATATAGGGCAGGAGAGCATGCTGGGGAGGTTATTGAAGGCCAATCTGTATGAAGGACTAAAAAAATAATTACATAAAAATCCAGCATGCATGAGGACAAAGGGGACATTCACAGCATATTACAATCATGGTCATTAGGGAATGAGGAAAGAAATACAATATATTATCAAACATTCAATACAATAAAATGTGATATTAAAGGATAAAAATCTTACCTTCATATACTCCTTCTGCAGGACCTGGATGATGGCAGAACAGGTCTCTGGGATAATGATCCCCAGAGCCTGGGGGGAGATGCCTGTCGAGAACTTGAGGTCCTGCAGGCTTCTCCCTGTCGCCAAGTACCGCAGGGTAGTGACGAGCCTCTGCTCCGGAGTGATGGCTTTCCCTAATGCAAGTATCCTGCCTGCTGATATAGGGGGTCAGCGAAGACAACAAACGGTGAAATACGGGGTCCGTCATCCTGAGTAAGTTCCTGAAATCATCAGGATTATTCTCACGGATCTCACGGAGCAAAGGCATATGAGAGAACTGGTCACGCTATAGCAACCAATTCTTGGTCCATGAACTCTTCCCCACCCTGTTCATGGACTGGACTTGTGTCAAGGTAAGGACCCCAACACCAAGCCCCCGCACAGCACGAACTCTACGAGGAGTATGTATACGCAACATGGCTAGAAAACGGTCGGCTGCTCAGAACGAAGTAACAGAACGCACTGAAGAACAGCAAGGCCTGTGGAGAGCGACCTGAAAAACAGTAACTAACGAACAAGAGCAGATACAAACCCACAAGCACAAACTGAACCGCAGAAAATGAACTGAAAGCCACGAGTCTGAAAAAGCGCGAATCGTCTCTCACCAAACTTTTACTAACACGAGATTAGCAAAAGGAGCCCAAAGGGTGCCACGCTTGGTTCTGAACTGGCTTTTTCTAGTCTCGTCGTACGTGGTGTACGTGACCGCGTGGTTGGCGATCGGAAATTCCGACAACTTTGTGCGACCGTGTGTACGCAAAACAAGTTTGAGCCAACATCCGTCGGAAAAAATCCTAGGATTTTGTTGTCGGAATGTCCAAACAAAGTCCGACCGTGTGTACGGGGCATAAGTCTTGGGGGACGACTTCAATGTCCCCTTAAACCCTCTCCAAGACACCTCCACAGGCAAATCTCATTTGCCCTACCGGGCCCTGAAGCAGATCAAATGCTGCCTTCAAGACCTATCTCTCCACGACGCTTGGTGCACTCTCCACCCGACCGACAAAGACTTCATTTTTTTCTCTGCCCCTCACAACAAATATTCCCGCATCGACTACTTATTCCTCTCACAACAGGACCTCCCGACCCTAACAGCGGCAACCATTGACCCTATGACGCTTTTGATCTCCATGACACTCACCTTTCCGGACAAACTCAACCGAACGTACATATGGAAATTAGATCCTACACTTTTAACGGACGATAACAACGTGCAAGAGATTAGTTCCTGTTTAAGGGACTATTTCGCCAAAAACAACACTCCAGACACATCCACCCAGACACAATGGGAGGCCCATAAATGCGTTATACGCGGAAAACTGATATCCCGAGCAGCCTCCGCCAGGAAAGAGAAGAAAGCTAAACTAGCTAACTTATTCGCAAAACTGAAAAAACTAGAAGCCTTACACAAACATACTCTAGCTCAAAAAACTCACTCTGAACTTACTGAGACCCGCACACTTATTAAAGAAGAACTACATCACAATCTTAAGAAAAAATTCATCTTATCTCAAAAACTCTTTTACGAGTTTGGTAACAAGAGTGGCCGTCTTCTTGCACAGGCACTACGTAAGAAAAAAGCTAATAACACGATCCACCAATTACATTCTACTAATGGAAAAACTCTCACACACAATGATGACATAGCAAAGGAATTTGAATATTATTATTCCTCCCTCTATGACCTTCATACCTCTGACCCGCCCCCCTGTCTTCAGCCTCCCTGAGATCTAGAGAAATTGACTCGTTCCTGAACCAATTTGCCCTAAGGAAAATACCCCACGACACAGCAGCAGCCCTCGATTCGCCGATCACCATTACAGAATGGGAACAAGCAATTAAACAGCTTAAACCCGGAAAGAGCCCAGGCCCAGACAGCCTTTCTGCAATATATTACAATACGATCACAAAAACTCATCAAACTCCCTTCCTTAAAACCTTTAACTCTCTCTCCCCCTCTAATCCCCTCACACAAGGAATGCTGGAAGCCCACATTGTGGTCATTCCCAAAGACGGTAAGGACTCTTCTCAAACAGGAAACCACAGACCAATCTCATTACTAAATGTCGACATTAAGATATTCTCCAAGATACTGGCCAACAGACTCTTACCCCTCCTCCCCTCCATCGTTTCTCATGACCAAGTGGGATTTATCCCTGGACGCGAAGCCAGGGACATCACCAGTAAAGCAATCAATTTACACCATATGATTACCCAAACAAAGCAAAAAGGCTTCTACCTGTCATTAGACGCGGAGAAGGCATTTGACAGAGTGTCCTGGGACTACATGTCGGCAGTTCTACAAGCCATAGAACTCGGTCCTCATATGATTGGACTGATCCTGTCATTATATGGAAATCCCTCCGCTAAAGTGAGGGTCAACGGCACTCTGTCGGACGCCTTCCCCATCTGCAACGGAACAAGACAGGGATGCCCTCTGTCACCTATCCTTTTTGTACTAACTCTTGAACTGGTCCTCCGTAAACTCAAACTTAACCCAGACATACGAGGAATCGGAGCGCACGAGTAGGAGTACAAATACGCCGCATACGCAGACGATATACTGTTGTTCCTTACACACCCATTGACTACATTACCAATACTATTATCCGAATTTAAGCACTTCCAAACCCTCTAACTTGAAGATTAACTTCACTAAATCCTTTGCACTAAATATATCTCTACCCCAACACCAAGTAGACCAATGCAAGGAGAATTTCCCTCCCAATGGAAACAAGACTCGATCACATATCTAGGTATTCAAATCCCCACCAAACTTTCAGATTTATATACAAAGAATCACCTCCCCCTCTTAAATAAACTCATATCTGACCTTAAAACCTGGAGCAAACTAATATTTTCCTGGTTTGGGAGGGCGGCCATCCTGAAAATGAATGCCCTACCAAGACTACTATACCTACTACAGACAATTCCAATACAGATTCCCTCTTCCTTTTTTAAAACATACAGGCAGATATGCTCCAAATTCATATGGGGGAACACAGACACAGAATCAGCTACAACCAACTCACCCGTCCGAAAAATCTTGGAGGCATATGTCTTCCAAACATCCTACATTACCACACCGCTACCCACCTTGCCAGGATAGTAGACTGGAATGTCCACAACCAACAGAAAGACTGGGTCTCTTTAGAAATCTCCTTCACGAAATTACCTCTGAGCTCGCTCCCCTGGATTCCCCCAAACCAAATCCCAACAGAAATCCGCCTACATCCAACGATAGGGCCTACTATACAATGCTTTCATCATATGTGCAAGAACACCTCCATCTCCTCCAACCCTAGCCCACTGACTCCACTAAAATTAAACCCTGACTTCCCGCCAGGTATGCAGCACCGTTATCTTTCTGATAACTGGCCACAGGAACAAATCAGAGCCCACCAATTTTACCACCAGGGCAGATTACTCACTGCAGCACAAATTGCCGCCCGTACAGAGAAGACACCCATACCCCCATGGGCGTATTTATTGATGGCCCACTACCTCAAAATTTTAGACAAAGACGGACAGTGCTCCAGACCACTCACACCTTTCAAATTATTATGCACCAAAACATCACCCCAATCACATCTTATCTCCTACATTCACAACCTCATCTTCGCTGATCTCAAAGCAAAAGATAACCAATTATGCAAAAAATGGGAGGCTGACCTATCCATCCAACTCACGGATGAGAGATGGGAACAAATATTCTTGAACATACACAAGGGCTCAACCAACGTCACCACCCAGGAAAATGGGTATAAAATTCAGGCCAGGTGGTACCATACCCCAGTACTGTTACATAAATTTAAGCCCGACATCCCTGAAACTTGCTGGAGGTGTCATCAAGAAAGGGGCACCCTTCTTCACATTTGGTGGTTCTGCACCCCTTTACAGGCTTTCTGGTCAGAGGTCAGCCGCATAATCACTCAAGTCACCACATACAATCTAGACTTCACCCCAGCCCAATTCCTTCTACACCTCTCCTCTCTACCACATACTACTTACTATAAATCACATATGATTAATGCAGCAAAACAATGCATCCCCATTCATTGGAATTCGAAGCAAATACCCTCTCTTAAAGACTAGGGATGAGGTTCGAGTTTGAGTCGAACTCATGTTCATCTCGAACATCGACTGTTCGCCAGTTCGCCGAACAGCGAACAATTTAGGGTGTTCGCGGCAAATTCGATAGCCGCGGAACACCCTTTAAAAGTCTATGGGAGAAATCAAAAGTGCTAATTTTAAAGGCTCATATGCAAGTTATTGTCATAAAAAGTATTTGGGGACCTGGGTCCTGCCCCAGGGGACATGGATCAATGCAAAAAAAGTTTTAAAAATGGCCATTTTTTTGGGAGCAGTGATTTTAATAATGCTTAAAGTCAAACAATAAAAGTGTAATATTCCTTTAATTTTTGTACCTGGGGGGTGTCTATAGTATGCCTGTAAAAGGGCGCATGCTTCCCGTGTTTAGAACAGTCTGACAGCAAAATGACATTTCAAAGAAAAAAAAGTCATTTAAAACTACTCGCGGCTATTAATGAATTGCCGGTCCGACAATACACATAAAAGTTCATTGATAAAAACTGCATGGGATTTCCCACAGGGGAACCCCGAACCAAAATTTAAAAAAAACTGGCGTGGGGGTCCCCCTAAATTCCATACCAGGCCCTTCAGGTCTGGTATGGATATTAAGGGGAACCCCGCACCAAAATTAAAAAAAAAATGACGTAGGGGTCCCCCTCAAAATTCATACCAGACCCTTCAGGTCTGGTATGGATTTTAAGGGGAACCCCGCGCCAAAATTTAAAAAAAAAATTGGCGTGGGGTCCCCCCAAAAATCCATACCAGACCCTTATCCTAGCACGCAACCTGGCAGGCCGCAGGAAAAGAGGGGGGACAAGAGGGCCCCCCCTCCTGAACCTTACCAGGCCATATGCCCTCAACAATGGGAGGGTGCTTTGGGGTAGCCCACCAAAGCACCTTGTCCCCATGTTGATGAGGACAAGAGCCTCATCCCCACAACCCTTGGCCGGTGGTTGTGGGGGTCTGCGGGCGGGGGGCTTATCAGAATCTGGAAGCCCCCTTTAACAAGGGGACCCCCAGATCCCGGCCCCCCCGTGTGAAATGGTAAGGGGGTACCATCTTTTTCTCTTCATCTTCTTATCTTCATCTTCTTGTCTTCATCTTCTTTTCGGGCCGCTCCGCCCCCCATTATTTAAGAACCATCAGAAGAGGAGAAGCGTCACACAGCGGGAGCCTCCCTCCATGCCATCATGGATGCGGAGTGGCCCGAAAAGAAGATGAAGACAAGAAGATGAAGAGAAGAAGATGAAGATAATAAGATGAAGAGAAAAAGATGAAGAGAGAAGCGTCACACAGCGGAAGCCTCCCATCCAATCATGGATGCGGAGCAGCCCGAAAAGAAGATGAAGAAAAGAAGATGAAGAGAAGAAGATGCCACGGACGGAGGGAGATGCCGGACGAGAACACCGAAGAAAGAAGCAGAGGATCGGACGAAGAAGAAGATGGAGGAAGAAACCGAAGGAAGATAGAAGAAAGAAGATAGAAGATGGAAAAAAGAAGACTTTAAATAAAGGAATTGTCAAAAACTGTCTCTTGTCATTTTTAACATTTTTGACACTTTTTTTGTGAAATGGTAGGGGTACTTTTGTACCCCCTTACCATTTCACAAGGGGGGGTGGGATCTGGGGGTCCCCTTGTTAAAGGTTGGCTTCCAGATTCCGATAAGCCCCCGCCCGCAGACCCCCACAACCACTGGCCATGGGTTGTGGGGATGAGGCCCTTGTCCTCATCAACATGGGGACAAGGTGCTTTGGTGGGCTACCCCAAAGCACCCTCCCAATGTTGAGGGCATATGGCCTGGTACGGTTCAGGAGGGGGGCCGCTCACTCGCCCCCCCTCTTTTCCTGTGGCCTGCCAGGTTGCGTGCTCGGATAAGGGTCTGGTATGGATTTTTGGGGGGACCCCACGCCAATTTTTTTTAAATTTTGGCACGGGGTTCCCCTTAAAATCCATACCAGACCTGAAGAGTCTGGTATGAATTTTGAGGGGGCCCCCTACGTAATTTTTTTTTTTAATTTTGGTGTGGGGTTCCCCTTAATATCCATACCAGACCTGAAGGGCCTAGTATGAAATTTAGGGGGACCCCCACGCCAGTTTTTTTTTTTTAATTTTGGTTCGGGGTTCCATTGTGGGGAAATCCCATGCAGTTTTTATCAATGAACTTTTATGTGTATTGTCGGACTGGCAATTCATTAATAGCCGCGAGTAGTTTTAAATGACTTTTTTTCCTTTGAAATGTCATTTTGCTGTCAGACTGTTCTAAACACGGGAAACATGCGCCCCTTTACAGGCATACTATAGACACCCCCCAGGTACAAAATTTAAAGGAATATTACACTTTTATTTTTTCACTTTAAGCATTATTAAAATCACTGCTCCCGAAAAAACAGCCGTTTTTAAAACTTTTTTTTGCATTGATACATGTGCCCTGGGGAAGGGCCCGGGTCCCCAAACCCTTTTTAGGACAATACCATGCAAATTAGCCTTTAAAATGAGCACTTTTGATTTTGAACGTTCGAGTCCCATAGACTTCAATGGGGATAAAACGTTCGTGCAAAGTTTTGGTCTGTTTGCAAGTTCTGGTGCGAACTGAACCGGGGGGTGTTTGGCTCATCCCTATTAAAGACTGGTTTGCCAGAATACACAAAGTAGCAGAAATGGAGAAGCTCATTCACATCTCATGGGACACTCCGACAAAATTCAGTCAAAAGTGGGCCTGTTGGATACATTACCAAACATTGCCTGAATACAAGGCCATACTAAACCAGCCCACATAAAGGAGATCTATACCTGTTGACCTAACCCCCATGTGATCTAGCCCTTTATCTACTAATTCTTTCTTTAAACAGTAAACATACCCAAACTTATCTAATGCCCATTCAAATCACAACAGCTGAACGCCATCTGCTAGGGGAAGTCAGAGACCGCCCACCCTTCCCCCTCATGAAATGTAAATGTTTTTTTGTTGAAGGGAGCAATTGAAAGAAGCAAATCATGTTTTTAATGTGCGACATGTATTGACATAACTGAATTAACATGGTGAAGGTACCCAGGAGGCTGGCACTTATGCATAATAAGGTGTCTGTTGGCCAGACTAGAGGGTGCCAGGTGACACATCAATGGGGTGAAATTTTCCTTGTAGGGGTGGTGTCTCAATCTTAGCAGTCCTACAGAGAGGTTCTTGGGTACTGTACATGTGGAACACTAGAGCTGGATATGGGGGGGATACGCCTGATTGATGTCTCACTTGAGAGGTTGGAACCTTGCACAGGTAATGCCAGTGACTACACACGGGATCATGCTCCATTAGATAGATAAAAGAAACGCTGGCTACCAGGGCTGAGTATACACAAGTGCGGTCATTGTACCAGTGGCTTACTCCCAAAGATGTGAGGACACAGGATGAGGTTCATGCACGATGCTTATTTCTGAGGAGTAACCAAAAGAGGAGGGATTTATTCAGCACTATATTGGGAGGGAATAGGAGCTGGGATGGGTGTTGTTAATGGAGTGGACATTGGTATCCTGAGGAACAATCTCTCAGCCATAGCTTAAGCGGGGCTTTGTTGCTCAGAGAGATTGGTGGCATCCTTAATAACATTCAACAAAGTCACATAAACACCCAGGCTGACGTGGCTCTGGATTTTGCCAACCATGTTGAGAGGGTGGTAGAGAGTGTTATAGTACAGGACAGAAATCTGTCATGGGCTCTGGCGTGCACGGAGTGGCAGATGGAGGTATCAACCAACTTCAAGCTGATTGTACAGTCTCTGTATGAGGGGCAGTGGCCTTATGAGTTAGCATCACAGCTCAGTGAGATTTTGCCAAAACACATCTCTAGCACTAATCCAAGGTGGTGGCCGAATGCCTGGATAGGCTGTGCTAGTTTGGATTATGAGAGAAGTTATGCTTCCTCGTTGATCCCATATACAGAAGTGCAGTCTGTGTATTCAGTGGTATCAATGGGCTTGCTGACTGGGGATTCTACCTTGTTGCATCTGAGGCTAAATTACCCACATGTGATCAGAGAGTGTGGAAGCTGGAGGCAGGTTGATATTTCCTTCTTTTGGAAGCATGACCATGATGTCCTTGGTATGCCAGGTCAATACATGGTAGTGAACAAGAAATGTTGGGAAGATATTTCACTCTGGGTTCTGGATGGAGAGATGATTACTGGGAAGGAAGCACCTGGGTATTATTTGGGACATAGACGTGTTTGTTTCTTTGTCCTAAAGGATACCAATGTAATGTTAGTCATGGATGGAATTTTGTGGTTTGTCATTTTTTCAGGTTTAAATGTGTTAGACTCAATATTTATATAAAAGGATCTCCCATTTATCTATGCAAGTTGAGGGACGAATTGACGGTAAGGTCTCTTTGTACAAGTTAGAGGCTTTGCTGCCAATTCAGAGCCCTGAAATACCGCTGACGTGCTAAAATTGCGGTAGGAAAGGCCATTGTGTGCAAGCCTGCCTAATCCCAACCCGTATCTACAGTGAAGAGTTATAGGAGGTTAGGAGCGAGATGCGTAATTGGATGGGTCACATATATTTGTATATATTATGGTAATCGGTTGATTTATGTTTTGATATAGTGTGACATATGTGTATTTTAGGTTAGTAATATGGGTGAGTAAGGCCCTCCTCGAGACTCTGTATCTGAAAGCTGGTTAATACGTTACGCTGAGTGTGTGCTGGTGAATGGTGAGTGAATGGACACCCCTTGCCTGTAATGCACCCCGTCATGAAGATACCGGAAAGGAGAAGACACAGGATGGTGACATGGAAGCTTTCGCGGAAGAATGATGGTGGTGTGTCACTCAATGGCAAAGTGGCACAGGTTGGGAAACACAACCCATTAAGACCCTTATGGACTGTTCCATAAGAGACAGTTATGGACTGTTGCATAGAAGCCGTGTCTAAAGAAGGGTGATATGCGCCCTTTAGGTGCAAAGCAGAATATGTTGGAAGGCAACATGAGTTAATATCATATTTCTGGAGTTTCTTTCTGGTTGATACAACCAAGCCTTTGTTTCTTGGGGGTGGTCTGGAATGTCTTTGTAGCATATCTGAAAGAAGAGATCAGGCCTCCATCAAGGCTGCACAACGCTTGGCTCTGGACCGTCTGTTGTTATAACACTGCAAGCAATCTTGAAAGGGACCATAGCTGACAAGATGATTGATGAATGTCCTGCTACAGAAGATCAAAGGATCAACAGGCATTGAATATATATATAGAAATGATACATGGTGCCCCTAGAGGCCAATACAGCAGGATGGACAGTAATATAATATTTTGATGAGGACTGCCCCATAAGAACTGTGATTTGTCAAAAGTCTATATGGGATGGCAATGGGGTTGGGTCTGGATGGTGTATGATTGAAGTATAAAAAGACTGAACGAGTCAGAGAGCCTCCTCTCTCTATCCTTTTCACTCTTGGCTTGTGCCTGAGCCGCATGGCTCGCTCCACCATTTTGAGCTATCATGGCTATCTCTCTTTTGCCATCCGAGCCCAGCAGATGAAACAATATCTCAAGGAAAGCATTGTGATAAGTATCTTTGATGTTCTTTTGTCATATACTCTGTAATATCTTTCTTTAGTGTTTTCCTGTCAGCGTTTTCCTATTTTCTTGGGGAAAAAAACAAGCACACTGCTTGTTTTATTACGCAGTGTGCTTGGTTTCATAGCTAACCTTGTATTATTGTGATATCAACAGTAACATGTGATCAGAGTTTTAATAGACTAGCTAACTAGGGGAATAGACAAGTTAATACATATATGCAATAAATAGAGGGAATCCATAACCACCCTCGAATAATATTTATTGTACCAATTATTTCACCCAGTCTGTGGTCAACTGAGCTTGAAGGACTCAGCGATCACAGATCATGGGAGGACATCCATGTAAACCCCTGGCAAATTAAGTCACAGCTGTAGCCGTCTTTCAGCTATAGCATGGGCGGGAAGGGAATAAACTGCATTTTTTGTGTTTAAATGAACTTTGGGACAACATTTAGGCCTTTAATAAAATGTTGATGCTTGATGGGCCACTATTGCAGCCAAAAACTCACAGAAAGACGAACAATTCCACCCCTGGACACCCACCACAAAAGGGCCCTATTCCACCCCTGGGCACCCACAGAAAGGGAAACTATTCCATCCCAGGACACCCACCACAAAGGAGCACTTTTCCACCTCTGGACACCTACAGAAAAGGGCACTATTCCTCCCCAGGACACCCACCACAAAGGGACATTATTCCTCCCAAGGAGACCCACCACAATAGGGCACTATTACACCCCTGGACACCTACAGAAAGAGGCACTATTCCTCGCAAAGAGACCCACCACAATGGGACACTATTACACCCCTGGACACCCACAGAAAGGGACACCATTCCACCCCAGGACACTCACATAAAGGGGCACTTTTACACCCCAGGGCACCCACAGAAAGGGGCACTATTCCTTCTCAAGACACCAGGGTTCTCGGCTTTTCTCGGCGCCGTTCACAGTCACGCCCAGTCCCGCCATTGGACCTTTGTTATGTCCATCATAGGGACTGGGCGTGACTGTGAACGGCGACGAGAAGAGCCGAGAACCCTGGGCTATGTGTATCTCGGCTCCGCCCAGTCACTGTGTCCTCGACGGCGCTCGTTCAGCTGAACAAGCGCCCCCGAGTCCCTCCGAACTCCGTGGCGCCATGTTTAAAAATACAAACTAAACGTTTGTATGTCGGCGGCGACAAGGCTGCATGGAACACTGGGGACAAAGCTGCACTGGGGCAAAGCTGCACTGGGGCAAAGCTGCACTGGGGACAAGGCTGCACTGGGGCAAAGCTGCACTGGGGACAAGGCTGCACTGGGGACAAGGCTGCACTGGGGACAAGGCTGCACTGGGGCAAAGCTGCACTGGGGACAAGGCTGCACTGGGGACAAGGCTGCACTGGGGACAAGGCTGCACTGGGGCAAAGCTGCACTGGGGACAAGGCTGCACTGGGGACAAGGCTGCACTGGGGCAAAGCTGCACTGGGGCAAAGCTGCACTGGGGACAAGGCTGCACTGGGGCAAAGCTGCACTGACAAGGCTGCACTGACAAGGCTGCACTGGACACTGGGGAAAGGCTGCAGATGAACACTGATGAGGCTGCATTGATGGGCATTTAAATGTAAGTTTTTTTTCCTTAAACTTCCCTCCTAAAAGTTTTTTTCCTTAAAATTCCCTCCGAAACTTGGGGTGCGTGTTATACGCCGGCGCGTGTTATACGCGGATAAATACGGTATTTAAACAAAGCCTGATGGTGGATACAGGTCTTCAAAAGATTTTTTTGGTAATGCAGGAAAATATTCAAGTTGCTAGTAATTAAGACAAAATTTGTATGTATATATATAAGAATTAGGGTTCAAGATATAGATGAAAAGAGTTCAAAAAGAAAATAAATAAATAGAGAAAAATGTCAAAATGTAGCCTGAAAAAGTTGAAAAATAAAATAAGATAAAAAAATGCATTATCCAGTTAAGCTAAATGGATAGTAAGGGACTCAGTCTCATCAAGTTCAAATGTGGCAACCAGCTGGTAAAGCCTTCAAATTTTGCCTTTTATTTCCTCAAAGTAAAGAACCAATATGTTGCTGGATAATGCATGCAAAACTGAAAGTCAGGATAAGATATATAAATCGGGATAATGCAATGTATGGTGAGACCTACCCGTCACTCGCACTGCATAAGACAAGTTCCACCCTCCGGCTCTGGTAGCTGAACACTGTCAGATAAGCCGGCTTTATGCTGTCCCCCATCGCGCTGGCGTGTGACATCACCAGTGCGATGCGGACATAGAGAGCGCCAATGCGCATGTGCAGGGAGTCGGGAGTCCACTCCAACTACACATCCCAGGGCGCACCGCGGCTGTCTAAGGCGGCTGATATGCGCACCGGTGCTGCGTGAGACCACACAGTCCGCCGCAATACCTGGGCTGCAGAGGGTGGCAATGGGACGCCAAGGCGTAACCCATTGTATCCCGATCTATCCTGATAGCGCGACGCAAAATGGGGCACATAGATGAAAAGTGCCCCGGGCGTCCGTATGATTGCAAGTGGACCAAGCCAGAGTCAGTGAAGGGGAGAGACTGAAAACTGAACAGGATGAGAATGAAACAAAGGGGCAAATGATGGGAGCGGTACAAGACCACTTTCAAACCAATCCCAGCATTGTATCAAAGGGACAAAGCGCTTAATGAAGAACAATTACACAATGTTTAACAAAGTTACAAACAATTATTAAATTAATTACACAACCAATAACGTTCCTTTTCAAACAATGTAGGACGATGAAACCTATACACATATATGAATCAAGAAATCCTAAAATCCTAGGGCTCAAAATCCAAAATTTACTGATAACAGTAAGGGGGGGATATGGAAATGAACAGAGGAGGGGGAGGATCAAGGGGAGAGGGGGGCAGGTGAAACAAGGGACTGGGAAAACCAATGCAGGTTTCCCCTCTTTCATCCAAGAGAAAGAAAGAGGGGGCAGCGTTGATCGAACACTGCTCTAGCTTGAATCCCGCAGGATATACGACCTTAGAGCTACCACCTTTCCTGGTTTTAATGAGAGCCTGAGCTATAGACCTTTCTTATGAACCCTGCATTGGTTTTCCCAGTCCCTTGTTTCACCTGCCCCCCCTCTCCCCTTGATCCTCCCCCTCCTCTGTTCATTTCCATATCCCCCCCTTACTGTTATCAGTAAATTTTGAATTTGAAAAAACTGTATTTTATGTGATTCCATGTATTATCTATATATGTTTTTTAACTTGAAATGTTAAATTAAAATTAGCTTTTTTAGAAAAAATTTTTTTTGTCTACTTGCACCGTCAAAATCCCTTTCCTCCCCCTTGCTTGCCATTTATATCTTTTCAGGGATGTGGTGCCTATTTACGTGGGTGTTTCATTCCTAATCGGAACCAACCTTTTGCCATTTGTTTTAGGTCAGTAAAGGCTGTCTCTGTTTCCTCACTCCATTTTATAGCATCCTGTGGGGTCATGGGGTTCCCATGTATGGCATGGACCAATGGGGCGGTCAGTATTGAATACCCGGGGATCCAAGCCCAACAAAAATTTGTCATGCCCAAAAAAGACATCATTTGTTTTTTTGTTTCTGTCTTCGGCACCTGGAGGAGGGCTTGAATTCTCTCCTCATCCAGGTGTCGACCTTCTTTTGAGATATTATACCCTAAGTATTTGACCTGCTGTTGCCACAACTGGAGTTTAGTTTTATTTACCTTATGACCTTGGTCATGGAGGAAATACAACAGAGCTGTTGTGTCAGTCCTGCAAATCTCCTCTGAGGGAGACACCACCAGGATATTGTCTACATAGAGGAAAAGCTGGCTTCCCCCTGGGTGTACAAATTGAGCCAAGTTTGAGGACATTGCCTGTGAAAAGATGGTGGGGGACTCACAATAGCCCTGGGGCAACCTGGTTAAGGTTTACCTTTTTCCCGGGTAGGTGCAGGCAAACCAAAATTGATGGTCAGGGTGCACTGGAATACTAAAGAAGGCATTACTGATCTCAATCACAGAAAATAATGAATTTCCTGGATCTAAATAATTCAATAGTGTGTGTGGATCTGGTACCACAGGAGCTCTTGGTATAACTGCCTGGTTAACAGCTTGTAAATCCTGTACCATTCTCCAGCCTGTGGAAGGCGGAGCCTTCTTAACAGGAAAAAGAGGGGTATTGCAGGGGCTGTCAGGACACGGAATAATTACCCCTGTTTGTAAAAGTTTGTCTATTACAGGGGCTATACCATCCTCTGATTCCTTCTTAAGGGGGCATTGTCTTTGGTGGGGTCTGTGGTGTGATTTTGAAGTGATGGTTACTGGATGGACTCCTTTCATGAGTCCTACATCTGCTGGACCTTTAGTCCACAGTGTCCCTGGGAGCCCATCTAATGTGTGACCCTCTTGTGTCAAGTATCATTCAGTTCCTGCAGCCCACATGTGTGCTGAGGGTGTAATGGTTTGTGACAGAAATAACCTGTTAACTTACTTTTGTATAGGTCAGGTACGCCTACAGGAGCTCAATCTCTTAGGTCTTGGCATTTCCTCACAAACCCTCTCACATCCCTCCAATCTCGGCTTTTGGCTTTGGCCAGGGATAGATGTGGGGTGATTTCCCTAAACAGAACTTGTTCCTCGGGGGGTATACAACAAGCCGATGCACAAAATCCCTCAACACTCCAGTAAACATTGGTTAATTGCAGGGTAACTTCCTTCTTTGAGAAAAATCTGGAGGCGTAATACCTATCAGGCCCCGGTGTCTTCTTAAAATACATTGTGCAGTGAGCCCTATTTGGTGCCTGTAAATCCACTGTCCTACCCTCCGTCACAGTTTCAGCATAATTAATCATTTTGTCAACAGTATCGTCTCCTTGTCTTTCACATACAAATCTAAGGAGTAATAAAAATGTGTTTCTTCTATTGGGTTCATGGGTCCCTGTCCTACCTGGACTGCAAACCCATTATTTTGTGCACTGACTGACATGCACATGGCTGACATTAGGTCTCTACCCAAGAGATTTACAGGGCAGACAGTAGACAAGATCACTCTGGTTGTGGTCTTGACCCCTGTCTCTGGCTCCTCAATGGTGACATACTCAGACAATGATTCCCTCACCAATTTTCCACTTACTCCTTGTACCAGAATAGATTTTGTAGATTGGTCAATAAGAGGCACATCTGCAGGGTGGATTAAGGTCCTAGAGGCCCCGGAGTCCACCAAAAACTGTACACATTTTCTTTCAATCATTAACTCCACCTTTGGTAAGTTTTCAATGTACCCTATCTTTTCCAGGTGGCTCACACATACCGTTTCTTGTCAATCCGATTTGTGGGGGCCTGGCCCATCAGGGCAGACCCTGGCCAAATGCCCCTGTTTTCCACAAACCCAACATGCCCTTCTTTCTACCCATTCTTTATTCTTTCATTGTCTTCTACCCCTTCCTCTTAACTTGCTCCTTCCAATAAAACCACCTCTGCCTCTTCCTCTATGGGACTCCTCCAGTTCTGCCTCAGCGGTATACCCTTTTACATCCTCATATCCTTCACCACCTTGCACAAAAACCTTCACTTTCACATTCTTTTTTGCCATTATTTTCAAATATTTCTCAGAATGTTTAGCACACTGCAGGGTGTCTAGGACACTGGCAGTGTGGTATGTAATCATATTTTTAACAATATAGTCCTTATGATCTTGTTTCAAGCCATTAACAAAAGCTATTTTTAACTGTTGTTGATAGGCGCTGTTCACATCATCGGATTCGGAAAGTCCCGAGAACACTTTAAAAACTTCTCGTAGTTTATTCAGATAATCACTGACACTTTCCTTGTCTTCCTGTACATTCATATTAATTGTGACTGCATCTCTGATACAAGGCAGTCAATCTGTCTGTCAAATCTTGGCTATCATGGGCCAGTGGTACCCCTCTTTGTTAAGGGGCACTGGACGTGCACAGGGGTCCCAATTTCCCTTTACTGATGCCCAATCTGATCCTAAAACCCTCCTCAATGCCCTTTCCACTTTGACCCCGTTTAGCCTATAACTGTTCCTGAGACCTTCCATATTTTCAATGAATTTTGGGGCCCCAAACTTAGGATGTTTAATATGCTCGGTAGCCTTCTGCGCGTCACTCTCAGTCCATGGTCTAAAAACAGTCATAGTTAGGGGCTGTCCATTTTGTCCACCTCTAGGGTTTGGGACTTCTATTAGGGGATACCCTTCAGCATTGTCAGGAACTTGGTAGGAAGCCGAGATGCTGGGAGGACTCCCCTTGAGCCCGAGCGCAGAACAACCCTGAAGATGACACAGGGGATGTGGTGCCCACAGAAGCACAGGTTGCCTGGTTGGCGAAGCTGGTTGCCAGGAACTTGGTAGGACAGGCAAGGTTACTGGAAGCAGGTGTGCTTAAGAGGTCCAGCAGAAGAGGACCAGTGGGATATTCGGGTAGCAGAGTCAGGAGCCAAGCCAGAGGTCAAACACAGCAAGACATTCCAAGATCAAGAGTGGCTGGATCCTAAGTACAGGAGACAGGATAAGCAGAGTCCATTAGCCAGGCCGGGGTCAGATGCAGGAAGCAGGCAGGAGGAAGTCAGGTACGAGCCGGGTTGGTACACAGGAGATCAGATAAGCAGAAGATACAAGGCACAGGAATGCAGGGGAAGCTGACGATAAACCAGCGATGCGCCATTGTCAGTAGTGAGTTTAAATAGGCAGTGGCACCCCTATCACGTTGTGCACGTGCCAATGCGCATGCTCGTTTGCCTGATCGTGGCGCCGCTCGTCCGTCTGGTTGTCACGCTGTCACGATTATTCTTGTGCGCTGATGCACATCAGCGTATCCCTGCCTTTACCGGTTCAGCATCTTTGTAGTATTGCGCCTAGGGGTCCGCCTATTTCCCTGACAGTGCCCCCCCCAAGGGGCAGCCTCCAGATGCCCAGATGTGCCCATTTTTTGGGGTGACTGTTGCGGAACGTCTGTATAAGCCTAGGAGCGTGCACATAGCTCGTAGGCTCCCAAGAGTTTTCTTCAGCAGAATACCCCCTCCACTTAATTAAAAACTAGATTGTCCTACCTCTCCGACGACAGTCAAGAATGGACTCCACTTCAAATTCAGTTTCATCTCCAACCTGGACCGGAGGTGAGGGTACTTCTTCTCTCCCTGGAAAAGGACTAGAGATAACATGTTTAAGTAGTGAGACATGAAATACCGGGTGGATCTTAAAAGATTCTGGAAAGGCAAGTTCAAAAGCTACAGGGTTAATTTCACGCTTGATTTCAAAAGGACCTAGGAACTTGGGTCTCAATTTCCGAGATGGACATGGCAATTTGAGATTTGCTGATGAAAGCCACACTTTGTCCCCTATCTTAAAGGTAGGGTTTCCTTTTTTCTTTTATCATACTGTTTCTTGTACCCTTCTTGAGCCTTCTTCATTGTGTCCTGGAGTATTTGGTAGTTTGCTTGGATGAAGTTTACTCTGTCCTGAACTGCTGGAACTGAGGACTCGGGAATGATATTAGGTAAAAATGAAGGATGAAAATGGTAATTTGCCCAGAAGGGTGACTGTTTGGTAGAAGCGTGCACAGAGTTATTATATGCACATTCCGCAAAAAGATAATAATGAAATCCAGTCATCTTGAGGAAAAGAACAAAAACATCGTAGATATTGCTCCAACGTTTGGTTGGTCCTTTCACTTTGACCAGTTTTACTTTGTGGATGATAGGCTGTGGACAAGCATATCTCGATTGACAGTAACTTGCAGAGGTTTCTCCAGAACCTAGAGGTGAATTGCACACCTCTTTCTGATACAATGTTGTCTGGTATGCAGTGCAATCAGACTATTTCCTTTATAAAGATCTTTGCTGTGTCCAGGGCAGAGGGTGTGCCCATCATTGGCAAGAAGTGCGCCATTTTGGACAGCCGGTCCACCACTACCAGGATAGTTGTAAATTCCTCTGAGGGGGGCAAAACCACTATGAAATCCATGGAAATGTTTTTCCAAGGTTGTTCCGGGACTGGCAATGGTCTTAACAGGCCCCAATATCTGGCATTGGACCCCTTGTTCCGTTGGCAGGTTGTACAAGAGTTGACATATTTCTTACAGTCAGATCTCAGAATGGGCCACCATGGGGACCGCTGGACAAGTTTGATTGTCTTTTGGACCCCAAAGTGGCCAGCCAACTGGTGGTCATGAAAAGTTTTTAACACTTGTAGCCTGGCTTGCTGTGGGATAAAAATCTTGTCTTGGTGCCATAGGAGCCCCTCCTGACTTCTTAGGAAAGAGACTTCTGCTTCTGTGCACTGAGTGGAGGCCTGTTCAATTGAGGACCTTACAGTAAATCAGGTTGAATTAGGAAGAAGTTTTGAGGGGACAAATCATACCGGGTGTTGAGTGCTCGCAACCTTTCCTTATAACTAATATCTTCCAGACCCTTTATTAGCTTTGTTGCCCTTATTTGTACTCGCTCCATTTCCAGCACATCCTTCCTGAGGACTGGTGCCCAGAACTGGACAGCATACTCCATTTCTCCATAGGTGTGGCCGGACCAGAGTCTTGTAGAACGGGAGAATTATAGTTTTATTTCTGTAGTTGGTCCCCTTTTTAATGCATGCCAATATTCTGTTTGCTTTGTTAGCAGCAGCTTGGCATTGCTTGCCATTGCTGAGCCTATCATCTACTAGGACCCCCAGGTCCTTTTCCATCCTAGATTCCCCCAGAGGTTCTCCCCCCCAGTGTATAGATTGTATTTAAAATTTTTGCCACCCAAATGCATTATTTTACATTTTTCTACATTGAACCTCATTTGCCATGTAGTTGCCCGCTAGGGATGAGCCGAATACCCCCCTGTTCGGATTGCACCAGAACATGCGAACAGGCAAAAAATTTGTTCGAACACACGAACACCGTTAAAGTCTATGGGACTCGAACATGAATAAACAAAAGTGCTAATTTTAAAGGCTTAAATGAAAGTTACTGTCATAAAAATAGTTTGGGGACCTGGGCAGTGATTTTAATAATGCTTAAAGTGAAACAATAAAAGTGGAATATCCCTTTAAATTTCGTACCTGGGGGTGTCGATAGTATGCCTGTAAAAGGGGCGCATGTTTCCCGTGTTTAGAACAGTCTGACAGCAAAATTACTTGTCAAAGGAAAAAAAGTCATTTAAAACTACTGGCGGCTATTAATGAATTATCGGTCCGGCAATACACATAAAAGTTCATTGATAAAAACAGCCTGGGATTTCCCCACAGGGGAACCCCGTATCGAAATTTAAAAAAAACTGGCATGGGGTCCCCCTAAATTCCATACCAGACCCTTGTCAGAGCACGGAACCTGGCAGGCCGCAGGAAAAGAGGGGGTGGCGAGAGCGCCCCCCCTCCTGAACCGTACCAAGCCACATGCCCTCAACATTGAGCTTTGAGGTAGCCCCCCCAAAGCACCTTGTCCCCATGTTGATGTCGTTCCTTTATTTAAAGTCTTCTTCTTTCCATCTTCTTCAGGTCTTCTATGTTCTATCTTCCTTCGGTTTCTTCCTCCATCTTCTTCTTCCTCTGGTTCTTCCTCCGATACTCTGCTTCTTGCTCTGGTGTTCTCGTCCATCTTCCTCTGTGGCCTCTTCTTTCCCACTTTGTTCTCGGGCCGCTCCGCATCCATGGGAGGCTCCCTCTGTGTGACGCTTCTCGTCTTCTGACACTTCTTAAATAACGGAGGGCGGGGCCATCCAGTGACCCGCTCTGACGCAGGGGACTTGACTGGGACTTCCCTATGGGAAGTCCCTTTAAATATCCCTTTAAATTTCATACCTGGGGGGTGTCTATAGTATGCTTGTAAAGAGGCGCATGTTTCCCGTGTTTAGAACAGTCTGACAGCAAAATGACATTTCAAAGGAAAAAAAGTCATTTAAAACTACTCGCGGCTATTAATGAATTGCCGGTCCGACAATACACATGAAAGTTAATTGATAAAAATGGCATGGGAATTCCCCACAGGGGAACCCCGAACCAAAATTTAAAAAAAATGAAGTGGGGGGTCCACCTAAATTCCATACCAGGCCCTTCAGGTCTGGTATGGATATGAAGGGGAACCCCGGCCAAAATTTAATAAAAAAATGGCGTGGGGTCCCCTTCAAAATCTATTCCAGACCCTTCAGGTCTGGTAGGGATTTTAAGGGGAACCCTGCACCAAAATAAAAAAAATGGCGTGGGGTCCCCCCCAAAAATCCATACCAGCATTTAAATAAAGGAATTGTCAAAAACTGTCTCTTGTCATTTTTAACATTTTTGACAGTTTTTTTGTGAAATGGTAGGGGTAATTTTGTACCCCCTTACCATTTCACACAGGGGAGAGGGCCAGGATCTGGGGTCCCCTTGTTAAAGGGGGCTTCCAGATTCCGATAAGTTCCCCGCTGGCAGACCCCCACAACCACCGGGCAAGGGTTGTGGGGATGAGGCCCTTGTCCCCATCAACATGGGGACAAGATGTTTTGGGGGCTACCCCAAAACAACCTCCAAATGTTGAGGGCATGTGGCCTGGTACGGTTCAGGAGGGGGGGTGCTCTCTCATCCCCCCTCTTTTCCTGTGGCCTGCCAAGTTGCGTGCTCGGATAAGGGTCTGGTATGGATTTTTGGGGGGGACCCCACGCCATTTTTTTTTTAATTTTGGCACGGGGTTCCCCTTAAAATCCATACCAGACCTGAGGGGTCTGGTATAGGTTTTGAGGGGGACCCCACACAATTTTTTTTTTCATTTTGGCTGGGATGCCCCTTAACCACTTCCCTACCCGCCTATAGTCAAATCACGTCCACAGATGGGATCTCCCATCCTGGGTGGACGTCATATGACGGCCTCAGGTTTCCGGCCGCCTAGGGGGCATGCACGCGCGCCCGCCACGTTGCTCGGGACCCGGTGCATGTGCCCGGCGGCCGCGATGTCCGCCGGGCACCCGCGATTGCCCGTTAACCGGGCCGGACCATGGATCTCTGTGTGTTAACACAGAGATCCACGTCCTGTCAGCTCAGAGGAGAGCGATCTGTGTTCCCAGAACGGAGGAACACTGATCGGTCTCCTCCCCTTGTGCGTCCCCGCCCCCTACAGTTAGAAGCATTCCCTAGGAAACACATTTAACCCCTCCCCGCCCCCTAGTGGTTAACCCCTTCACTGCCTGTCACATTTACACAGTAATCAATGCAATTTTATAGCATTGATCGCTGTATAAATGTGAATGGTCCCAAAAATGTGTCAAAAGTGTCCGATGTGTCCGCCATAATGTCGCAGTCACGAAAAAAAGTAGCGACCGCCGCTATTATTAGTAAAAAAAAAAAAAATGCCATAAATCTATCCCGTATTTTATAGACGCTATAACTTTTGCGCAAACCAATCAATATACGCTTATTGCATTTTTTTTTTGCCAAAAATATGTAGACTACATATCGGCCGAAACTGAGGAAAAAATTTGTTTTTTTTTTTTAAAAAATGGGATATTTATTATAGCAAAAAGTAAAAAATATTGTGTTTTTTTCAAAATTGTCGCTCTTCTTTTGTTTATAGCGCAAAAAATAAAAACCGCAGAGGTGATCAAATACCACCAAAAGAAAGCTCTATTTGTGGGGAAAAAAGAACGCCAATTTTGTTTGGGTACAACATTGCACGACTGCGCAAATGTCGTTTAAAATGCGACAGCGCTGAAAACTAAAAATTGGTCTGGGAAGGAAGGGGGTGAAAGGCCCGGTATTGAACCGGTAAATATCCATACCAGACCTGAAGGGCCTGGTATGAAATTTAGGGGGACCTCCCACGTCATTTTTTTTTTAAATTTTGGATCGGGGTTCCCCTGTGGGAAATTCCCATGCCATTTTTATCAATGAACTTTTATGTGTATTGTCGAACCGGCAATTCATTATAGCCGCGACTAGTTTGAAATGACTTTTTTTCCTTTGAAATGTCATTTTGCTGTCAGACTGTTCTAAACACGGGAAACATGCGCCCCTTTACAGGCATACTATAGACACCCCCTAGGTACAAAATTTAAAGGGATATTACACTTTTATTGTTTGACTTTAAGCATTACTAAAATCACTGCTACCGAAAAAACAGCCGTTTTTAAAACTTTTTTTGCATTGATCCTTGTCCCCTGGGGAAGGACCCAGGTCCCCAAACACTTTTTATGACAATACCATGCATATAAGCCTTTAAAATTAGCACTTTTGATTTCTCCCATAGACTTTTAAAGGGTGTTCCGCAGCTTTCGAATTTGCCGCGAACACCTCAAATTGTTCGCTGTTCGGCAAACTGACGAACAGCCGATGTTCAAGTCGAACATGAGTTTGACTCGAACTCGAAGCTCATCCCTAGCCGCGAGTAGTTTTAAATGACTTTTTTTCCTTTGAAATGTCATTTTGCTGTCAGACTGTTCTAAACATGGGAAACATGCGCCCCTTTACAGGCATACGATAGACACCCCCCAGGTACGAAATTTAAAGGAATATTACACTTTTATTGTTTCACTTTAAGCGTTATTAAAATCACTGCTCCCGAAAAAACTGCCATTTTTAAAACTTTTTTTTGCATTGATCCATGTCCCCTGGGGCAGGACCCAGGTCCCCAAACACTTTTTATGACAATACCATGCATATAAGCCTTTAAAATGAGCACTTTTGATTTCTCAAAAGGGTGTTCCACGGCTTTCGAATTTGCCATGAACACTCCAAATTGTTCGCTGTTCAGCGAACTTGCGAACAGCTGATGTTCGAGTCGAACATGAGTTCGACTCAAACTCGAAACTCATCCCTATTGCCTACCCCATTAATTTGTTCAGATCTTTTTGCAAGGTTTCCACATCCTGCAGAGAAGTTATTGCCCGGCTTAGCTTAGTAGCGTCCGCAAATACAGAGATTGAACTATTTACCCCATCCTCCAGGTCGTTTATGAACAAAATAAATAGGATTGGTCCCAGCACAGAATCCTGGGGGACCCCACTAACCACCCCTGACCATTCCGAGTACTCCCCATTTATCACCACCCTCTGAACTCACCCTTGTAGCCAGTTTTCAATCCATGTACTCACCCTATGGTCCATGCCAACGGACCTTATTTTGTACAGTAAAGGTTTATGGGGAACTGTGTTGAATGCTTTTGCAAAATCCAGATACACCACATCTATGGGCCTTCCTTAATCTAGATGGCAACTCACCTCCTCATAGAAGGTTAATAGATTGGTTTGGCAATAATGATTCTTCATGAATCCAAGCTGATTACTGCTAATGATACCGTTCTCATTACTAAAATCTTGTATATAGTCCCTTATTATCCCCTCCAAGATTTTACATACTATTGTTGTTAGGCTAACTGGTCTGTAATTCCCAGGGATGTATTTTGGGCCCTTTTTTTTTCCAATCGGCTGGTACCATTCCAGTCAGTAGACTGTCAGTAAAAATTAAGAACAATGGTCTGGCAATTACTTGACTGAGTTCCCTCGGGTGCAAGCCACCTGGTCTCGGTGATGTATTAATGTTAAGTTTCCCTGGTCTAATTTTAATTCTGTCCTCTGTTAACCCTTTCTCAAGATTTTCGTCAATATATGCCACAGGGTCTCAAGCTCAGTTTCGGAAAGAGGGAATATACGACCGAAAGGGATTTAAGCCTCTGGTAGTAACTTGATGGGGTAGTCGTAGGGACAATGTGGAGGTAGGGTATCCACCTTTTTTTTAATCAAATACATCTAGAAATTCCTGGTAGACTGCTGGTATATTGGGGGTTCACACTGAGTGTGGGTAGTACAGACAGACAACTGGAAAAGTCCTTGGATTCGGGAGCAAGAAAATGTTGCCGGCAGGGGGATGAAAAAAGTACTTCTTTCTTGGACCAATCAATCCGAGGATGGTGCGCCTGTAGCCATGGAATTCCCAAAATGACCGGAAATATGGGGGAGCTTAGGACATCAAATCAAAGAAATTCCTGGTGACCTGAGTTGGTGGAGGTAAGGATAGGTACTGTTTCTTGGGTGACATGTCTGGAACTAGGCATTGAGCCATCGGCCAGATGAACTGTCAGTCTCTGCTTCTTGTGATTAATAGGAATAGCGAGTCTCTTTGCTAAAGCCAGATCCAAGAAGGAAATACATGCCCTAGAATCAAGTATTGCCTGGAGATGAGCTTCTTCACCTGCCACAGGTAATGTGACAGGAAGGGCGATATGGGCAGAAGAAGACTTGCCCATCTGAAGGTAGACCGGAGTGCGGGGGTTGGTTTCCTTGGTCTTATGGGGCAATTGCTTAAAAAATGTCCTGTTTCCCCACAGTAGAAGCAAAGGTTTGCTTGTCGACGACAAAGTCTCTCCTCTCTAGTTAATGCTGGATGGACCATACCAAACTGTATGGGATTTGATGTAGACAGGGCTTGAGGCAGTGTCCGGGTGGGAAGGAAGGTTCGAGCACATTCAGATTGACGTTCCTGCAAGCATCTGTCAAGCTGAATGGTCAGCTGGATAAGATCCTCCAGTGTTGGGGGGGTCTCTATTCTGGCCAGTTCATCTTTGAGGGATTCAGACAACCCCATCCGATACTGGTATTTTAAGACCGCCTTGTTCCACCTGGAGTCTGTGGACCACATGCAGAATTCTACCGTATAATCTGCTGCAGGGCGCTGACCCTGCCGTAGAGTACGCAGAGTAGCTTCGGCAGTAGCCACCCATAGGGGATCATCATATAACCGAGCCATGGTTTCCAAGAACTGGTCCACAGAGTTAATGACTGGGCTCTCTTGCTCCAATAGGCCATGGGCCCATGTCTGAGGTTCACCACTTAGTAAAGAAATGATGAACCCTACTTTCACTGTTCCGATGGAAAAAGTCAGTGGTTGCAAGGCAAAGTACAGGTAGCAGGAATTCCTAAAGGATCTGAATTTCTTTCGATATCCAAAAAAGCTTTCTGGCGCTGGGACTCGTGGTTCCGGAGGAGACATTTCCACAGTAAGAGCTGAAGGCGGACCTTGATCTGAGGAAGACTGGTGACTCTGACAGGTGCTGCAGGTGCCCTTTTAATTGAAGGTATCCCTCCTGAAGTTTCTGGATGATTTGGGTAAGGGCCGTGATTTGTTGAAGTACAGCTTCCATCGGGGAGCCACCTCTGTGGGCCTCTGGTTTATACTGTCAGGAACTTGGTAGGAGGCCGAGATGCTGGGAGGGCTCCCCTTGCGGCCAAGCGCAGCACAACCCTGAAGATGACACAGGGGATGTGGTGCCCACAGAAGCATGGGTTGCCTGGTTGGCGAAGCTGGTTGCCAGGATCTTGGTAGGCCAGGCAAGGTTACTGGAAGAAGGCATGCTTAAGAGGTCCAGCATAAGAGAACACGTGGGATATTCAGGTAGAAGAGTCAGGAGCCAGGCCAGGGGTCAAACACAGCAAGACAGTCCGAGATCAAGAGTAGCTGTATCCTTAGTACAGGAGACAGGATAAGCGGAGTTCGTTAGCCAGGCCAGATGCAGGAAGCAGGCAGGAGGAAGTCAGGTACGAGCCAGGTTGGTACACAGGAGATCAGATAAGCAGAAGATACGAGGCACAGGAATGCAGGGGAAGTTGATGATAAACCAGAGATGCGCCATTGTCAGCAGCGAGTTTAAATAGGCAGTGGCGCCCCTATCAAGTCGCACCCATGTCGTTGCTCATGCACGTTCGCCTGATCGCAGCGCCACGCATCTGTCTGGTTGTGACGCTACGCATCCTTATGCGCTGATGCGCGTCAGCGTGTCCCTCTATGCCGGTTCACCATCCTTGTAGTATTGCGCATAGGGGTGTGTCTATTTCTCTGACAAGCATCCTCTGTGTCCTCCTTGCTATAGTCTACTGGTTTACTGGGTCTCTTAGTTCCCTTGGGAACTCCCCATCAAGGGACCATGCTTCAGTCAACATCTCTAATATAGATCTGCCCATCACACGGAGCTGACTGTCATCTGTGGAGATTGCGGAAATGGGGTTGGGGTTTTGTTCAGAGGAGGTTCCTTTGACAGGGGGGGATGTCACAGGGAGGGTGGTACTCTGGGCGGTGACCTGCACCTGAGGGTCTCTGGGTGTAACAAATGAGATCATCCTCTTTGTCATCCTCTTTGTCCACTAGGGGCAGTTGGGCTTGGCATTTTTCTTTTGTTCTCCTTCCTTCTGCTCTAATTCTAGCGTGCTCAAACCAGTACTCCGCCATTTCTAACCCTTACCTTTTTTTATCTTTGGGTCCTAACAATTTAAGCTTATCCACCAAATCCTGACAACCTTTCACAGTTAGTTTACTATTGAATCCAAACTTCCTTTTCCACTTAGCACAATACTTAACAGATTTAGGTTCTTTGGTTCTTTGCTATGCATAAATTTCTTATCACCTTCTAATGGTGCATTAGGAAAACAACAGCAATATAAACAGGCACAAGACATTCTTTTATAGAAACTATTCCCCATGTCTCAGTTTTTTTTCTTTTCTTTCTTTTTTTTTCTTTTTTTCAGTTTTGAGTTTAGAATACAAGACTGGTAATTCTACTCTCTCAACCCTGCCAAAATCTATATAAAACAACAAAGTCTAAACTCCCCAAACAGGAAATATATATATATATATATATATATATATATATATATATATATATATATATATATATATATATATATATATATATATATATATAGCTTGCGGGTGAGTACACCCCTAAGTGAAAATGTCCAAATTGGGCCCAAAGTGTCAATATTTTGTGTGGCCACCATTATTTTCCTGCACTGCCTTAACCCTCTTGGGCATGGAGTTCACCAGAGCTTCACAGGTTGCCGCTGGAGTCCTCTTCCACACCTCCATGATGACATCACGGAGCTGGTGGATGTTAGAGACCTTGCACTCCTCCACCTTCCATTTGAGGATGCCCCACAGATGCTCAATAGGGTTTAGGTCCAGAGACGTGCTTGGCCAGTCCATCGCCTTTACCCTCAGCTTCTTTGGCAAGGCAGCGGTCGTCTTGGAGGTGTGTTTGGGGTCGTTATTATGTTGGTGGAATACTGCACTGCGGCCCAGTTTCCGAAGAGAGGGGATCATGCTCTGTTTCAGTATGTCACAGTACATGTTGTCATTCATGGTTCCCTCAATGAACTGTAGCTCCCCAGTGCCAGTAAGCACCCATGCAGCCCCAGACCATGACACTCCCCCCACCATGCTTGACTGTAGGCAAGACACACATGTCTTTGTACTGCTCACCTAATTGCTGCCACACACACTTGACACCATCTGAACCAAATAAGTTTATATTAGTCTCATCAGACCATAGGACATGGTTCCAGTAATCCATGTCCTTAGACTGCTTGTCTTCAGCAAACTGTTTGCCGGCTTGCTTGTGAATCATCTTTAGAAGAGGCTACCTTAAGGGATGACTGCCATGCAGACCAATTTGATGCAGTGTGGCGCATATGGTCTGAGCACTGATAGGCTGACCCCCCACCCTTCAACCACTGCAACAATGCTGGCATAACTCGTGGCTATGTCCCAAAGACAACCTCTGGATATGATGCTGAGCATGTGCACTCAACTTCTTTGGTCGACCATGGTGAGGCCTGTTCTGAGTGGAACCTATCCAGTTAAACCACTGTATGGTCTTGGCCACCATGCTGCAGCTCGGTTTCAGGGTCTTGGCAACCTTCTTATAACATGGACCATCTTTATGTAAAGCAACAATTCTTTTTTTCAGGTCCTCAGAGAGTTCTTTGCCATGAGGTGCCATGTTGAACTTCCAGTGACCAGTATGAGAGAGTGAGAGCGGTAACACCAAATGTAACCCACCTGCTCCCCATTCACACCTGAGACCTTGTAACACTAACACATGTAACACATTTCTTCAGTGTTGTTACATGGAAAGGTATAATAAAATATTTACAAAAATGTGAGGGTGTACTCAGATACTGTGTGTGTGTGTGTATATATATATATATATATATATATATATATATATATATATATATGTATATATATAAACAATTTATGCCTTTACCTTATTCACCACAAAGTACAGTTGGTTGAAGCAATAAAATTAGTCATCTGATCAGAAATTTCTCACACACAAAAGAGGAAGTGCACTTAGATGTCCGTGAGGGGGGGGAGTGAGTGAGCTTTTTTAACCACAAGTTTGCAGGCACACAGAACATATAAGTGCCTTAACAGACAAATCCCCCATTGTAAGCCCTATGCGGGCCTTTAATCAACTTGTAAAACACTGGGCTAGCAACCCTTGGGTCACGGTAACAATATAAATACAAGAAAAGCAAAAATATCAAGACTCCCCACACTTTGGGGAGAATCAAAAAATAGTTAAAACCCATCTTTGCAGTACTGTTGCTCAGTGAAGTTAGCAGTAAGGTTAAACATGAGAAAGAAGAAACTAAACACCCAGAAGAAAATTACAGTAGCTTTGAGATCTTTCTAGATCACTTAGCTACTTTTAGCGCTCTAGATCGTCAGGCAATCAACCTCTGACATTCGGTATACCTTTCAACAAATCTTTTTGATACAGGTAGCTGTCCTGGACAGAAGGTGACGTCTATGTTACCATAGGCAATGCCCCTAATGCCTCTGTCTTTGACCATTGGGAATACTGAGATTAGGGATGAGCCGAACACCCCCCGGTTCGGTTCGCACCAGAACCCGCGAACGGACCGAAAGTTCGCACGAACGTTAGAACCCCATTGACGTCTATGGGACTCGAACATTCGAAATCAAAAGTGCTCATTTTAAAGGCTAATTTGCATGGTATTGTCCTAAAAAGGGTTTGGGGACCTGGGTCCTACCCCAGGGGACATGTATCAATGCAAAAAAAACTTTTAAAAACGGCCGTTTTTTCGGGAGCAGTGATTTTAATGATGCTTAAAGTAAAAAAAAAGTGAAATATTCTTTTAAATATCGTACCTGGGGGGTGTCTATAGTATGCCTGTAAAGTGACGCGTGTTTCCCGTGTTTAGAACAGTCCCTGCACCAAATGTCATTTTTAAAGGAAAAAATCTCATTTAAAACTGCTTGCGGGTTTAATGTAATGTCGGGTCATGGCAATATGGATGAAAATCAGTGAGACAAACAGCATGGGTACCCCCCAGTCCATTACCAGGCCCTTTGGGTCTTGTATGGATATTAAGGGGAACCCCGCACCCAAATTAAAATAAGGAAAGGTGTGGGGCCACCAGGCCCTATATACTCTGAACAGCAGTATACAGGAGGTGCAAACAAGACAGGGACTGTAGGTTTGTTGTTAAGTAGAATCTCTTTGTAATTTTGAACGGGTACATTTTTAACGTGTTTAGCTCCAGCCAAAAAATATTTTTTAAGCTTTTTGGAAAACATAGGGAAGGGTTATCACCCCTGTGACATTTGTTTTGCTGTCTTTCCTCCTCTTCAGAAGATTTCACCTCACTTTTTGTCCCAATGAAAAATGTTTTTTGAAAATTTGGGTTTTTTTGTGGAACAAGGATTGGAAAGCATCAGTGGAAAGGAGAAATGTTTTTCCCATATTAACTCTTACAGGAGAGAATTTCCCTTCCTAGGGGTAGATTTCATCTCACTTGATGTTGTCTCCTTCCGTTTGCAAGTAGGAGTCGTTTGTAAGTTAGATGTTTGAAAGTAGGGTCCTGCCCTATATACTCAGCAGAAATTTGGGCCTTGGGTGTTGCTGTGGCCACAACACTGTAAGCCCTCACAGGGCCCTGCTGTGAAATATTAGATCAAGAATTGTAATTACATGCCCCTGTTGAACAGGAGCTGAAAAATTAGGCCTTAGGCACTGGTGCTGGTGCCACAACACTGCAACCCCTCACAGACACTCTAGTTGGAACGCAGGAACGAGCCCTGCTGCAAAGTATTGCATCAAAAATTGTAATTACATGCCCCTGTTAAACAAGGGCTGAAAAGTTGGGCCTTAGGCACTGGTGCTGGTGCCACAACACTGCAACCCCTCACAGACACTCTAGTTGGAACGCAGGAACGAGCCCTGCTGCAAAGTATTGCATCAAAAATTGTAATTACACGCCCCTGTTAGACAGGGGCAGAAAAATTGGGCCTTAGGCACAGGTGCTGGTGCCACAACACTGCAACCCCTCACAGACACTCTAGTTGGAATGCAGGAACGAGCCCTGCTGCAAAGTATTGCATCAAAAATTGTAATTACACGCCCCTGTTAGACAGGGGCAGAAAAATTGGGCCTTAGGCACTGGTGCTGGTGCCACAACACTGCAACCCCTCACAGACACTCTAGTTGGAATGCAGGAACGAGCCCTGCTGCAAAGTATTACATCAAAAATTGTAATTACACGCCCCTGTTAAACAGGGGCTGAAAAATTGTGCCTTAGGCACTGGTGGTGGCGCCCAGAACCAAAAATGTTCTTACAAGCTATCAGCGTGATGATTGAGGAGGAAGAGGATAATTACTCAGGGATAGTCACTCAGCATCAGCATAGGCAGTCTTTGAAGGGATCTGAGATTTCAAAAAAAATTATTCGATTACATCAGCATCAGGTGCTTGGTAGCTGGTGGTGATCCAAGACTGATTCATTTTTATGAAGGTCAGTCGATCGACCGAGACGGTGGACAGACGCACCCTGTGATCGGTTACCACGCCTCCAGCAGCACTGAATGTGCGTTCCGAAAGAACGCTAGATGCAGGACAGGCCAGTAGCTCAATTGCATACTGTGCAAGCTCTGGCCAGTGATCCATCCTCAAGACCCAGTAACCCAGAGGATTTTCGGTGAGAAAGGTGTCCAAGTCTGATCTTGCCCCTAGGTATTCCTGCACCATGTAAAACAGACGCTGGCGATGGTTGCTGGAACCGATCATACCTTGGGGCTGTGGACCAAAAAATTGTCTGAACGCATCGGTCAGACGGCCACCTTCTCCACCGCTCCTTCTTTGACTGACCGAAGCCTCAGCAACACGTTGTCCAGAAACAGGAGTTTGTAACCTCCCAGTCTCTGGGAACGCGTTGCACAGACCTTTCTGCAAGGCCTCCCGAAGATGTTTCATCCTCTTCTCCCTCTGCGATGGCAAGATAAGGTCTGCAACCTTACCCTTGTAACGTGGATCAAGGAGGGTTGCCAGCCAGTATTGGTCCTTCTCCTTGATACCACGAATACGAGGATCCTTACGCAGGCTTTGCAGGATCAGGGAGGCCATGCAGCGTAGGTTTGCTGAGGCATTCGGTCCGGAGTCCTCTGGGTCACTAAGGACGACATGATCCGCAGCCACCTCCTCCCAGCCACGTACAAGTCCATGTGTTTCTTGGGACTGATCCCTTAAAGACTGCTGCTGATGCTGAGTGCCAGGCTCCACCTCCATACTGACACAATCTTCCTCCTCCTCCTCCTCCTCGTCCTCTTCCTGTGTGATCGGCGGGCACGCAGGAACACTGTCTGGATAAAGGGGGCCTTGAGAGCTAAGGAAGTCCTCCTCTTCCTGCCTCTGTTCTGCCTCAAGTGCCCTGTCCATTATTCCATGCAGCGTGTGCTCCAACAGGTGGACAAGGGGGACAGTGTCACTGATGCATGCACTGTCACTGCTCACCATCCTCGTGGCCTCCTCAAATGGTGACAGGACAGTGCATGCATCCCTGATCATGGCCCACTGGCGTGGGGAAAAAAAAACAAGCTCCCCTGACCCTGTCCTGGTGCCATAGTCGCACAGGTACTCATTGATGGCCCTCTGCTGGGTGTGCAGCCGCTGCAGCATGGCCAACGTTGAGTTTCACCTGGTGGGCATGTCACAGATTAGGCGGTTCTTGGGCAGGTTAAACTCCTTTTGGAGGTCCGTCAGCCGAGCACTGGCATTATATGACCGGCAGAAATGCACACAGACTTTCCTGGCCTGCCTCAGGACATCCTGTAAGCCCGGTTACCTGCCCAAGAACCGCTGCACCACCAAGTTAAGGACGTGAGCCAAACAGGGCACATGGGTCATTTGTCCCTGTCGGAGGGCAGAGAGGAGGTTGGTGCCATTGTCGCAAACCACCATTCCTGCCTTAAGTTGGCGTGGCGTCAACCACCTCTGAACCTGCCCCTGCAGAGCTGACAGAACCTCTGCCCCAGTGTGGCTCCTGTCCCCCAAGCACACCAGCTCAAGCACCGCATGGCATCTTTTGGCCTGCGTACTTGCGTAGCCCCTTGAACGACTACGGAGCACCGCTGGTTCAGAGGAAGAGGCCATGGAGGAAGAAGAAGAGGAGGGGGTGGAGGAGAGAGGTGTGTCACAATCATTAGCATTTTGGAGGCGTGGTGGCGGAACAACCTCCAACACTACTGCACCTTGTCCTGCATCCTTCCCAGCTGCCAGCAGAGTCACCCAATGCGCCGTGAAACTTAGGTAACGTCCCTGTCCATGCCTGCTGGACCATGAGTCAGCGGTAATATGCACCTTACCGCTGACCGCCCTGTCCAGCGAGGCATGGACATTGCCTTCCACATGCCGGTAGAGAGCCGGAATCGCCTTCCGTGAGAAAAAGTGGCGTTTGGGTACCTGCCACTGAGGAACCGCACATTCCACAAACTCACGGAAGGGGGCAGAGTCTACCAACTGAAAAGGCAGCAGTTGAAGTGCTAGCAATTTTGCCAAGCTAGCATTCAACCGCTGGGCATGTGGATGGCTGGGAGCAAACTTCTTTCGGCGGTGCAGCAGCTGGGGCAGGGAAATTTGTCTGGTACAATCTGACGTCAGTGTACCAAAAGCAGATTGCTCACAAGTACTTGGCTGTGACACACCTAATTCTACACCTTCATTCCTCTCAGTGCAGGTCTCAGAGAGGACTGAAGGTCTAGTGGGGTTGGAAATCTCAGCTGATGAGGAGCAAGGAGAGGTCCTCTTTGTTCTTTGGTGTGGGTCTTTTAGATACGCTTGCCAACGAACTGCATGGCAGGTCAACATATGTCTGGTCAAGCATGTGGTACCCAAGCGGGAGATGTTTTGGCCACGTGAGATACGCTTGAGACATATGTTGCAAATAGCAGCGGTGCGATCTGATGCACTCGTCTCAAAAAAGGCCCACACCAAATAACTTTTTGAATAACGCGCAGAGACTGCAGCGCCCTGCACATGTGGAGCTTTGGGGTGTGATGCAGTCAATGTGCTGCCCTTAGGCTGGCCCCTGGAGGGCATCCTGCCTCGTTGGTGATGTGCTGCCTCCTCCTCCTCCTCTCTCCTATCAGGCACCCACGTTGAGTCAGTGACCTCATCATCCCCTCCCTCCTCATCACTGGAGCAAACCTGGCAGTATGCTGCAGCAGGGGGAGCATGACTGCCAGATTGCTGTCCTTCTTGGGCACCCCCTCTGTCCGTGCTCATGTTACTGCCTTCATCGAGCTCAGTATCATCATCAGAGCCTTCCAAACGCTGGGCATCCTCCTGGAGCATGTACCCAACACTGTGGTCAAACAGTTCGAGGGACTCCTCAGGAGGACATGGTGGAGCTAGGGAAGGAGTCACTGATGACATTGAGCCGAGGGAAGAGGCCGCTGCTTTGCCAGACAAAGTACCCTGGGCATGGGTGAGAGAGGATGAGGAGGATGAGGACGGCTTGGTCATCCACTCGACCAAGTCTTCCGCATGTTGCGGCTCAACACGGCCAGCTGCCGAAAAAAAGGCCAAGCGTGTCCCATGGCCACGTGCTGATGAGGATGCACCGTCTCCACGACCAGCACTAGACACAGAGCCTGCTTGCCCTCTCTTATTGGCTTGTGACTGTCTGCCTCTCCTTCTTGGCCTTCCAGACATACTAATGGCCTGTAGCTGCACTAAGCTGGGATATATATATATATATATATATATATATATATATATATATATATATATGTACTGATACTGCAGCTAGCAAAATCAACTGCCTGCCTGTAGTATGAGAACACCACCAACCTTCTACAGGTAGCTTTAGCTGAACACTGTGAGGTGGACGCACCCCACTAACTTGTAGGTTTAGCTGAACACTGTGAGCAGGACGCACTGCACTAACTGTAAATAGTCTAGCTGCCTGACCGTGGTACTAATAGGATCAAAAGAACACCAGTAATTTTCTTCAGGTAGCTTTATATACTGTAACCAGACAAGCCTGCCTGTCAGTAGGAAGATAACAGGAACGGATCTAGCTGAACACTGTGAGCAGGACGCACTGCACTAAATGTAAATAGTCTAGCTGCCTGACCGTGGTACTAATAGGATCAAAAGAACACCAGTAATTTTCTTCAGGTAGCTTTATATACTGTAACAAGACAAGCCTGCCTGTCAGTAGGAAGATAACAGGAAGGGATCTAGCTGAACACTGTGAGCAGGACGCACTGCACTAAATGTAAATAGTCTAGCTGCCTGACCGAGGTACTAATAGGATCAAAAGAACACCAGTAATTTTCTTCAGGTAGCTTTATATACTGTAACAAGACAAGCCTGCCTGTCAGTAGGAAGATAACAGGAACGGATCTAGCTGAACACTGTGAGCAGGACGCACTGCACTAAATGTAAATAGTCTAGCTGCCTGACCGTGGTACTAATAGGATCAAAAGAACACCAGTAATTTTCTTTAGGTAGCTGTAAATACTGTAACAAGACAAGCCTGCCTGTCAGTAGGAAGGTAACAGGAATGGATCTAGCTGAACACTGTGAGCAGGACGCACTGCACTAAATGTAAATAGTCTAGCTGCCTGACCGTGGTACTAATAGGATCAAAAGAACACCAGTAATTTTCTACAGGTAGCTTTATATACTGTAACAAGACAAGCCTGCCTGTCAGTAGGAAGATAACAGGAACGGATCTAGCTGAACACTGTGAGCAGGACGCACTGCACTAAATGTAAATAGTCTAGAAGATAACAGGAACGGATCTAGCTAAACTGAATACAGTGTATATATATATATATGCAACACCTGGGATGCATATATATACACAATACACTTTAAGTGCAGCTAACTGACTGACTGTCCTGCCTAATCTAACTAACTCAAATGAAATGACACTGTCTCTCTCTCTCTCTAAGCACACCGGAACACACTGCACAGGGCCGCCGTGTAGGCGGCTTTATATAGTGTGGGGCGTGTACTAAATCCCCTGAGCCATAATTGGCCAAAGCCTCCTTGGCTTTGGCCAATTATGGCTCTCTGTTCAGGCGGCGCTGTGATTGGCCAAGCATGCGGGTCATAGTGCATGCTTGGCCAATCATCAGCAAGCAATGTACTGCGATGCCGCAGTGAATTATGGGCCGTGACGCGCCACACGAATTTGGCGCGAACGGCCCATATCGTTCTCAATTCGGCGAACGACCGAACAGCCGATGTTTGAGTCGAACATGGGTTCGACTCGAACACGAAGCTCATCCCTAACTGAGATGTTATATGAGCAATCTCAATGTCGGCAATTACAACTCATTTATAAACTTATCAGATCAAAAAAAATTAAACAGAAAGAGAGGAAAGGATTAAGAATATTTTAAATTGCCTTACCTCTCAAACATCTACTGGTAGGTTAATTGGCTTCTGTTCAAAAAAACGGGCCCTAGTATATGAATGTGAGTTGGGGACCTTGAATTGTGGGCTTCTTGAGGGTAGGGACCAATGTGGGTGTACAATGTATGTATGGGTACCTTAAATAAATAAAATAAATAAATAAATCTTGGAGGACTGGATCACGCAGTTTCAGAACCAGACGGTGGGTCCAGGTCCCGGTACCGACCAGGCCCTGTTTTACCACTAACGTTAAGTGGGGGGTCTTTGGTTCTCAGTGAACTTTGAGGTCCAATACTCACTGAGGTCTTGGTCGGGACCATCCGACCCGGGATCCACTCACTGGTTCTGGCTCGAAGGACCAAAATGTTAGGCATATTCTTCTCCTGTGATCAGTCAAACTCCAGATGTATTGAAAAGCAGACAATTTTTTTCAATTGTGTCGACAGAAAAGGTTAAGCTTCTTACATGCTGAGGAAAAATGCAGAAGTCACACAGAATACAGGATGTAACTTCCTTTTATAAGATCAACAAAAAGAATGATATTGGCTAAAAGCTCACTGGTGGCTCATGACGCATAACAGCTTTATTTCCAATACAGTGAGCTAAGGCAGTTAGTTGAAACAATAGACAAAAAAAACAAGTTAAAGCAACATGTCCTTAGAAGCCATTTTAAAAATTAGTCTCCATTTTAGATAAAATAGTCACATGATAAACATTAAAACTTTTCCAACAAAATGGCATTTTGGAACCTGCCACTGTGGTACAGTACATTCCACAAATCCACAAAAAGGGGCTGATTCTACCAGCTGAAAAGGCAGCAGTTTCAGTGCTAGCAATGTGGCCAAGCTAGCATTTAGATGCTGAGCATGTGGATGGCTGGGACCAAATTTATTTTTACGGTTCAGCATCTGGGGTAAGGAAATTTGCCTGCTGAAATCAACTGGTGGTATACTGCTAGCAGATTGGCTGCAAGTACACCTATTGCTATATCTTCATTCTGCTCAGTGCAGGTTTTTGAGAGGACTAGAGCTATAGTAGGGTTTGAGATCCCAGATGAAGAGCAAGGAGAAGTCTGCCTTTTTCTATAATGTAGGTTTTTCAGGGGCTGCTGCCAACGGATTGCATGGCAGGTCATCATATGTCTGGTCAAGCATGTGGTGCCCAAGCAGCTGCTGTTCTGGCCACACTTGATCCGCTTCAGACATTAGTTACATAGTTACATAGTAGGTGAGGTTGAAAAAAGTCCATCAAGCCCAACTTATGTGTGTCAGTCAGTATTACCTTGTATATCCCTGTATGTTGTGGTCATTCAGGTGGTTTCTTGAAACTATTGATGCCCCCCGCTGAGACCACCACCCGTGGAAGGGAATTCCACATCCTTGCCACCCTTACATTAAAGAACCCTCTATGTAGTTTAAGGTTAAACCTCTTTTCTTCTAATTTTAATGAGTGGCCACAAGTCTTGTTAAACTCTGTTCCGCAAAAAAGTTATATCCCTATTGTGGGATCACCAGTACGGTATTTGTAAGTTGAAATCATATCCCCTCTCAAGCATCTCTTCTCTAGAGAGAATAAGTTCAGTGCTCACAACCTTTCAGGTTGCAAACAGCAATGGTGCGATCTGCTGCACACGTGTCAAAAAAGGCCCACACCAAAGAATTTTTAAAAGTCAGCAGGGAGTCAGCAGCGCCCTGCACCTGTGGAGCTCTGCGGTGCGATGTAATAGGGTGGCTGCCCTTAAGCTGACCCCTGGAGAACATCCTGCCTCATTGGAGTTGTGCCTCCTCCTCACTTTCCTCCTCTCTTCTCTCAGGCACCCAAGTACGGTCAGTGACCTCATCATCCTCTCCCTCCTCGTCACTGGAGCAAACTTGGCAGTATGCTGCAGCTTGGGGAACATGACTGCCAGTTTCTTGTCCTTCTGTGACACCCCCTCTCTCTAGGCTCACGTTACTCCCTTCCTCCACCTGGGAACCAACATTGGTGCCTTCAAATTGCTGCGCATCCTCCAGCAGCATGTAACCGACACTGTGGTCAAATAATTCTGGGGACTCCTCCGTGCATGATGGTGGGGCTATGGAAGGAGTAACTGTGGACAAGAAGCCGGAGGATCAGGCCACTTTGGCAGCTGTGTTGGAAGGCAAACTACTCTGAGCCTGGGTTACAGAGGATGAGGAGAATGAGGACGGCTTCGTTATCCACTCCACCAACTCTTCTGCATGTTCAGGTATTTAAAGTCTTCTTCTTTCCATCTTCTTCAGGTCTTCTTTCTCCTATCTTCCTTCGGTTTCTTCCTCCATCTTCTTCTTCCTCTGGTTCTTCCTCCGATCCTCTGCTTCTTGCTCTGGTGTTCTCATCCGGCATCTTCCTCCGCGGCCTCTTCTTCCCCGCTTTGTTCTCGGGCCGCTCCGCATCCATGGGAGGCTCCCGCTGTGTGATGCTTCTCGTCTTCTGACACTTCTTAAATAACAGAGGGCGGGGCCATCCGATGAGCAGAAAAAAAGGACAAGCGTGCCCCACGGCCACCTGCAGAGGATGCACCATGTCCATGACCATCACTGTAGACTGTAGACACAGAGGCTGCTTGCCCTCTTTTAGTGGCCTGTGAGCGTCTGCCTCTCCTTGGTGGCCTTCCGGACATGATGGGGAATTTCTCTTTTCACAGCACACTACAATGCATTATATACTGTGTACACTGCCTGCACTGTATTAGAAATGGTACACTGGCTGCACTGTATTATATACTGTGTACACCACCTGAAGTGTATTAGAAACTGTACACCACCGTATGCACTGTATATATAGGCTACACTGAATGCAAATACACCGCTTGAAGTGTATTATATAATGTGCACCACCGAATGAACTGTATATATACGTTACACTGAATGCAAAGTATATATCTATATACTAGACTGTATATACAGTATATGTGAATACACCACCTGAAGTGTATTATATAATGTACACCAAATGAACTGTATATATACGCTACACTGAATGCAGAGTATATATATATACCTTGTTCCAGCATCTGCAGCCTCTCTCCCCGATCCCCCCCCCCATGTATGTCTAGGCAATCTTCCACCTCCTTTACACTCTGAAGGGCCTGTCTCAGATCCACATATATAGTCATTATGTCAGCCTTTAGAACTTGTTCCAGCTTAACCACTTGCTTACTGGGCACTTAAACCCCCTTCCTGCCCAGACCAATTTTCAGCTTTCAGTGCTCTCACACTTTGAATGACAGTTGCACAGTCATGCAACACTGTACCCAAATGAAAATGGTATCTTTTTTTTCTTTTGGTGGTATTTAATCACCACTGGGTTTTTTTATTTTTTGCTAAAAAATGAAAAAAGACCGAAAATTTAGAAAAAAAAAACAGTCAATAGTTTGTTATAAAATTTTGAAATCGGATCATTTTTCTCCTTTATTGATGTGCGCAGATGAGGCTGCACTGATGGGCACTGATAGGCTGCACTGATGGGGGGTACTGATGGGCACTGATGGTTGGCACTAATGGGTGGCACTGAAGGGCACTGATAGGTGGCACTGATGGGCACTGGTAGGCACTGGTAGGTGACACTGATAGGCAGCACTGATTGATGGCACTGATTATGAGGCACTGATGGGCATTGATTGGCAGCACTGGTGGGCATTGATAGGTGGCACTGATGGTCAAAGGTAGGTGGCACTGATGAGGCAGCTGTGGCTCTCTGTGTGAGGGACCTATGCCCCTCTGACAAAAGAAATGTTTACCGATCCTCTGTTTACATCACATGATCAACAGTCATTGGCTGACAGCTGATCATATAGTAATGGGCCGGGATCAACCCCTTACTCTGATCTGTGATCAGCCGAGTCTCATAGACTCTGCGATCACAGAGCGAGCCGCGCAGAGGGCTGCACAGGCAGCTCATGCACCGGAGGACGTCATATGATGGCCTCCTAGCACTTTTTACAATTTGGCACTGCATCGATTTAACTGGTAATTGCGCGGTCATACAATGTAAAAAAAAGTGCATCCTTATTTTCCCTATTTTCCCACAAATAGAGCTTTCTTTTGGTGGTATTTAATCACCTCTGCGGTTTTTATTTTTTGTGATATAAACGAAAAAAGACTGAACATTTTGAAAAAAAAAGATATTTTCTACTTTTTGTTATAAAAAAAATACAATAAGCTCAATTTTAGTCATACATTTAGGCCAAAATGTATTCAGCCACATGTCTCGGGTAAAAAAAAAATTAATTAAGTGTATATTTATTGGTTTGCGCAAAAGTTATAGCGTCTACAAACTAGGGTACATTTTCTGGAATTTACGCAGCTTTTAGTTTAAGACTGCCTATCTCATTTCTTGAGGTGCTAAAACTGCAGGGCAGTACAAACCCTCCCCCCCAATTACCCAATTCTGGAAAGTAGACACCCTGAGGAATTTGCTGGGAGGCATGTTGAGCACATTGAATATGTTATTTTTTTGTCATAAGTGATTGAAAAATGACCAAAAAAATAAATTTACACAAAGTTGTCAGTAAAACTTTATATTGCTCAAACATGCCATGGGCATATGTGAAATGACACCCCAAAATACATTCTGCTGCTTCTGCTGAGTATGAGGATACCATAGTAGTGGGACTTTTTGGCAGTATAGCCACGTACAGTACCCCGAAAACCAAGCACCACCTTCAGGCTTTCTAAGGGCGTAAATTTTTGATTTTACTCCTCACTACCTATCACAGTTTCGGAGGCCATAAAATGCCCATATAGCACAACCCTCCCCCCCCAAATGACCCCATTTTGGAAAGTAGACACCCAAAGCTATTTGCTGAGATGCCTGTTGAGTCCATGAAATATTTTATATTTTGTCAGAAAGTTTCAGAAAAATGACAATATTTTTTATTTATTTTTGCACAAAGTTGTCACTAAATGATATATTGCTCAAACATGCCATGGGTATATGTGGAATTACACTCTAAAATACATTCTGCTGCTTCTCCTGAGTACAGGGATACCACATCTGTGGGACTTTTTGGCAGTCTAGCTGCGTACAGGACCTCGAAAACCAATCACCGTCTTCAGGTTTTCTAAAACCGCGTACACACGAGCGGAATGTCTGACAGAAAAAGTTAGATGGAAGCTTTTCATTGTATATTCTGATCGTGTGTGTGCCTCATCTGTCTTTTTTTTTCGAAAAAAACGAAACCAATTCCTATCGGGAAAAGCACTCGTCTGTATGCTGTTCCGACGGACCAAAAATGAAGCATGCTCTGAAGCAAGTACAAGACGGAAGCTATTGTCTACTGGCTATTGAACTAGGTAGTCCCGTCATACGTGCTGTATGTCACCATTTTCTGGACAGTCAGACTTTGGTTGGACTTTGGCTTGACCGTGTGTAGGCAAGACCGCTTGAATAGAATTCAGTCGGAGTTCTGTCGGAGAAACCTTCGGAGTTTATTCCAACGGCAAAACTGGTCGTGTGTACAGGGCATAAGGGTGTAAATTCTTGATTTCACTCCTCACCCCCTATCACAGTTTCCAAGGCCATGAAATGCCCAGACAGGACAACCCCCCCCCCCCCCAAAATGACCCCATTTTGGAAAGTAGACACCCCAAGCTATTTGCTGAGAGGCATGTTGAGTATTTTGCAGATCTCGCTTTTTGTCAAGTTTTGAAAATTGAAAAAAGGAAAAAAAAAACATTTTCCTTTTCTTTCTTCATTTTAAAAAACAAATGAGAACTGCAAAATGCTCACATGCCTCTCAGCAAATACCTTGGGGTGTCTACTTTCCAAAATGGGGTTATTTGGGGGGTTTTGTGCTATCTGGACATTTCAGGGCCTCCGAAACTGTGATAGGTAGTGAGAAATGAAATCACCATTTTACACCCTTATGCCGTGTACACATGAGCAGAAAGTCCGATGGAAGCTTTTCATCGTATATTCCGATTGTGTGTATGCCTCATCTGACTTTTTTTTTCAAAAATTCTGAAGGACCTAGAAATAGAACATGTTATAAATATTTCAGACGGAACCAATTCCTATCGGGAAAACCGCCCGTCTGTATGCTGTTCCAACGGACCAAAAACGACGCATGCTCTGAAGCAAGTACGAGACGGAAGCTATTGGCTACTGGCTATTGAACTTCCTTTTTCTAGTCCCGTGGTACGTGCTGTACGTCACCGCATTCTTGACGATCGGACTTTGGTGTGATCGTGTGTACACAAGACAGTTACAGCGGAATTCCGTCGGAACTCCGTCAGAAATACCTTCAGAATTTATTCCGATGGGAAAACCGGTCGTGCGTATGCGGCATTAGAAATCCTGAAGGCAGTGATTGGTTTTTGGGGTCCTGTATGCAGCTAGGCTCCCAAAAAGTCCCACACTTGTCATAAGCTCCTACACAGAAGGAGCAGCAGAATGTATTTTGGGGTGTAATTTCACATATGCCCTTGGCATGTTTGGGCAATATATAATTTAGTGCCAACTTTGTGAAAAAAAAATAAAACATGTACTGTCATTTTCCCGAAACTCGTGGCAAAATATAAAATATTCCATGGACTCAACATGCCTCTCAGCAAATAACTTTAGGTGTCTACTTTCCAAAATGGGGTCATTTGGTGGGTTTTGTGCTATCTGGGCATTTCATGTCCTCCGAAACTGTGTAAGGTAATGAAGAGTGAAATCAAAAATTTACGCCCTTAGAAAGCCTGAAAGCGGTGATTGGTTTTCGAGGTCCTGTACGCGGCTAGGCTTCCAAAAAGTCTCACACATGTGGGATCCCCGTACTCAGGAGAAGCAGCAGAATGTATTTTGGGGTGCAATTTCACATATGCCTATGGCACGTTTGAGCAAATTATGATTTAGTGACAACTTTGTGAAAGAAAAAAAATTATTGTAATTTTCCCAAAACTTGTGGAAAAATATACACCCTGTTCCAAATTATTATGCCAATGATATTTTTCTCATTTACCTAAATAATTTATGTAAACAACAGTCAGCATAATTCTCATGTTATCAACTATTAAGAGTACAATTCAAATTTTATTGAACAAACCTCCTAATGATAACAGTTTTTTTTCAAAATAAAAAACTTACAATGCACTGTTCCAAATTATTACGCACAGTTATACCCCGTACACACGGTCGGACATTGATCGGACATTCCGACAACAAAATCCATGGATTTTTTCTGACGGATGTTGGCTCAAACTTGTTTTGTCTACACACGGTCGCACAAAGTTGTCGGAATTTCCAATCGCCAAGAAGGTGGTCAAGGAAACCACGTACGACGAGACTATAAAAGGGCAGTTCAGTACTAAGCGTGGCACCCTGTGGGCTCCTTTTGCTAATCTCATGTTAGTAAAAGTTTGGTGAGAGACGATTTGCTCTTTTTCAGACTCGTGGTTTTCAGATCGTAATATTGCTGTTCAGTTTATGCTTGTGGGCTTGTATCTGGTCTTCAGTGCGTGCAGCGAGTTATCCTTGACTTGTCATTGTGTTCTTGTTCGTTCGTTACTGATTTTCAGGTCGCTCTTCACAGGCCTTGCTGTTCTTCAGTGCGTTCTGTTACTGCGTTCTGAGCAGCCAACTGTTTTCTAGCCATGTTGCGTATATGTACTCATCATAGTGTTCGTGCTGTGCGGGGGCTTGGTGTTGGGGTCCTTACCTTGACACAAGCCCAGTCCATGAACAGGGAGGGGAGGAGTTCATGGACCAAGAATTGGTTGCTCCAGTGTGACCAGTTCTGTCACATGCCTTTGCTCCGTGAGATCCGTGAGAATAATCCTGACGATTTCAGGAACTTTCTCTGGATGACGAACCCCGTTTTTCACCGTTTGTTGGCTTTGCTGACCCCCTATATCAGCAGGCAGGATACCTGCATGCGGCAAGCAATCACTCTGGAGCAGAGGCTAGTCGCCACCCTGCGGTACTTGGCGACGGGGAGAAGCCTGCAGGACCTCAAGTTCTCGACAGGTATCTCCCCCCAGGCTCTGGGGATCATTATCCCAGAGACCTGTTCTGCCATGATACAGGTCCTGCAGAAGGAGTATATTAAGGTAAGTTTTTTTTTTTTCTTTTTTCCATAATAATGTTTATTAACAGATGTAATTATACAGCAACTTGCACTGAAATAAAGGTATTTTACATTCCTTTTGTACATATTGATCTAGGTTACATATGTATTACATTAATATAGATTGGTACATACATATACAAATTTACACTCTTTGGTTGTTACAATCGTATGGTACTGACCGTAAACTCACATAATCTGCTCAAAAGGGGGGTGTAGGAAGCCCCCCTGTGGTGGCAGGGAATGTATTTTGTGGGAAAGGTAAAGAATAGAAAAAAGATACAAAGAGAAAGGTAGTGAAAAGTTTAGTCCGTCCAATCTCCTGGCGCGGGTCTCCCCCCTCCCCCCACATTTCTCAAATTGTAATAATTCTGGGTAATGCAATTATATAACTATTTAACCTCTTGATTAGGGATGAGCCGAACACCCCCCGGTTCGGTTCGCACCAGAACCCGCGAACGGACCGCAAGTTCGCACGAACGTTAGAACCCCATTGACGTCTATGGGACTCGAACGTTCGAAATCAAAAGTGCTCATTTTAAAGGCTAATTTGCATGGTATTGTCCTAAAAAGGGTGTGGGGACCCGGGTCCTACCCCAGGGGACATGTATCAATGCAAAAAAAACTTTTAAAAACGGCCGTTTTTTCGGGAGCAGTGATTTTAATGATGCTTAAAGTAAAAAAAAAAAAGTGAAATATTCCTTTAAATATCGTACCTGGGGGGTGTCTATAGTATGCCTGTAAAGTGACGCGTGTTTCCCATGTTTAGAACAGTCCCTGCACCAAATGTCATTTTTAAAGGAAAAAAATCTCATTTAAAACTGCTTGCGGGTTTAATGTCATGTCGGGTCCTGGCAATATGGATGAAAATCAGTGAGACAAACGGCATGGGTACCCCCCAGTCCATTACCAGGCCCTTTGGGTCTTGTATGGATATTAAGGGGAACCCCGCACCCAAATTAAAATAAGGAAAGGTCCCTATATACTCTGAACAGCAGTATACAGGCGGTGCAAACAAGACAGGGACTGTAGGTTTGTTGTTAAGTAGAATCTGTTTGTAATTTTGAACATTTTTAACGTGTTTAGCTCCAGCCAAAAAATCTTTTCTAAGCTTTTTGGAAAACATAGGGAAGGGTTATCACCCCTGTGACATTTGTTTTGCGTCTTTCCTCCTCTTCAGAAGATTTCACCTCACTTTTTTGTCCCAATGAAAAATGTTTTTTGAAAATTTGGGTTTTTTTGTGGAACAAGGATTGGAAAGCATCAGTGGAAAGGAGAAATTGTTTTCCCATATTAACTCTTACATGAGAGAATTTCCCTTCCTAGGGGTAGATTTCATCTCACTTGATGTTGTCTCCTTCCGTTTGCAAGTAGGAGTCGTTTGTAAGTTAGATGTTTGAAAGTAGGGTCCTGCCCTATATACTCAGCAGAAATTTGGGCCTTGGGTGTTGCTGTGGCCAAAACACTGTAAGCCCTCACAGGGCCCTGCTGTGAAATATTAGATCAAGAATTGTAATTACATGCCCCTGTTGAACAGGAGCTGAAAAATTAGGCCTTAGGCACTGGTGCTGGTGCCACAACACTGCAACCCCTCACAGACACTCTAGTTGGAACGCAGGAACGAGCCCTGCTGCAAAGTATTGCATCAAAAATTGTAATTACACGCCCCTGTTAGACAGGGGCAGAAAAATTGGGCCTTAGGCACTGGTGCTGGTGCCACAACACTGCAACCCCTCACAGACACTCTAGTTGGAACGCAGGAACGAACCCTGCTGCAAAGTATTGCATCAAAAATTGTAATTACACGCCCCTGTTAGACAGGGGCAGAAAAATTGGGCCTTAGGCACTGGTGCTGGTGCCACAACACTGCAACCCCTCACAGACACTCTAGTTGGAACGCAGGAACGAGCCCTGCTGCAAAGTATTGCATCAAAAATTGTAATTACACGCCCCTGTTAGACAGGGGCAGAAAAATTGGGCCTTAGGCACTGGTGCTGGTGCCACAACACTGCAACCCCTCACAGACACTCTAGTTGGAATGCAGGAACGAGCCCTGCTGCAAAGTATTACATCAAAAATTGTAATTACACGCCCCTGTTATACAGGGGCTGAAAAATTGTGCCTTAGGCACTGGTGGTGGCGCCCAGAACCAAAAATGTTCTTACAAGCTATCAGCGTGATGATTGAGGAGGAAGAGGATAATTACTCAGGGATAGTCACTCAGCATCAGCATAGGCAGTCTTTGAAGGGATCTGAAAAAAATTATTCAGTTACATCAGCATCAGGTGCTTGGTAGCTGGTGGTGATCCAAGACTGATTCATTTTTATGAAGGTCAGCCGATCGACCGAGTCAGTGGACAGACGCACCCTGTGATCGGTTACCACGCCTCCAGCAGCACTGAATGTGCGTTCCGAAAGAACGCTGGATGCAGGACAGGCCAGTAGCTCAATTGCATACTGTGCAAGCTCTGGCCAGTGATCCATCCTCAAGACCCAGTAACCCAGAGGATTTTCGGTGGGAAAGGTGTCCAAGTCTGATCTTGCCCCTAGGTATTCCTGCACCATGTAAAACAGACGCTGGCGATGGTTGCTGGAACCGATCATACCTTGGGGCTGCGGACCAAAAAATTGTCTGAACGCATCGGTCAGACGGCCACCTTCTCCACCGCTCCTTCTTTGACTGACCGAAGCCTCAGCAACACGTTGTCCAGAAACAGGAGTTTGTAACCTCCCAGTCTCTGGGAACGCGTTGCACAGACCTTTCTGCAAGGCCTCCCGAAGATGTTTCATCCTCTGCTCCCTCTGCGATGGCAAGATAAGGTCCGCAACCTTACCCTTGTAACGTGGATCAAGGAGGGTTGCCAGCCAGTATTGGTCCTTCTCCTTGATACCACGAATACGAGGATCCTTACGCAGGCTTTGCAGGATCAGGGAGGCCATGCAGCGTAGGTTTGCTGAGGCATTCGGTCCGGAGTCCTCTGGGTCACTAAGGACAACAACGTCCGCAGCCACCTCCTCCCAGCCACGTACAAGTCCATGTGTTCCTTGGGACTGATCCCTTAAAGACTGCTGATGCTGAGTGCCAGGCTCCACCTCCATACTGACACAATCTTCCTCCTCCTCCTCCTCCTCCTCCTCGTCCTCTTCCTGTGTGATCGGCGGGCACGCAGGAACACTGTCTGGATAAAGGGGGCCTTGAGAGCTAAGGAAGTCCTCCTCTTCCTGCCTCTGTTCTGCCTCAAGTGCCCTGTCCATTATTCCACGCAGCGTGTGCTCCAACAGGTGGACAAGGGGGACAGTGTCACTGATGCATGCACTGTCAGTGCTCACCATCCTCGTGGCCTCCTCGAATGGTGACAGGACAGTGCATGCATCCCTGATCATGGCCCACTGGCGTGGGGAAAAAAAACCAAGGTCCCCTGACCCTGTCCTGGTGCCATAGTCGCACAGGTACTCATTTATGGCCCTCTGCTGCGTGTGCAGCCGCTGCAGCATGGCCAATGTCGAGTTCCACCTGGTGGGCATGTCACAGATTAGGCGGTTCTTGGGCAGGTTAAACTCCTTTTGGAGGTCCGTCAGCCGAGCACTGGCATTATATGACCGGCGGAAATGCACACAGACTTTCCTGGCCTGCCTCAGGACATCCTGTAAGCCCGGGTACCTGCCCAAGAACCGCTGCACCACCAAGTTAAGGACGTGAGCCAAACAGGGCACATGGGTCAGTTGTCCCTGTCGGAGGGCAGAGAGGAGGTTGGTGCCATTGTCGCAAACCACCATTCCTGCCTTAAGTTGGCGTGGCGTCAACCACCTCTGAACCTGCCCCTGCAGAGCTGACAGAACCTCTGCCCCAGTGTGGCTCCTGTCCCCCAAGCACACCAGCTCAAGCACCGCATGGCATCTTTTGGCCTGCGTACTTGCGTAGCCCCTTGAACGCCTACGGAGCACCGCTGGTTCCGAGGAAGAGGCCATGGAGGAAGAAGAAGAGGAGGGGGTGGAGGAGAGAGGTGTGTCACAATCAGCATTTTGGAGGCGTGGTGGCGGAACAACCTCCAACATTACTGCACCTTGTCCTGCATCCTTCCCAGCTGCCAGCAGAGTCACCCAATGCGCCGTGAAACTTAAGTAACGTCCCTGTCCATGCCTGCTGGACCATGAGTCAGCGGTAATATGCACCTTACCGCTGACCGCCCTGTCCAGCGAGGCATGGACATTGCCTTCCACATGCCGGTAGAGAGCTGGAATCGCCTTCCGTGAGAAAAAGTGGCGTTTGGGTACCTGCCACTGAGGAACCGCACATTCCACAAACTCACGGAAGGGGGCAGAGTCTACCAACTGAAAAGGCAGCAGTTGAAGTGCTAGCAATTTTGCCAAGCTAGCATTCAACCGCTGGGCATGTGGATGGCTGGGAGCAAACTTCTTTCGGCGGTGCAGCAGCTGGGGCAGGGAAATTTGCCTGGTACAATCTGGCGTCGGTGTACCAAAAGCAGATTGCCCACAAGTACTTGGCTGTGACACACCTAATTCTACACCTTCATTCCTCTCACTGCAGGTCTCAGAGAGGACTGAAGGTCTAGTGGGGTTGGAAATCTCAGCTGATGAGGAGCAAGGAGAGATCCTCTTTGTTCTTTGGTGTGGGTCTTTTAGATATGCTTGCCAACGAACTGCATGGCAGGTCAACATATGTCTGGTCAAGCATGTGGTACCCAAGCGGGAGATGTTTTGGCCACGCGAGATACGCTTGAGACATATGTTGCAAATAGCAGCGGTGCGATCTGATGCACTCGTCTCAAAAAAGGCCCACACCAAAGAACTTTTTGAATAACGCGCAGAGACTGCAGCGCCCTGCACATGTGGAGCTTTGGGGTGTGATGCAGTCAATGTGCTGCCCTTAGGCTGGCCCCTGGAGGGCATCCTGCCTCGTTGGTGATGTGCCGCCTCCTCCTCCTCCTCCTCCTCCTCTCTCCTATCAGGCACCCACGTTGAGTCAGTGACCTCATCATCCCCTCCCTCCTCATCACTGGAGCAAACCTGGCAGTATGCTGCAGCAGGGGGAGCATGACTGCCAGATTGCTGTCCTTCTTGGGCACCCCCTCTGTCCGTGCTCATGTTACTGCCTTCATCGAGCTCAGTATCATCATCAGAGCCTTCCAAACGCTGGGCATCCTCCTGGAGCATGTACCCAACACTGTGGTCAAACAGTTCGAGGGAATCCTCATGAGGACATGGTGGAGCTAGGGAAGGAGTCACTGATGACATTGAGCTGAGGGAAGAGGCCGCTGCTTTGCCAGACAAAGCTCCCTGGGCATGGGTGAGAGAGGATGAGGAGGATGAGGACGGCTTGGTCATCCACTCGACCAAGTTTTCTGCATGTTGCGGCTCAACACGGCCAGCTGCCGAAAAAAAGGCCAAGCGTGTCCCATGGCCACGTGCTGATGAGGATGCACCGTCTCCACGACCAGCACTAGACACAGAGCCTGCTTGTCCTCTCTTATTGGCTTGTGACTGTCTGCCTCTCCTTCTTGGCCTTCCAGACATACTAATGGCCTGTAGCTGCACTAAGCTGGGATAGAACACCTGTAATTTTCTTCAGGTAGCTTTATATACTGTAACCAGACAAGCCTGCCTGTCAGTAGGAAGATAACAGGAACGGATCTAGCTGAACACTGTGAGCAGGACGCACTGCACTAAATGTAAATAGCAGGAACGGATCTAGCTGAACACTGTGAGCAGGACGCACTGACTGCACTAAATGTAAATAGCAGGAACGGATCTAGCTGAACACTGTGAGCAGGACGCACTGCACTAAATGTAAATAGCAGGAACAGATCTAGCTGAACACTGTGAGCAGGACGCACTGCACTAAATGTAAATAGCAGGAACGGATCTAGCTGAACACTGTGAGCAGGACGCACTGACTGCACTAAATGTAAATAGCAGGAACGGATCTAGCTGAACACTGTGAGCAGGACGCACTGCACTAAATGTAAATAGCAGGAACGGATCTAGCTGAACACTGTGAGCAGGACGCACTGCACTAAATGTAAATAGCAGGAACGGATCTAGCTGAACACTGTGAGCAGGACGCACTGACTGCACTAAATGTAAATAGCAGGAACGGATCTAGCTGAACACTGTGAGCAGGACGCACTGCACTAAATGTAAATAGCAGGAACGGATCTAGCTGAACACTGTGAGCAGGACGCACTGCACTAAATGTAAATAGCAGGAACGGATCTAGCTGAACACTGTGAGCAGGACGCACTGCACTAAATGTAAATAGCAGGAACGGATCTAGCTGAACACTGTGAGCAGGACGCACTGCACTAAATGTAAATAGCAGGAACGGATCTAGCTGAACACTGTGAGCAGGACGCACTCACTGCACTAAATGTAAATAGCAGGAACGGATCTAGCTGAACACTGTGAGCAGGACGCACTGCACTAAATGTAAATAGCAGGAACGGATCTAGCTGAACACTGTGAGCAGGACGCACTGACTGCACTAAATGTAAATAGCAGGAACGGATCTAGCTGAACACTGTGAGCAGGACGCACTGCACTAAATGTAAATAGCAGGAACGGATCTAGCTGAACACTGTGAGCAGGACGCACTGCACTAAATGTAAATAGCAGGAACGGATCTAGCTGAACACTGTGAGCAGGACGCACTGCACTAAATGTAAATAGCAGGAACGGATCTAGCTGAACACTGTGAGCAGGACGCACTGCACTAAATGTAAATAGCAGGAACGGATCTAGCTGAACACTGTGAGCAGGACGCACTGACTGCACTAAATGTAAATAGCAGGAACGGATCTAGCTGAACACTGTGAGCAGGACGCACTGCACTAAATGTAAATAGCAGGAACGGATCTAGCTGAACACTGTGAGCAGGACGCACTGCACTAAATGTAAATAGCAGGAACGGATCTAGCTGAACACTGTGAGCAGGACGCACTGACTGCACTAAATGTAAATAGCAGGAACGGATCTAGCTGAACACTGTGAGCAGGACGCACTGCACTAAATGTAAATAGCAGGAACGGATCTAGCTGAACACTGTGAGCAGGACGCACTGACTGCACTAAATGTAAATAGCAGGAACGGATCTAGCTGAACACTGTGAGCAGGACGCACTGCACTAAATGTAAATAGCAGGAACGGATCTAGCTGAACACTGTGAGCAGGACGCACTGACTGCACTAAATGTAAATAGCAGGAACGGATCTAGCTGAACACTGTGAGCAGGACGCACTGCACTAAATGTAAATAGCAGGAACGGATCTAGCTGAACACTGTGAGCAGGACGCACTGACTGCACTAAATGTAAATAGCAGGAACGGATCTAGCTGAACACTGTGAGCAGGACGCACTGCACTAAATGTAAATAGCAGGAACGGATCTAGCTGAACACTGTGAGCAGGACGCACTGCACTAAATGTAAAGAGCAGGAACAGATCTAGCTGAACACTGTGAGCAGGACGCACTGCACTAAATGTAAAGAGCAGGAACAGATCTAGCCTAATCTAGCTCTCAAATCAAATGACACTGTCTGTCTCTCTCTCTATCAGCACACCGGAACACACTACACAGGGCCGCCGTGCAGGCGGCCTTATATAGTGTGGGGCGTGTACTAAATCCCCTGAGCCATAATTGGCCAAAGCCACCCTGGCTTTGGCCAATTACAGCTCTCTCTACTGACGGCGCTGTGATTGGCCAAGCATGCGGGTCATAGTGCATGCTTGGCCAATCATCAGCCAGCAATGCACTGCGATGCCGCAGTGAATTATGGGCCGTGACGCGCCACACGAATTTGGCGCGAACGGCCCATAACGTTCGCAATTCGACGGACGGTCGAACAGCCGATGTTCGAGTCGAACATGGGTTCGACTCGAACACGAAGCTCATCCCTACTCTTGATTAGGCCATCGTAATTATCAATGTTGAAGTGTTCTGTATCGCTGGGTTGTTTTGAAGTAAGTCCAGCAAGACCACGTGGTCGTGAACTTTTGAATCCGTTCCTGAGAGATGTGTACTAACTCCTCCATCTCCTCTATCCTGGGGACCCTCCGGAACCATTCCCCTATTGTGGGGATGGAGGTGGATCGCCACTGTGTTGGTATGCAGAGCCTAGCCGCATTCACCAGATGCATAGCCAAAGATTTGAAATACTCACTCTTAGTCAGGTGAGTGTGGTGGAGAAGATATTGAGCAGGCGAGTAGGCCAAAGTGTATGTTGTGATATGTGAGATAAGGTCGTGTACTTCCTTCCAAAAGGGTTGTAATAGGTCACAGTCCCACCATATGTGTAACATAGTCCCTTTAGCTTTCCCGCACCTCCAGCAGGTGTCTGGGACAGTAGGGCAGAACTTATGTAGAAGTGATGGAGTCCTATACCAGCGTGTTTGGATTTTATATCCGTTCTCCTGGATGGCTACATTAGGGGAGCCCTTGTGTATGTATTCATTGATCCGTGTCCAGTCCTCTTTTGTCAAGGTCATCTGGAGGTCTGTTTCCCAAGCTTTATGTGCAGAGTCAAGAGTGCATGTGGCGCCTTCTGAGAGTGTGTTGTGTATGTGGGAGATGAGATGTCTCTGTGGAGAGGTGCGGGTGCATATGTCCTCGAATAAAGTTAGTTGTCTGGTCCAGGTTGGGGTTGTTCCTTGAGTAGAAAGGAAATGTCTAATCTGTCTGTGCGTCCAAAAAGGGAAGGATTTGAGCAGAGAAAGGTCGACTTGGTTCTCGTATGATCTAGGGGTTTTGTCAGCAAAAAACTGATACGCTAGTATTTTATCGTACGGCCAAATTTGTTTAAGGAAGGAGTGTGATAGCCCAGGAACGAAATCCGGGTTCCCCCTCAACGGAGTTAAGGGGCCTGGTATAGAAGATATATGAGAGAGTTTGGTTGCTCTTCTAAACGAATTGAGCGAAGCTGATATCAGAGGGTGTGCTGATGTCTGCTGTGGAACCTGTCCAGGTAGAATCCAGGGTAGAGATTCCAGTGGGAGATGAGAAAATGATTTCTCCAGAGTGACCCATGTTTTACCCAGTTCGTGGACATTCCAGTCTACCACCTGAGCCAAATGCCTTGCCAGGAAATATTTATGGAGGTCCGGTAGGCCTATGCCCCCCTCAAGTTTTGGCCGCGAAAGTCGAGTGAATTTTATGCGTGGGGGTGAACCTCTCCACAAAAATAGATTGCACATCTTCCTGTATGTAGCAAAAAAAGCAGCCGGTAGATTGATAGGTATGCATTGGATGAAATATAGAAATCTTGGTAAAATTATCATTTTTAAGAGGGCTGAGTGGCCGAACCAGGAAATGTTGAGAGGCCCCCATTCTGTTAAGTCATATTGGGCTTTTTTCAAGGCCTGGAGGAAATTAGTCTTGTATAGATCATCTAGTTTGGTGGGGATTTGAATGCCTAGATACGTTATTGAACGTTGACTCCACTGAAAAGGGAAGGAGGATTGACACCGTTCAAGTTCCTGTGATGCAAGCGTGATATTTAGGGCTTGTGATTTTGCGTAATTAATTTTAAAGTGTGATAGAGTCCCAAAGTGTTCAATGTCTTTGAGCAGGTTGGGTATAGAGGTGGTTGGGGAAGACAGGGAGAGCAAAATGTCATCCGCAAATGCTGAGACTTTGTAATTTCGTCCTTTGACTGTAATGCCTGCAATGTCAGAATTGGCCCTTAATCTGTTAAGGAAGGGTTCCAGAGATAGCACAAAAATTAAAGGTGATAGGGGGCAGCCTTGGCGTGTGCCGTTACTGATGGGGAAGGCGTTCGACAGGTGGCCATTAACTCTTACAGCTGCGCTCGGGTTAGAGTACAGCACTGAGATGTGGGACAGCATGCGTGGGTGGAGGCCGATCCTCTTTAGGACCTCACGCATATAGTCCCAGGCCACTCTGTCGAACGCCTTCTCAGCATCTAGAGACAGGAAGAAGCCATGCGTTTTTGTGGTCGTGAGCCAGTGGTGTAGGTTTAACGCTCTGATAGTGTTGTCCCTAGCTTCTCGGCCAGGGACAAAGCCCACCTGGTCTAATGAAATAAGTCCTGGCAGTAGGGTAGACAATCTGTTAGCTAAAATTTTGGCGTAGATCTTAATATCTACATTTAATAATGAAATTGGCCTGTAATTTTGTATCTGTGTGGTATCCTTTCCTTCCTTAGGGATTACTGTGACATGTGCCTCCAGCATGCGTCCCATATTCATTGTAGAATCTGCTAGTGAGTTAAAGGCGGTTAACATTTTAGGGGCTAAAATCTGGGTAAAGCACTTATAATATTGTAAGGTAAACCCGTCTGGGCCCGGGCTTTTACCTGTTTTCATCTGTTTCAGAGCCAATTGCAATTCCTCTGTGGAGAGGGGTTTTTCTAAGTCTTCTGCTTGTGTTTGTGTGAGTGGTTGTGGGCTGTATTGAGACAAAAAGTTTTGTATGTCATCCTCTCTGCTCAGGGCTTGGGCCGAGTTCGTATTTGGGGGGACTAGGTTATATAATTTCTTGTAATATTGTTCAAAAGCACGGGCTATATCTTCATTTTTAGACAGCAAAGTGCCTTGCCGGGTTCTAATAATGAATCGTGTTAGATGGTTTAGAGGCTCGTACTGCTCTGGCTAGCAATTTACCGCATTTGTTGCCTTGTTCATAAAAGACTCGTTGATGAAGGACATATCTACGTCTAACTCGTTTACCTAGTTCTTCTAGGAGCGTTGTACGCATATGTGTCAATTCCTGTAAAGTCTGTTGTGATTGGGACTTTTTGTGTGTGGCTTCCAGTCTTTTAATGTTGGTGATCAGGTCGTCTATGATAGTCTGATGGGCTCTTTTAACTTTCGCTGCTTGGGCCATCAACTCCCCTCTGATCACGCATTTGTGAGCTTCCCACAGAATGGTGGGAGATATGTCGGGAGTGGAGTTCTCCTTGAAGTAGGTGTTGATGGTAGCTGTCAGATGAGTAGCGAAAATGTCATCTTTTAATAGGGAGGAATTAAGTCTCCAAGTCTTTGTCTTTGAGGTCAAGTCTGGGAAAGTCAGTGTGACTGATATAGGATGGTGGTCGGATAGGAACATGGGTTCAATTGTGGCTTGCGTAAGGTAGGTCAGGTCAGGTTGGGAGAGGAAGAAATAGTCTAGTCGTGAGTATTTTTGAAAGGGGGTAGAATAAAATGTGTAGTCTTTAACGGATGGGTACAATGTGCGCCAAGTGTCGTGCAGTTCCAGGGCTTGGAGTTGTAATTTAATTTGTTTCAGGGCTCGGAAGGGTAATGCTGAGGTGCCTGAGGAAGTGTCTAGGTCTGGGTTGAGGGGAACATTGAAGTCGCCTCCCGCAATAACTATCCCTTCCTTGAAGGATAGCAAAAGATCGCTCACTTTCCTAAAAAAATGACACTTGGTGTTCGTTTGGGGAATATATGTTAGCCAATGTAAGCGGTCTAGAGGCATAAGTACCCTTGATGAATGCAAATCTCCCTTCTGGGTCTAGCAAGGAGTCTGTGTGCTTAAATGGGGCATGTTTAGAAACGAGTATAGATACTCCTTTAGTTTTTGCAATAGGGTTTGTAGCATGAAAAACAGTTTGGAATACGTTGTTGGTCATTTTTGGTATGGAATTAGATCTAAAGTGGGTTTCCTGAAGAAAAATGAAATGAGCCTTTTGTTTAGTGAGGGAGGATAGGACCTGTGAACGCTTCTCAGGCACGTTGAGGCCTTTTGCGTTTAAGGAGACACATTTTAATGATAGAGGAGCTTGAGAAGGCATTTCGCTACGTAATCGGGTAATTAGTTTCTGGTATGAAGTTCAAAGCCCAGGTGTTTGTCTGTCTTCTTTTATGAAGACCAGATCACAACGGGGCGTACCGGACAGTAGCAATAAAGGGGTAGTGATGGAATGGTTCTTATGTAGAATTTGGGGAGTAAATACTAATCAGTGAGGGGGGAGAGCCCCGCGCCAAGAACGACAGACCAACACAGAAAAAAGATCAGAGAGAGCAAGAGAAGTATAAAGAAGAGAGAGGTACCAGAGGTGAAAATGGAGATGCCAATTCACCTATTAGAAGGAGGCCGGATGGTCAGCAGACTAGAATCTAGTGCTGCTGCTGGGGGTTGGCAAGAGTGTCTGGAATCCTACTCCGTGGCCACGGGGAGGATTTAGTGTAGATAGCAGTGTGATGGGGAATAGAGCAGTGGGGAAAGGAGCAGTATTAATGGTAGTACATTTGGTTTGTGCTGTCGCATACCTGAGGTTACACAGCCTGAATATCTGCCATTAGTGAGTAAGTACATTTAATAACATAAACATCCAGAGATAACTAAGAATTCAAACCTTGTGGTAAACAATAAAGTAAACATTAATATAAGTATGAGCCTAATTATCGTAACTCTTGCTTCCATGCGATAGCCTTATCGTTTTGTGGGTGTGTGGCAGCTGCTTCACCACAAATGAACGTAATCTAAACCTTTCACATATAAATATAGAATGGTGTGGTTCTATAATTTTAGCTTTTGCTTTTATCCCATGTGTTATAAAAAAAGCCTTTCTGCAAGGGAATCTAATATCAAGCCTCTGGACCAGCGAATCTCGCCAGTTTTGGTGTAACTATGGTCCTAGGAGTCCTCAAGGCAGTTTAAATGATGTGCCTTATATGGTTGGGAAAATATTGGACATTATTAATAGGCAATAGTAAGGGGTGCTATTCCCCAATCTGTTTAGGTATCACTGACCTCTATTGTGCAAACCATGAAAAAGCGTCTGCATCAATTTAGAAAAAAAAAAAAAATGGGGGGGGGGGGTCCGCTTATGGCTGCCTTGGTGACTCCAGATCCCTCATGTGTCTTCCTACTATCCATGAGCTGTATCATTTAATACAGATGACTCTATTGAAAAATTAACGGGGTAGTGGAAAAACGTGGACGGGGGGGAAGGGAAAGGAAAGGGGAGGCTGGGAAAGGGTGGTGAGGGGAAGAGGAAAGTGGAATGGGTGGAGGACGGTGGGAGAGGGGGGGAGGGGGGGTAGGGGAGGGAGAGGTGATGAGAAGGGAAAGGAGCAGGGTACAGGGAAGGTGGGAGGCCAGGAGTGGAAGTGGGAGGGCATGAGAGCAAATCTAGGAAGAATGGGTTAGGGGAAGGTCCAGTGAAGTTAAATGGGGACCCAGTTACTTCAGTGACATTGCCATGGTTGTTTTCCTTAAACTAAGAACAGTGTGACTGTTCATCACCTGAAGTGGTCATCATCGGTAGCTTTAATGGGAAGAGAATGTTCTAAGAGTCTTCTGTATGGGTTGCTTCATCGGTGATGTAGTGCTGGTTCTGTAGCTTATTGAACAGTTCCTGCTGCCCGTGATGTCCGAATGATGATCTCGTCTCAAGACCCTTTGGCTGCTGCGTTCGGTTCCTTGTTTTTGCTGTCTCCTCCTATTCTGTGTCTCCTTGCCGTTCTTGGGTAAATGGAGTGTGCTCAATTCCTCTTAGCATAATGGTTTTCTATGTTTGTTTGAGTGTTTCGGAGTCTATTATGTGGCTGGTTAGCAGGTTGTTTTCTGCTACTTATAGGACAAGCTGTTAGACTTCCTTGCAAGTATGCTGATAACGATGCGTGGGAAGGGCTGGGAAGCAGAGAACGAACCTGGCAAATTAAAAGTCAGTAACAGTGATGTGAGTCTCTCTGGAAAAACCGGCCTACTCAGGTAGAATCAGGTACTGTGTATTTCAGGCTTCATGGTTGTTCCTCCGGGGGGTTACAGGTTGTCCCACCTCACGGTATGTCGAATCTCGGCGGGATGTGTGAGCACCGGCAGAGGGGGGCCCCGATCTTCTTCGTCTGGAGTGATGCCTCTGTGCTTTAGGCGAGGGGTTGTGTGAAAGTGGTCTCCATGGTTCGGACGGGAAGTGGAACGAACACCAGTCCGGAAGCTCCGTCAGCGGTAGATCGAGCTGATCACAAAAGGCTGCTAGATCGTCTGGTGATCTCAGGAGTGCAGTGCGGCCCCTAGCGGTGGCGGACAAACAGAAAGGAAACTTCCAGCGGTATTGTATGTTCCGCACTCTGAGTTGGTCCAACAGAGGGCGCAGTGCCCGTCTATTCTGCAGAGTGGTTGGAGAGAGATCTTGAAAAAGCTTAATCTCAGTGCCATTGTGGTGTATTTGGCCCCTCTCCCTAGCTTTTCTCAAGATTTCCTCTTTCAGCGGAAAGTTCACCACACAACATATAACATCCCTCGGGGGCTCATTATCTCGGGGGGGAGGTCTGAGGGCTCGATGCAGTCTCTCCATCTCAATTGGGGAGTCCGGAGGACGATCCAATAAATCATTAAAGATGGCACAGACTACCTGGGGCAATGAACCCGCTTCTAAGCTCTCCGGGACCCCTCTGACACGGATGTTGTGCCTCCGTCCTTGGTTGTCGAGGTCTTCGACTTGGCGGTGTAAATCATATAGATATGATAGTTGGGCATCATATGTATGTTGCACTTGCCTGATAGCTGCTGTGTGGAGCTGCGTGGTTTGCTCCACGTCTGTGATCCGGGCCGCCACTGCTTGAATGTCCATCTTGAGATCTAATATGGCTGCTTTCAGGGTGCCTGTAATGTTATTGGTAATGTCCACTGCAACATGTTGTAAGTCCGAGAGACTGACCGCTTGGCTGTGTCGGTGGGTTCGCATGTCCCCGTCGGTCAGCTGCGAGTCCGAGTCATGGCTGGGCGAAATGGAGCCTGAGGCCTGTGGTATCTGCAGGGCCTCATGGTCGCCGGAAAATCGTATGGAAAATCTCCGGGATATTGCGACTGAGCTGGGTTATCGGCTCCTTCGGTGTCCGGGAGGCTGAGGCACTCCTGTTAGGTTTTCCCATCGTGGAATATTGCGACGGTCCCCAATAAAAGGCTGGTTTTAATCCTCGAGTGGCCGGAGCTCTGTATTCAGGGAGCCATTTCGGACTCCAGTCAAACCACGCCCCCTAAGGTACGTTTTTTATCCTTTAACAGTACATTTTATTGTATATAATGTTTGCTAATATATTGTATTTCTTTCCTCATTCCCCAATTACTATGATTGTAATATGCTGTGAATGTCCCCTTTGTCCTCATGCATGCTGGATTTTTGTAATTTTTTTGTCCTTCCTACATATTTGCCTTTACTTACCTCCCCAGCATGCTCTCCTGGCCCTATATTCACCTTGTGTAGTCACTTAACAATGTATTTTGTCAGCTCCATAGTAGTGCTTTACCCTAAATACCTCCTAAAATGTGTAAAATTGTGATGTGTGCTTTAAATTCAGGCAGAGTGCCAGAGGCTTTTTTTGGGGGGTCACAAAATCTTTTGTAACCCTCCCTCCCCCAACTGCTAACTCAGCTGATACCAATCCTCTATCTGCTGACTTTGATAAACCCCTACACACTATACCCACCTCTTTTGTGGTCATATTTATGGATGAATTCCCCAAAGCATGTAGGGCAAGGGCCTGCCTGAATACTTTTAAATGGTACTGTTTTAAGTTTTTGTATCCTATTATTATCTTAATAGTAATAGCAGAATGTAAAAATGTGCTAAAATGTGTACAGTGTATATTTATCTCTTTGTATTATGACACTTCTTACCTGTCCAGTAGGCTTCCAATACTGTAAAGTAAGGAGGGGCTGGCCAAAGTAATCCACATTATTTAGGCATTCATCTCTCAATGAAGTGGAGAGGGTTACCTGGCTAAAACATCCCCCCCATAAAAAAAAATGGCCCATGAGGGGGGGGGGGGATCTGATAGGTGGACCTTATACCTTTGTCTTTAAATAGTCCCTAAAAAAAAAGTTATACTGATGTTGGCCAAGAAAATTTGTATCTAATCTGCTTTCCATGTTTATGTGCAAAATGATTAATTTTTTATTCTTGTTTGAATGCACAGTTTCCTTCCAACCCACAGGAATGGCAGACTGTGGCCTCCCACTTTGCCCATCGGTGGGACTTTCCTAACTGCGGCGGGGCAATTGATGGGAAACACGTCCACATCATCCCACCACCCAACTCAGGGTCATACTATTACAACTACAAGGGGTTCAATAGTATTGTGATGTTGGCGGTGGTGTCAGCTACTTACGAGTTCCTGTATGTGGACGTGGGGAAGAATGGCCAGATGTCAGATGGTGGAGGCAATGCCCAGACGGAGTTCTACAGGCGTCTCCAGAATGGCAGCTTGGGCTTGCCACCTCCAGAAGACAATGCGGAAGGACTCTCATTCGTCTTTGTTGCGGATGAAGCGTTTGCTCTGGGGGACCATCTTATGCGACCATTCCCTATGAGGACCCTCACCCCGGACCAGAGGGTTTTTAATTACCGGCTGTCCAGAGCCAGAAGAGTGGTGGAGAACACGTTTGGAATAATAGCCAGCCGGTTCCGCCTATTTCTTACACCCATACACATGGCGGAGTATAAACTCAATCACATCATCCTGGCTTGCTGTGTTCTCCACAACTTTTTAAGGAGAAATTCTTGGAACTATGCTGGCTCAGATGGGCCAGAATCTGGAATTAATGTAAATGAACCAACCCTGACAGCGCTTGAAGCTGGCCGTCCTGGCTTGCCCCCCCCTGAGTGCCAGCGAAGTTCATCTAAGATAAATTGAATACTTTGTGGGTTGGGGGGCCATCAATATGCCAGAAAATGTCTGAGACATTTTTTAAATAAAAAACAAATTTTAACTACTAAAATATTTGCTGACGTTTACTGCTTGTGTTTCTTTTAGATGATCCTGAGTGAAATTTGGGGAGTCCTGAAAATGGCGTGATTGTGTTACATTATAAAGCACTGTTGGGTGTTATTTACTAAAGGCAAAGACACTTTACACTACAAGTGCACTCGAGACTGCACTGAAAAGGCACTTGTAGTGCAAAGTGGATTTGCCCTTAGGAAATAACCCCCATTGTCACAGAAAACACCAATTTTACCACACCAAAAGTTTTGGAGCATTGAAAGAAGAAGCCATACATTCTTGATTATCAATCTTTTTAATACAAGCACAATCACATGTGCATTTAGAAAAGGTTTTTAAAACAAACCAATATGTTTGCTGTATAAAATTTTTTTTGGTCACATTAATAAAAGTAGAAATGTCCATTTAAGGTAAAACAGGCATGTTTAAAACCAACAAGAAATACACAAATCAGGAACTTACAAAGTTCAACTCATCCCCCATCATGGGGGATCAAGGGACATGTTTTGGGGGTGCAACCCCTTCCTCTTAGCTACTTTATTATTGAGGAAGGAGTTGCAACGCATACATTGATCTCCCGTGATGGCAGATAGCACATGTTGACACACTGTGTGCATCTTCAAAATTTGGCTTTTCGAGAATATGTCAAAAAATGAGAAAAATGTTTTCTGTAAAAAAAAGCACAACTAAGTAAGGGATTTGGAGGGATTTTAAACTCTCCCTAAAACATCAATTATGTTCTTCATTTTGTTTTGTTTTTGTTTTGAACATCATTGATATTTTTCTTGATGTTTTCCAAGTCCCTATTAAACCTCATGATCTCCCCGATCAGGATCTGGGCACTTTCATTGGTGAAATGACCTTCATCCACAACATCACGATCACCTAAAAATATAAAAACAAAAGCACACCATGTATTATAAATATGCAGGCATCCATCTCTTACCTGAGCCTATGGCAGGTAGACACTCACCTGTTGTGGTGACAATTTCCACCACGTCTCCTTCCTCCTCCTCCTGTTGGCTTTGGGGGATTTCCACTTCCTAATGAGGTGGAGGGTCTGTTGTCTCCTCAGATGAGTGGTGTCCTCCGAGTCTATTCTCTCCTATGTAAAAAAAAATAGGTATACTTAGCACACAGATATTTTATGGCAGAAATAGGAATATGAAACATTGCTTGGTAGTGGGGTACAATTGTCTGTTTTGGCAGAGTTCCAAGATGAAGAAATATTTATTCACTTTGTCAAGCTTGAATACTTACCTGTTTTGTACAAGCTTCACAGATGGAGTCACCCCTATAGTATACACTGGAGCACCTGTGTGGGCCCCCTAATAAAAAGGGTGTTCTTTTGTCCCACACTAGTGCTCCAGCGTCCAGATGTGTAAACAGCTGCTGAGTGTCCTCTCCTTACACTTAGTTTGCATTACATTCTAGTTCCAAACCCATCTAGACACCAAAATTATTTAACAGAAGTATGCCTGAAAAAATGTATTGAACTGCATCTGGACAAAACATGGTGTTTTCTAGGCCGAACGAACAATGTTTCATACGAACGAATAATGTGCCCATGAACATGAAAGTTGCCATTTTAAACTGTACAACAGTTAAGAAAAGCACATGGAGAAGCACGAACGTAATAAAAATAAAGAATAGGAACACAGCACAACTACTTACTTTTTTGAAGCACTCTCCTTGATCCTTCTATACTGATCATGCTCCCTTAATTTGAGGTCGGACCACCGCTTCCTCAGTTGATCCTTGGATCGTCGTACCCCAAAATTCCGGTGCAGACTCTTGACTACTTTTGCCATTATCTTGGCCTTTCTGACATTGGGGTTGGGGTAAGGTCAATACTTCCCATCATAGTCGGCCCTTTTCATTATGTCGACCATCTTCAACATCTCCCCAAAGGATATATTTGAGGCCTTAACTCATCTCCTCCAGGATCGGGACGTTTCTGGTTCTGGGCTTTCCTCCTCCTCCTCATTGCTGTAATTAGCACGCACCTGCTCTTTCTCCGCCATGTGCTCTTCCCCACTGCGCCGAACGAGAAGGGGCAGGGAATAGACTAGAAGGAATGTCAGGGGTGGGCGGAGTTTCACGCATGCGCAGTGTATGTAAAGTGTAACACATGTGCGTAGTACGTACAATCTGTGAGCGGAGGAAGGAGTCTCGGAAGCGCCAATCGTGATAACAAAGGTAACATTTAAACTTGGGCCTATACTGCTTATAGATTGAGGCCTATGTTGGGACAAGATTAGGAGACTTTAGGATGACGTTAGGGTTTGTCTTGTGTATTGCAGAGAAAATGGATGGCTTCAATGACCACCACTTCCTCCCCCTGTTCATAGACAAATACAGGGAGCTGCCCTGTCTATGGCCAGTGAAACACCCGTATTATAATAATAAACAAAAGAGGCAGGCAACCCTGGAGAAACTGCTGGAGTTGGTGAAGCCGGTGGTCCCCACAGCAACCACCCCCTATTTAAAAGCCAAGATTGGTGGAGCACTTATCTTTGGGAGCGCAAGAAGGTCCAGGATTTCCAGAGATCCGGAGCTGCAGCAGATGACATTTATGTCCCCAGGCTGGGCTGTGGTACTATGAGAGACTTTGTTTTCTGTCAGACCAGACTGAAGTCAGGGAATCCCTCTCAACCCTTCCTTCCACTCTTCCTTCCACCCTATCTTCAACCCCAGCTGAGGCTTCCGATGTCGAACCTGGGACTTCCAAACAGGAAGAAATGGAGGAGCCAAGCTGGAGCCAGATATAGTATTGTTCTATATATTTCTTGGCAAAACATAAATGATGTTTCCTAGATGTAATTATTGATCACTAATTGCTGAATTAATAAAGTGTTTTACATATCAATAGACAGTAGTGGGCAAAAATAATTGGGACAAGAATGAAAAATGCTGGGCTCAGAATGATAGTCTGTTATATTTGTTAACATTCAATTTGCAACAGTCATGATGTGAAAATTATGTGTGATTGATGAAGAAAAAACTAAAACTATGTCCCTTTTTCATACACAGGAAGACCTCAGCCAGGAGGAGGAGGCTGTGGAATGTGGTACACAGGAGGAGGCTGTGGAATGTGGCACACAGGAGGAGGCAGGGGTTAGTGGCAGTCAGGAGGAGGCGGGTCTAAGTGGCAGCCAGGAGAAGGCCAGGCCCAGTAGGAGCCTGAGAGAATCGCAGGTTCCTCCCCTCCGCCTTCCAAACAAAAGACCCAGGAAGGGGAGTAACGTGCAGGATTCAGCGCTCAGGCTGATTCAGGAGGCTTCTGCGTCCCTCAGAGCCTTCCCCACTCGTGAAGAGGCCTTTGCCTGCATGGCTGCCACAAAACTGCAGGAAATGCAGGAGGGCCAACGCCTCATGTGTGAGGACATTCTTTATAAAACACTAACTAACTAGGGGTGAAATCACACCCAATACCCACCTTTATGAGGGGCTAAATGCAGATGCTAGCAGGTATCTGGGCTGATCCCGCTAACACTGAGTTTTTGGAAAAAAAGCTAAACTACGGGGACGCTAGTATAGATCTGATCAGATCAGATATTGATCCGTGCAGACACTATACTACTAAAGGAGGTGTGTGGTTCTTGGGTTCTAGCACTACTGGCACTAATCTGACGCTGCCTTGGACTTCTGGATCAGATTGAACTCCCTTAGATAAGGACTCCTCAGGCCACCAATTTTGCCTGGAAATAATTGATGTGTGCCCTGGGGGCCAAAGGCTTTGCCAATTTCTGCTGTTTCTCCAGCGTTGCCTCCCTCTTTCTTTGGTTTTGAGCCCTTAATGCATTTTTGGTTTGATTTATTATACTCGCCTATGTGTGTTTTCCTTCAAAAAGGACAGTTTGTTTGTGAGGAGGCAGGTTCAAAAATACAATGTCAAATTAACAAGAGACACCAACACCAAGCAACCTCCTTGAGATTAAATAATACAAGATAATAATGGTGTTGTGGTAACTTGACACACAAAACACACACAAAACTATTCTGGAGTAAACAAAACTAAAAAGAATAAGAATAAAACACAAGATCAGGCTTTTAAAAAATAACAAAAAATAAATAAATAAAGCTAAAAACATCACAAAAATATTATTTTTTCGATAGATGTGACAAATAAAAATATTATATTCATGAAATCACGATGATAAAGAAATATGTTTGTGAGAAGTCTGTGTGAATTTGAGCAGTAAAACAACTTCATTCTTCTAGCATTATAAAGAAGAAGACAGTGCGCTGCATTAAACCACTTAAAACATTGCAGCGTGACGAAAGTGCTATATCCATTCCGAACGCTAATTTTACCAGACCAAGCAGTTCCGTCTCGGAATTTATTCTGAGCATGCGTGGCACTTTGTGCGTCGGAATTGTCCACACACGGTCAGAATTGACGCGATCGGATTTTTTTTGTCGGAAAATTTTATAGCCTGCTCTCAAACTTTGTGTGTCGGAAAATCCGATGGAAAAAGTCCGATGGAGCCCACACTCCGATCGCACTTCCGTCAGAAAATCCGACCGTGTGTACAGGGGATTAGTTTCAAAACACTTTATAGGTTGTAAAGAACTTAAAATTGTCATTTGTTGTGTTTGCAGCATATTTACTGAAATCAAAAGCTATTTCAATCAAACTTTGAACAACATTTTAACTTTTTTAAACTTTTTAACAGGTCCCGTTTCATTTTAACATAGGACCCCTTATTTAATAGCAGCTTCACAAGTCTTGCATCCATTGAACTTGTGAGTTTTTGGACAGTTTCTGCTTGAATTTGTTTGTAAGATGTCAGAATAGCCTCCCAGAGCTGCTATTTGGATGTAAACTGCCTCCCACCCTCAAAAATCTTTTGCTTGAGGATTCTCCAAAGTTTCTCAATAGGATTGAGGTCAGGGGAGGATGGAGGCCACACCATGACTTTCTCTCCTTTTATCCCCATAGCAGCCATTGATGCAGAGGTATTCTTTGCAGCATGAGACGGTGCATTGTCATACATGAAGATGATTTTATTACGGAAAGGATAGTTCTTCCTTCTGTACCAGGGAAGGAAGTGGTCAGTCAGGAACTCCACATACTTTGCAGAGGTCATCTTTACACCTTCGGGGACCCTAAAGGGGCCGACCAGTTCTCTTCCCATGATTCCGGGCCCAAAACATGACTCCACCACCGCCTTGCTGACATCACAGCCTTGTTGGAACAGAGTGGCCGTCCACCAACCATCCACTGCTCCATCCATCTGGACCATGCAGGATTGCACGGCACTCATCAGTGAACAGGAATGTTTGAAAATTAGTCTTCATGTATTTTTCTGCCCAATGCAGCCATTTCTGCTTGTGAGCATTGATTAGTGGTGGCCGAATGGAAGGTTTATGCACAGTTGCAAGACTCTGGAGGACTCTACACCTTCATGTCCGTGGGACTCCAGAGGCACCAGCAGCTTAAAATATCTGTTTGCTGCTATGTAATGGTGTTTTAGCAGCTGCTCTCTTCATCCAATGCATGGATCTGGCAGAAATCTTCCTCAATGTGACTTTATCTGCATGAAACCCATCTGTGCTCTGAATCAGACACAAATCTCTTAATAGTGAGATGATCATGCTTAAGTTTTAATGAAATATCTAATGTTTTCATACCTCGTCCAAGGCATTGAACTATTTCACTCTTTTCGGCAGCAGAGAGATCCTTTTTCTTCCCCATATTGCTTAAAAATGGTGTTCTGCTTAATAATTTGGAACACCCTCCTTTAGTAGTTTTTGCTTTTAATTGGGCTCACCAGGCAATCTAATTATCGCAGGTGTCCAAGATTGTTTTCAGTGATCAAAAGAGCCCTGAGACACAATGCCATCTATTAGTTAAACTGAATAACAAAATATTTCATCTTTGTGACACTGAAATAGAATTTGCATAATAATTTGGAACAGGGTGTATTGTAATGTTCTTTTTTTTCATGCAGCCTGTGGGCTGAACGAAAAAAGAGATTGATCGGTGGGTATGCCCACCATTAGAATACCGCTCTGCATCCACCAACTTTTTTTTTTTTTAATTGTATTTTTATTGGGAATTTAAAGGATAAGTACAAAATTGTAACAACATGTACATTAATCAATACAAGTGCATCATAAACAAACATAGTAAAAAAGGGAAAGCAAAATATAAAGTAACAAATATAAGTAATAAGAAAGTGTTCACAGAAACAAGACACATATGTGCATTAGATCAAATCCTTATAATGTACACAATGAGCATAGTGCTAGAGAGAGTCTAGACCCCTGAGATCAGTTCAGGCCCCACACACAGGCAGCATAGGATCGGATTAAAATTAGGACGTGTTTGGTGGCATGGGGGTCCCGTACTCCGAAAGACCCCTGAGATCAGTTCAGGCCCCACACACAGGCAGCATAGGATCGGATTAAAATTAGGACGTGTTTGGTGGCATGGGGGGTCCCGTACTCCGAAAGATCCCATGGTTCCTATATTTTATTAAATTGGGGAATACAGTCGTGAACCGAGGCCGTCAAAAACTCCATTGACCGAATCTCAGCCACCAAGTGTAGAAATCTGGTCCGTGGAGGAGGTGTACTGGATAACCAGAATAATGGGATAAGCCTCCTGTCGGCTAGTAATATATAGGATATCAATTTGTTTGTCTTTTTAGATACCCCTGAAGGAGGTAAACCCAATAGATAGTTCAAAGGATCTACCGGAAGGGACACCCCTGTCACCTTTTGTATAAGAAAATGTACATCATACCAAAAGGGTTGAATCAAGGAGCACTGCCAGAAGATGTGGAATAGTGAGCCTATATCAGTTCCACACCGCCAACAACGCTGCGAAACTGATGGGTCATATTTATGAATCACATCGGGAGTTCTGTACCAGAACATGAGAATCTTAATGGTTGTCTCCCTCTGAGTGACACATTTGGAAGATATAAATGTAGAGGACCAAATCCTATCCCACATCTGTATTGTGACAGGACGGCCCACTAAGTGAGACCACCTGCGCATATAGTGATGCAAAGTCTCTGTGATTGGAGACGACTCATGGAGGATACGATAGATACAGGAAATTAAATGCAATTGATGAGGGCCTTGAGCACGCAAGTATTCAAAAGTAATTGGCTTGTCTAGGGTCAGGAATGGCGATTTAGAGTGAACGAAGTGTCTAGCCTGCAAGTAAAAGTGGAAAAGTTGTGGTGGTAAATTAAATTTCTCACTTAAAAAGTTGAAGGTATGTAGCTTCCTTATGGAATGAACCAGATTCCAGAGCTGAAAGAGATGAACATTTACCCATGGAAAAATCCTGCCCAGAGACATACTATCTGGGATGAGAGGGTTAAATAATACATCAGGGGGGGCACCCCAAACCAAGGAGCCCCGGTGGACCGGGTAAAGTACCCCTTTCTCAAAAGCAGACCATTGGTTTGGTGCATGTAAGGAAGTTCAAGAGGTAATGGCCCTTAAATGCGTAGCATAATAATATTTAGTGATGTCAGGAGCTCCCAAATCTCCTCTGGATCTAATGGAAAACATCACGGAGCTTGCTATACGGTGAGCTCCACCATTCCATAAAAAACTTTAGAAAAATCCTGTGAAGTGCTTTTAATTGTGAAGAAGGTATAGCTACTGGGAGAGTTTCAAAATAATAAAGCAGCCTGGGTAGTATAGACATTTTCAAAACATTAACTCTGCCTAAGAGAGACAGGGGATATTTGGTCCAGTTCGACAGAGACTTATTAATATCTAATATCAGAGGAGGGAAGTTAGTGTTATAGAGGATCCACCAACTTCTAATGATGGGCATACACCATTTTTTTTGTTTTTACTGTGGTGGTGAAATCACCTCCTACAGCGCTGGAGTCGCTGATATACGTATTGTGAGAGCAAACACTGTTGCTGTCAAGATAAATAAATCAGTGCTGCAGCTGAATGGCGTAACTGAAAATAAAATAATGGTTAACAATAAAACACAGTAAACAGTAAAGTATAAAAGAATTACATACCTGAAAGCAAACATGATAAAACATAGTTTTATTTTATAAAACATTGCAGGTAAATAATACAGTAAAACAGAGCAGAACAATGGAGAGAGAATAGAGAAAGAATAAAACAATAACTATTTTGGGCTTTTTTATTTAATATTATTTTTTTAAATTTCTTTTTTTTATTTTACACTTTTATTGTAACTGTAACGGTTGTAACGGTTCCAGGTTTGGGTCTCTAAAAATGCGAAGGCATCTTTGGAGCCCCTATGTAAGTGTGTTCTGGTCTGTGCAGTGCTGTACCCTATGCTAATACTCCACTAGTGTGTGGTAGCATTCGAAACATTCACTGATGCAGAGACCAGGTTGGTCAGGACAGGTGGGACAACAATAATGGGTGTCACGCCTAAATCTGTGCTTGCTACAGACACAACATCTTTTTTGGGTGATCGATTGGTAGGGGTACCAGGGAGGACATACGGAAAATGCCTCCCATGCAGCCGGCTCACTGCAATTACATTGGGAAGTTGGACCACAGCACTGTCTGGAAACAGAAGGGCTGTGATGATCTCTTCCTGGAATTTATAGAAGGATCCAGTTCGTCCTGAAGCTTTGTATAGCACATAAGCGTTTAGCAGAGCCAATTGGAATAAGTATACAGACACTTTTTTATACCAGTGTCTGGCCTTATGGGCAATTAAGTACAGCACCATCAACTGGTCGTTGAGGTCCACCCCTCCCATATTAAGGTTGTATTAGTGGACACAGAGGGGTTTCTCCACAACACCAGTCGCCGTTTGAATTTGGACCATCGTGTCTACGTGAAGGGAGGACAGAATGAAAACATTCTTATTACTACTACTTCACAGCAAACAAATTATTACATTTCAAGCAGGCTCTCTCCCCCAGCCTAAGACGGGAATCTACAAGCCGCTGGGTTAAGCCCCGGCGATTAGATCGCATGGTGCCACATGCGCCAATTCCATGATCAAACAAGTGACTAAAAAGTGGCATGTTTGTGTAATAATTGTCCACATACAAATGGTACCCCTTTCTGAATAAAGGTGACACCAAGTCCCACACAATCTTACCAGTGCTCCCTATTTAGTCTGGGCAGTTCTCTGGCTCAACGTAACTATCTCTTCCCTCGTTAACCATAAAACTATATGTATAGCCTGTTGCCCTGTCACAGAGCTTATGCATCTTGACCCCAAACCTGGCACACTTGCTGGGAAGATACTGTTTGAATGACAAGCAGCCAGAAAACTTAATCAGGACTCATAAACGCAGACAACTTGATCGGGAGTAATCAAGGCTGCAAACTGTTGGTTGAAGTGGTTTACGAGGGGCCGAATTTTGTAAAGCCGATTGTATTCAGGGTCACCCCGAGGACGACAGAGTTCATTGTCAACTGTGGGATTAGCGGCAATGAATTGACCAGTATACAAATTGCTTTGGTCCACAATAGATCTATAGAGATCTTACGTGAAAAACAGCGAATAGAAATCAACTGTTTCCACCTGAATTCCAGGTTGGCCAGTGAATGGGGGAAGTACGGGTGCTGCAGAAGTGGTGGGCTCCCAATTCGGATTGGCAATTGCAGCAGGAAGGGCAAAATGGGCTCGACGAGCCTGTCTTTGTCTTCTTGGTGGCAGCAGGACACTAGTTGTGCTAGCCATCTCACCCACTTGAACTGCACTTATGGGACTCGCCACATCACCACATTATACTGCAGGGCTGGTTTGACTACTACCAGGATGTACTAGGTCGCTGGTGCTTGCCAGTTCACCAGAAGGATGAGTGCATTAGTACTGGCTCTCTGCTCCATTCAAGAGCCCTGCGGTTCTTGCACCTCAACAACAGCAGAAGAACGGGGTCGGGTACGCCTGACCTTGGCAGGGACCACAATTCCATTGCATTCCATTCCATTGCCAGGGCTATCTGTCAGGGTGCTGCTGCTGTCTACAGGATCGTATTCTGAGCCTGACTCTGACAGATGGGTGACTTCCTCTTCACTCTGATCTGTCATGCTCAGAAACGTGTAGGCCTCTTCACTAGTGTACCTTCGATTGGACATTGTGACCTCTAAATTTACTGGTACACTAGTGAGACTCACAGAAAAAAAGGGCTCTAGACTTTCAACGACTGCTTCAAACGCTACCAAGAAAACTGTTAGTGTTCGCAGGGATCAGGCCGGACTCTGCGAATGCTGCAGTTATGCGTTTAGTGTTTTGTAAGTGACAGTGATCGATTGATACTGCACTTGGATAGGCTGGACTGGGCTGGGCAGAGGGGCTAAACGCAGATGCTAGCAGGTATCTGGGCTGATCCCGCTAACACTGAGTTTTTTGAAAAAACCCTAAACTACTGGGGATGCTAGTACAGATCTGATCAGATCAGATATTGATCCGTGCAGACACTATACTACTAAAGGAGGTGTGTGGTGACTGGGTTCTAGTGCTACTGGCACTAATCTGATGCTGCCTGGGGCAACGCAGACCCTGAATGATGCTAAAACCTAACTGATATCAGCCACCGGGTGATCAGGGGGTTAAACCTTTATTTAGGTAATATACGGCGGGTGCCCTGATGCTATAAAAAAATAACTAACTAACCAGTGTCACCCGTAACACTAATACGGTGATCAAGGGATTAAACCTTTATTGGGGGGGTTAGGGGGTGCCCTAAAGCTACCTGGGCCTACCACTAACTGCCCTAAAACTGCTTAGTGTCACAAATTACACCAGTACAGTGATCAGTGAAAAATCTGACAACTGAACTGGGTGACACTGTGACAGGGAGTGAAGGGGTTAACTGGGGGGGTGATCAGGGGGGGTGATAAGTGTACCTACGTGTACTGGTGTTAGTGTAGTGTTGGTGAAACTTACTGTGAGATGTTCTCTCTCTTCTCTTTGGAACGAAAAGGATTCCATGAGGGGAGATGACATCACTTCTCCTGCCTGTGTTTACACTTACACAGGCAAGGGAGGATTTCATTCGTCAGACCCGATCAGCAGGTCCAGGCCATAAATCATTGGCCTGGACCTGAAGATTGATTGGTTCTGAGACTAATCCGATGAACGTGAGCGCGTTGGTGCACCCTCTGGGGGTGAAAGCACGCTCCGTACAGGTACGAGATTTCACACAGTGGTGCCATTGTGCCGCAGTAAATGTACGCGACACGGTCGGCAAGAGGTTAAGGACCGTGCTGTAGCCAACATTCAGCTATAGCACGGGGGGAGGAGTTTAAAGAAAATGTTTGCAATATCCACTTTTGTTGGAATTGAGTGAGTTAGGGGGTTTAACAACATGACCTGGGTCTCTACCTGTGTCTTTTGATTGTTCTTAGGTAGCTTTGAGATCTTCTGAGGCGACACATGATGACCCCAAAGTTTGTTGCATTGATTGTGATTTTATTGGTGTTCATCTTTGTATAAAATTGCTCTTTGAACTAATTGAGAAGAGTTTGCTCTTTCCTGTAGTTGTAGAGCATGTATGTCTAGGTCAGTGATAGCGAACCTTGGCACCCCAGATGTTTTGGAACTACATTTCCCATGATACTCAACTACACTGCAGAGTGCATGAGCAGAAATGTAGTTCCAAAACATCTAGGGTGCCAAGGTTCACCATCACTGGTCTAGGCAATCTTTAAAACCTCCTTTACATGCTGAAAAATATGTCTCCAATCTACATGCATAGTCATTATGTCAGCCCGTAGACCTTGTTCCAGCTTAAAGAACAATATCCAGTTCAATTGTTCTGAGTTAGGTATCTATGGATTATGATGGATGCCCAAGTCTTTCTTGCTTATTAGCTTTTTTCTCCATAACAGTGGTAGCCAGGGTGAGGTAGTTTGTGGTCAGGAGGGTATTTTTTATATGACTGATCAGTGCCATATGCAGGCCTTGCTCCCCAGTTTGTGCCTTTTTTAAATATATTTGCTGCTCAGAGCTCCCATGTGGTCTGCAATGTATCATGTGTGGTTAAAGTACCAGCATGTATGAGGAAAATACATGACTCTGCACTACAGAGCTCAGTGGTAACAGCACCCCAATAATAAAAGCTGGCAGCAAAAGGCCTGCACTCCTCCTCCTCCTCATTCCTCATTTTCTGCATTTCCCCTCCACATTGTATTAGTTGAAAGACTGTCGACAACTCCAAAAAACCTTTAGGTGTCTTCCTCAGGAAGCAGAATATACAGCACTATGGGGTTGATTTACTGAAATGGGAGAGTGCAAAATCTTCTGCAGCTGTGCGTGGTAGCCAATCAGCTTTTAACTTCAGCTTGTTTAATTAAGCTTTGACAATAAAACCTGGAAGCTGATTGGTTACTTTGCAGAGCTGCACCAGAGTTTGTACTCTAAAAATCACACACACATAGGTTGAACTGGATGGACCTGTGTCTTTTTACAACCTTATAAACTACTGTATGTAACTAAACATAATATTCTCCTGCTGCAACATCTGTGACCTCTAGTGACAGGGAAAGAAGCTGCACACGGGGTTTCAGAGGCTTAGGATTGTATGCCATGTCAAGCAGTGAAGAGGTTCATGGAGCCACGGCAAAGGAGGTTCAAATTAAGGCTGCAGAACTCTTTGATCATGACAGCACCATCCCCTGTACTCCCTCCTTTTTGCTGGCCTCATTCTCTGACTCCTCAGAACTAGCAGTCCCCCTAAGTGCCCAAAAGCATATAAAATGCTTCAGGCTAAACACTGTCATGCTGTAACCACTTCTCTTGGCCTATTCTGGTGCACTGTAAAAGAGCCACTTAGCATTTTAGAGGGAAACCTACAGCTATAAGCAGCCCGCCCTTCCACAATGAAGGAAAAAAGGCAAGTACTGTAGCAAATCAAATGAACGGATTATATTCCACAGCCAGGCTGAAGGGGGGAATACAGCAACACAAAGTTAGCTATTAAATCCTATGTCCATAAGCCCTTCATTAACTAAAGGCCATTAAAAAAAACTATAAGCTATAATTTTAGTTATAATCTAAAAAAAGGCCAGCATCAGGTGTTTTACTACAGGAATTAGGAAATCACAGATGACACAACAGTGTACAATTGGCCGGCAGCAGGAAAATGCCAAATAACAAGCAAGACTTAATTTACTTTTACTAGAGACAAAGAGCACAGCCCGGGGTTTTCCTCAGAAATAACAGGCCTAACCGATGCAAATCTAAATTGATATACTGTAAGGTGGTTTATGACAGATATCGGTCTTTAAAATATTTTTTGGGTGTACAGATCTGCACACAGTAAGAGCACGTAGGAAAACATGCCCCTCTCCAAAAAAAAAATCAAGCATAAATTGATGAAGTACTGTAGATGTAAATCCAACTACTAAAATCTCAAATAGGCTTTAACTGCTGGTGATACTGATATAAAGGTCCTTGAGTTATGGGGAGACAATTCTCTGCCCATGTCTTCCACAATCACTTGCATGTAAATCACCCCATCACATGCTCTCCCAAAGAAAACAAATATGCTACTGTGATGATGCACACTGCCCAGGAATATTTCATTGTTTACATGTCTTTAAAAAACAGTCAGCAACAATTATGAAATATGCTCTGTGCAAAAACAAATGCAGCTTGTTATCAGTGTAGTGTATGTAAACAGGAACAGGCCTTTAAAAAAATCAATCGGGGGGCGTGGCTTGCCTACACCGCTGATGGTTTCCTGAATCCTCTGCTCCGCACAACCCACGGCTAATAGCAGATCCACAGCGCAGTACACGGGACATAAAACACCCGACTATTCTCACCACTGTTCACAGAACGACCAGGCACGATGCTGAAGAGGAGAAAACAAATCACTATGCCTCAAAAACTGACAGATTTCTTTTCCCTGGCCGGAGCGAGCCGAGGACAAGATGGCGCCGCCACCTCACGCAGCACTGCAACTCAGCTCTTCCTTCATGCTGACGGCGGCAGACCACAGCGCCCAGGCTTTCCTAATCTGGCTGACTGTGGGTACTCTCCTCCCCGATCACCCTCCTATGCCTCCCCAGTTAAGTCTAAGCCCAGGAGAGAGAATGACATCCCAGGACAGAGCCCCTGTATACCATTTATTCTGCCTCCTCCCAATATACAGCATCCTTCAGCAATAGATAATTTCCCTGCCTCAGACCAGCCTATTTCTGAGCAAACAATGAAGAACATGCTGATATCCCTTAAACAGACACTGTACACAGGTCTCTCAGCTGCAGTGTCCTCGCTGGCTAATGTAGTGCAGCACCAGGACCACCGTCTTCAACACGTTGAAAACAAAATGTCTGATCTCCTCGCTGCCCATAATGATACAGTGGATGTATGCACAGCACAAGAAGAGGAGATGCAGGCGATCAACCTTAAATGAGCAGAACTTGAAGATCGTTTGCGCAGGAATAATATTAAGTTCTGCAACATACCCGAATCGCCATATACAGATCTCTCTAAAACAACAATGGAAAATCGTAGACAACTAAACACGATCACAAAGGCACTCCAAAACCACCATATCCAATATAAATGGGGATTCCCCAACAAACTGCTGATGACGCTGCAGGGTAAAACTCATGTAGTGCGCACACTTCAGGCTGGCCTCCAACTACAGAGGCAATGGCGCATAATTCCTGAGGAAAACCCACGACCACCCCCGTCTCCTCCTTCTCAAATGGAAGCTGACTGGTCACTTCAAGATGCCTGAACTTATCCCGTCTGCACACTAGACCACATTATATTAACAGCCGGGTTGCAGCGGATGACTGCCTCCGCCAATCCTATATTTCACTCCATTGGCTCCAAGTTCCGGGACGCCACTGGAGGAAATCCCCCCTGTTTGAAAGTATAAGCAGTAACTCTGCACATTGAACCCGTATTGTTAACGGGCTCTCCCTTTTTACTTCCCTCTCTACTCCACACCGGCTTCCAAAGGATCCTTGACCTAGCACCACCAACTCACATTTCTACAGATTGGACTGCTCTGATCTCCCAAGACCACGCCCATTTGTCAATAACCGCTCCTGTCAACAGCTTTTCCATACCCACCATCGTAGACTTGCCATAAAGAACAACTGTCAACTGCCTTACAATGCCATTAAAACTGACCTCCCTCAATGTAAAGGACCTGAACAGCCCGCACAAACGAGCAAAAAAGAAATTGCCAAACAAAATGCAGATATTGCTATTATACAGGAGACGCACTTTGCGGAATCCAAAACCCCACGGTTTAGGCTCAAAGGATTTGACTCTGTCTACCTCGCCTCGGGCCCAAAGAAGAACGGAGTGATGACAGTTATTTGAGATACCTTACAGTTCCAACACCACCACACATATGCTGATCCACAGGGCCGATACCTTATACTTATCTGCACTATTGCTCAAGCCACTTACACCTTGGTCAACATATACAGCCCAAACTCAAGACAACTCCGCTTTTTTCAACGCCTGTACAAGAAAGTTAACAGCTTTCGTCAGGGCAATATAATACTAGGTGGCGACCTCAATATAATTGGCGATCCTTCCATGGACACCTCCACTAACACAGGCCAAAGCCGGCCGGCCTTGAACCCTCTACTCCACGACCTAGATCTCTATGATGTATAGAGAGCACAACATGGCTCAGAATGTGACTACACATACTTTTCTCACTCTCACCTATCATACTCACAAATAGACTCCTTCCTGGTGGATAAATGGACCCTGCAAAACGTCATGCATTCTGACATCGGTCTCATATCATGGTCAGACTACGCCCCTATTTCCATAACCTTGGGCGACCAACGACTTGGACCACCAAGATATTGGAGTCTTGACCCTTCCTTATTAGAGGACCCTAAAACCCAACGAGAAATTGAAGCCGAACACCAGTCTTTCTTTGCAATTAACAAACTACCTGATACCGACAAATTTACGCTCTGGTCAGCATACAAAGCTTGCCTTCAAGGAATTTTCATAAAACTGAGCAAAAGAGCGAGACGCCTGAGGATGCAGCAGATTGACGAGGTTATGTCACAAATAGTCCACATAGAAAAAACAAATAAATCCTCTCCCTCTCACACGCAAGCCATCCAGCTCCTGGAGCTAAGACAAAAACTACGCACCCTCCTGCTTCACAAGTTCGAACACAACTTTAAATTTTCCAAGGCTAATTTTTATGCATTAGGTAATAAAGCTGGGTCACTCCTAGCGAAACAAGTTAAAGCCAGACATACTAAAGCCCAAATTCTCTCTCTCCGTCACCCTACTTCGAAACAACTCTTAACTAACCCTCAAGAAATTGCTAATGCATTTAGTGAATACTACGCATCCCTGTATAACCTTAAGCAAGATCCTCTCACCCCCTCAACCAACTGCAGAGCAAATACATAGATTTCTCACCCCGATAAATCTCCCCAAAATCTCGGAGTCACAATTCAATGATATCTCCAAACCGTTCACCTCAGAGGAAATCCTTCGAGCAATTAAAGCTCTTCCTCTACATAAGTCCCCAGGAGAGGATGGCTTCACTAATATCTTTTACAAAAAATTTGCCGACATTCTAGTCCCCAGACTGACGGACCTCTTCAATGCTGCTGGGTCCTCGGGCTCCATACCTACAGATATGTTACGGTCAATCATAAGCACTATCCCAAAGCCTGGGAAAGATGCCTCTGTTGCCTCTAACTACAGACCAATATCTCTCTTAAACACTGACGTCAAGCTACTCGCTAAAGTTGTGGCCAACAGACTGATGGTGTTTCTTCCTGAGCTGATACACCCAGACCAAGCTGGGTTTGTCCCTGGTAGGCAAGCCCCAGACGCAACCAGAGGGTCCTCAACCTTGTCCATCATGCTACACAAACTCAAACGCCTTCTCTGCTATTGTCCCTTGATGCAGAGAGTTTGATAGAGTCCATTGGACTGTTCTTCAAGCAGTACTAACTAAATTTGGTATTACAGGGTGGTTCCAAGATGCAATCTTATCCCTATATTCCAACCCATCGGCCAAAGTCCTCAACCGGAGGGACCCTATCCACCCCCTTTGAGATTACTAATGGCACGCGACAGGGTTGCCCCCTCTCCCCACTTATTTTTGCCCTACTAATGGAACCTCTGGCTTCTAAAATCAGATCCAACTCGCAAATTACAGGTATTCCCTGCAACGGCATAGGCCACAAAATTAGCTTGTTTGCTGATGATGTGATCCTGATGATCACTGACCCCCTCCAGTCCATACAGGAAATACAAAATACCCTCCACCAATTTAGCTTGGCATCATATTATAAACTCAACGCCACAAACTCCGTGATCCTCCCCGTGCATCTTCCGCCACAAATGGTTGCCCGGCTAAAATCCAACTCACCCTACATGTGGGCGAGCAATGCTATCCCTTACCTGGGAATTCAGATTGGTACGAACTCAAAACGACTGATTGACCTAAACTACCTATCCTTCACTAGAAATTTACCCACACTACTGAAATCACTACGCAATATAGGCCTCTCTACTCTAGGTCGTATTGCTGCCTTTAAAATGATTATACTGCCCAAGCTTCTCTACCTATTTAGAATGCTCATCTTGCCTCTTCCCTGCTCCCTCCTGTCCTCAATCCAGAGTCAACTGACTAAATACATTTGGAACTCTAAACCCCCTAGATGCGCTGGCTACATACTCACTAGGCCCTATAACACAGGAGGAGTGGGCTTACCCAATATTGGCAACTACTATCACGCCTCAATCTTGGACCAACTCTACTTTTGGTGGCATCCAATGTCCGAGAAATTATGGTCTACCATAGAATCTTCCTACTCACATCCAACTACCCTACTGGACTACCTCTTTCTAATGACGGGATACTCGCCAATCCTTCGGGAAACTAACCCAATGATCTCTGCCACATTGTTGGCCTGGAAAAAACTATTAAACATATATCCTCAAAACTCACCTAGTAGATCAACACCAATACCATTAAGAGCCATATCCTCCTGCATCCATGATCTGAACCTCTCCCGATGGCACTCCGCTGGTATATTGACCATTGGAGACCTAACGGACCATGGTTCGCTGCATACATTTGAATCCCTCCAAGACAAATTCAACCTTCCCAGCTCAGAAGCTTTCGCCTATATGCGAATCTCCCACTTTCTCCACATAACTAAACTGCCCGCCACAGCACATATCCCCGTACCAAAATACCACTACTACTCCACTGCCCCATGTCCTAGCAGAGGTATCTCCCAGATGTACTCATGCCTTAGCAACACCCGACCTTGCTCCCAAGTACATTCCCTGAAAAAATGGGCGGAGGAATTGAATGTTCCCCTCACCCAATACCAATGGCAACAAGCATTCACAGAAACCTGTAAGGCATCTCATTGCTCCAACCACTGGGAATCCTACCAGAAGACAGTCCACAGATGGTATTTAACCCCCTACCGACTATCTAAAATGTATCCATCCCACCCACAATCCTGCTAGAGAAACTGCGGCAGTATAGGCTCCATCGCACACATACTGTGGTTCTGCAAATCCTTAAGTTCCTTATGGAATCAAGTATTCAATGTGATATCCTCCATCACTGGGACTTTGTGGTCCCCGACCCCTGAACTGGCCCTCTTGCACATTGGCATTGACAAGTTCCCACCTCAATCTAGATGTGTAGTTCTCTGTTTACTATATACTGCCAAATTAAACATTATCAGACTATGGAAAACTACTACAGTCCCCTCCATTTCAAGTACTGTCGCTGATCTCAACTTTCAGTGTGAAATGGAAAGGATAGTAGCTAGGAAAAATGTAAATGTTAAAAAATGTATGGCCCTGTGGTCACTCTGGTTACAACACCCAAAATGTACTGTTCAAGTATGATTATACTGAAATGCTCTTTGAACATCTCTGTCTTTTTCACTGGTCTGCTGGTGCCCTTCTTCCTCCTCCTCCACTCTACCCTCCCCCCCACCCCCCCCCTTTTCCAGTGTTATATGTTAGAAGAGCTTATTTCCAGTTGGAACAACTATTCTGTTGCTACAGTTATGGCTATAACATGTATGTTCCTTTTTTTTTGAAACTCCAATAAAAACTATTGAAACTAAAAAAATAAATCGTGGTCATCAAAAATTAGGAAATATGCCCCATGTAAAAACACAGTGTCCTATTAAGCTTGTTATAGGACATCAGCAGATTTATGATTGCCTAAGATACATAGTATTTTGCTATTTACAGATCATTCAGTAGGAGTTTACATCAGGGGCATTTTAGTAAGGCAGTGGGCCAGTGAACAAGATTATAAGTTGGGCCCCAAAGCTGTGCCAAAGTTTGAGTGTGTTTCTAGATGCACTGAATATTGGGTGTGGCTTAAAGAGGTGTGGATAAATTGAGTCTGAGTAGACTTCCATATTAAAGAAGGAGACAGTGTTGAATAGAGAATGTACAGCATGGTATCTGTGGAAGTACACTTGAGGGGCCAGGGTTGGGGCACATGTATAGGGATCAGTAGTGAGCGAATTACTTGTGACCCCTGAATTCTGCATCTTTTACTACTTACCCTGACCTCTGCATCATTTCCTACTGCTCTCTGAACTCTGTGTCTTTTACTACTAACATTTGAACTCTGTATCACTTACTGCAAGACCTCTACACCACTGTTAATTTGTGCATCACTATTGACCTCTTAAATTTGCATCACTTACTACTGACCTTTGTGTCACTACTGAAATCTGAACTTTTCATCACTTACTTCTGACCTCTGTGAAACTTCTGACCTCTGAACTCTGCATCATTTACTGCTGGCCTCTACATCACTTACTACTGACCTCTGAACTCTGCATTAGTTACGACTGATCTCAGCATCACTTACTACTGACCTGTGAGCTCTACGTCATTACTGACCTCTGAAGTTTGCATCACTTACTACTGACCTCTGCACTCTGCATTACTTACTACAGAGTTCAAGGGTCAAAAGTAAGTGATGCAGATTTCAGGGTTCAGGAGTAAATGATGCAAAGTTCAGGGGTCAGTAGTAAGGCAGAGTGAAGTAGTAAGTGACCCACTTTATCACAGTACAGTCAAAAAGCCCTGCCCTGCAGCTTACCTTGGGTCTCCCTCCCCCTGGACTCATCACTGTATTTCAGCTCTGTCTCTCCTACTCCTTGTCCTCTCCCCTGATCCAGTAGGTGGGGCTAAACCAGGGTTGCCAACCGCCAGTAAATTTACTAACAGTTTGTAAAAATCAACATTTTTTTTTACAACTGCCAGTAAATATCAGGGGCTGATAATTTCATGCTGTGTTGACTTTTTAAGTGTAAATCAAACAAATGACTTTGTTATAGGTATTGTCAGTGTTTCCATATCATGTTTATACTGTTCAAATATTCACTGTGTTAGTTTTCAATAGGAGTTCTGTAATTTCTCAGGTTGGCAGTAAAAAATGTGCTCTGCCAGTAAATTTCCCAAGTTTTGTCAGTAAAAAATGCTGCGGAAGGTTGGCAACCCTGGGCTAAACCATACTGGCCTTTAGCACCAGATCCCTCTCTGGCATAATGAAATAATCAGATCTTAAAATTGCTGCAGCTGCCTGTGACAATTGCAGCTGTAGTGAAGACACAGAGGAGGGAATTATTGGTGTTTCCTCACACTTGCTGTGCATTCTGTGAAGGCACAGTGGGCCCCACCCCATATTCCCTGCACACATTGAACAACCAGTGATAGATGATATGCCACTGGTTTACATCTACTTTAAGAGAATAGGGTCTACAGAGTGAGCAGGCCGATTAATCCAAATGCCCCCTTTTTAGTGTTTTAAGCAAACTAAACATTGTTCAAAGGCCAGGAAGTGTATTATTGGTAGTTGGTTGTTATAGCAGAGTGCAACAGTTTGTTGGGTCCGTAAACCATGAAGGGGTTTGGTTCACCTTGAACTGATGCTCGATCTGGATATGAATCGCATCCATTTGCTTGAGATGTTGTACATTTAATAAAGACTGCAGCAAAGAAACCTGGTGCAATCTTTAAACATCTTAGTAATTTAAGGGTAGTTTTTATTTTTCTCAACCCAGGCATTAGTGGGAATCTGCAGTGAGCACAAGTTAACTAACGCTATGTTTCATAAATATTGTATACATATTGTATGCTCAAATGCACACATATTTGCATTATTCTATTCTGTTTATCTGAGTTAATCTTATCAATCTAGTAAAATGAATTTTGAAAAATGCAGAACACTGCTTCTTTTTCTTGTTTTTAAGGGAAGAGGAAAAACATTGTTTACAAAAAAAATGTCTATCTTTGAACAGACCTTGATTGAGGTACAATACATATGTCTATCCTAATTTATTTTGTACAATATGCATGCTGCATCTTTTGATTTCAAAGACACAGAGATCTTCACAAACAAAACAAACAGAAAAACAATCCTATCCCTTCATTTTTCTTTCTGCTTCTCGTTCTTTGACACAATTATGTCTGAAATGATCCATCCAACTGCTTCAATCTGGATCAGATAAGACAAAGCCTGAACTGATTAAACACAATCTATGCAAGACTAATTTGTGTTTCTGTCGGAAATACATTACTTTTCACTTTGTAAGCAGCCAAGGTGAGCAATTCAAAAACATGACAATTAGTTGGAAAAAAAATCAACATTAGAATAAAAACAGGAAAATACAGAAGTTATAATGGCAAAAGAATTCTGTGGGAAAAATACTCTAAGTATTTAGAAACTTTTACTCATAATTAGCATTTTTTATCATTTTTACAATAATCACCTGATACTTTAATGTGTATAATTTCAATAAAGTAATTTACTGGTAAACTATAATCTTTTTAATGTTTTTTTTTTTTTTTAGGTACGAGATATATGTAGATATGTGTTGTGTTTGATATAAACATATATATATATATAATAATATTAATAATATTAAACTGACCAGTAAATTTACTCAGAGTGATATTCATTTCTTGGATGTGAATATCTTCAGACAGGGGAATAGGCTGGGGACCAAGGTTTATTTTAAGCCCACAGATTCCAACAGTTACCTGCCCGTCAATAGTGGACATCACCCTAAGTGGTTAAAGAATATACCTAAGGGACAACTCACTAGAGTGAAAAGGAACTTTTCGGAAGAAGCTGACTTTATGTTGCAGGCCCAGATTATTAAGAAAAAGTTTATGGAAAAGGGGTACTTTGAGGAAGCATTGGACTCCATTATTCAGGAATTGGCTGTACGGCCTAGGGACTCTTTTTTAGAAGAAGTGCCAGTCGTTCAGAATACGAACAATCATGAATGGAGTTTCATTTCGGGCTTTCACTCTCAGTATAGGGAGGTGGAAGGCATTTTCAATGCCCACTGGCACGTTTTACGTATGGACAAAATGTTGCATCCAGTGTTACCCTGTAGGCCTAAATTCATCTACAGAAGGTCCCAGAGCTTCGCGGACAAGGTAGTGCGGAAAGTGTTAGACCCTCCTTCGAGGCCCTTGACCTTTTGGGATAGAAAAGGCTTCTTTAGTTGTAGGAGGTGTCGTGCATGTAGGGAGGTGGATAGACCAATGAGGGTTTTGGAAAGCTTTATGTCCACTTCTAACGGTAAAGAATTTACCATTTATGAATTTATTACGTGCAACACTTCCTTTGTGGTCTATGCTATGCAATGCCCATGTGGGCTTATTTATATAGGACGCACTAAGAGGCTTTTGAGAGTTAGGATTGCAGAGCACATAGCGAATATAAAAATAGGTTTTAAAGACCACAATGTATCGCTCCATTTTAAATTAATGCACAATCAAGATCCATCGGGCCTCAAATTTTGGGACGTTGATCATTTAAAACCAAAATGGAGGGGTTCAAATCTAGTTCATGACCTGTCTAGGAGAGAGACCCAATGGATCTTTTTGGCAGATACATTATCGCCAAAAGGGTTGAACGTGGATCTCGATATTAACTGTTTCATAAGTGATTATTAATATCTGTGAGTGACTTTTATTGTTGGATTCGAGTACTGCCTAATATTTTATTTATCATTAGGGGTTGACCCTTTTGCCAATGTTTTTAGTATAGGTGCCTTCTTTTTATCCTTTTAACTCTGGATTTTTTTCATATTTTTTCCAGATTTTGGGGTATTTTTAGATCTATTCTTGCGTTTCTATAAATGCATGTTGCCTCTTTCTAAATGCATTTTTATCTCTTTTTTATCTCTCCTTTTTAACCTTGTGAAGAATTGCTATATTTAGTCGAGTTGTCTAAATTAGCATTAATGAGACACTCTATAACAGTTTAAATTTTAATGATTTCCTTTGTTTTTATTTTATTTATTGTGATTTGTATTACCTGTTCTCTCATAAAGATTGACTGAGTATATATAATTTAATTAAGTATTATATTTCCGGTTAAATACTACAATTATGATCAAGTATTGTATTAATGATGGAGAGTACTGAATTATGTACATTTACATTCTTGGATTATGAGGGTTTATATATAATATTTATTATTTTGCTACCTAAAATGTTAATGAGGTGAGCACTGCTATTTATTGCCCACGTATGGTATAGCTCCCTATATCTGTATACAGACTGGTGTAAATATGTGGGTTTATATGTAATTGTATAGGGCTTAGTCCCTTGTGCCCCGTGTGGATAGGCATACTGATTAGTGCTGATCCATATGGCTACTGACTGGCCCGTTTAGGCTGGTGGGTGGGTGAAATTGCATATTCCGTAGTTATTTTCTTTTTAAATGTGTAGTTGCTTATTGTCCCTCGTCCCCCCCTGTAGTAAGCCGTCAGTGTTCACTTAGGTTGACGGCGTGCACCCGCCGGCACCTCTGTTGCGCTGTGATTGGCTAAGGGAGATGGAATGGGAGAATATAAGCCGATCTATGTGTCGTGTAGTCACGCCCTCTGTCGAAGTCAGGATATGACAAAACACGTCAGAGCGTGGCATACACGACGTAGGAAGTGACGTTTGCGCTCCACCGCAGCCTGCTACACAACCAGGAAGTGGATGACGGCTCCTGGGCAGCTGAACCGTCTGATGCGGTGAAGTAAACGTTCCGTACTATTTGCTGTGTTGATTGCAATATTGATGTACAAAGTTTTATTGAAGGGGGGTTTCTTTGTGTGATGTGAGGGGTATACAGTCAATAAACAGGATTACGCTATGTGTGCTTTTCTTTCGTTTTTTGATTTATTGTGAGCCCTGAGCATCTGAGATCCCTCCGGAGTGGTGGTAACAGCAGCTTGTGGCGTGGATGTGTTTTTCCTTTTGTTTGGAGGCTCATTACTATCTAGCTCTGGTGAGTTTAACCCCCTGAGGGGAGTGTGTTCGCACAGGGTGGAATTTGGACTGATCGGTGGAAGGTGCACGCTGTGACTTTGTTTCATGATCACCTGTTGAACACTTTCTGAACTACACTCTGAACTTTTCACCACTCTTAAAAAAGGACTTTTTTCATGTGTAGTTGGCCACATGTATATTTTAGTTTGCTCAACATTAGCGCTGTTTAGTGTGATATTTTAGTCTGTTTTTAAGATTATTTTATACCACTGTTTATTATATTTTATGTAGTAATTTTTGAAACGGCTGCTTTTCCTGCCTTGTGGCTCCGTGCCTTTTTGCGTATTAGCATTAGCATTAGTATCTATTTATTTATTTAACTGTCTCTGTATTCGAAACAGCATCTTAACCTGGCGCTGAGTGGTGTATTTGAGGGCCTGGTTAAAACACCTTTTTTGTCAATATATATATAGGTTGGACTTGATGGACTTGTGTCTTTTTTCAACCTCACCTACTATGTAATATATATATATAAAATTAATGATTTTCTCCATCAGACTAGTTTTAACAGAAATTGCCTTTGAGGGGATACTTCTCAAACAAATGCTGTTGGATACAATGGGAACTTACATACCATTGTATTCACTTGACCGTTTCAGCAGTCTATTGTTTCTATAGCTACAGTAAACAGGTATTTTTTTTGTTGTTCAGTAACTATGGTAAGCAACCTGACACATATATAGGTTGTCAGGCATAAGCCAGGAGAACTCTCGTCATTGCTTAAGACCAGAGGACTTCATCATGCATTAACACCATAGCAGGTAGAAGGTTAGTAACCAGCCAGAATACCTAAGATGCTTGTGCCCGATTTCCAACAACTGCTTAAGAAGCCTGAGTCCTAGTTGTCAATGGAGATCACAAACACACAGTAACTGAAGTTGATTAACTTTTAAGCATATTTCTTTTTTTTGTTTATTTATAGAAGTTTTGTAAAGCTTACAAAGTGAGCTAGAAAATAAAACATTTCAAAATAAAGAACTATCACATATACATAGAAATGTGAAATATCAAGTGCATGGTATAATTTGACAATAGAACATTCAATCTTAATTTCAATTATACAAAGGTACTATACCATTTGATTTAGTAAAAGGTAAAAAAAATCTAATGCCGTATACACACCACTGGACTTTTCAACAGCAAAGGTCCGACGGAACGAATCCGCCGGACAATTCGATCATGTGTGGGCTTCATCGGACCTTTGCTGTCGAAAAATCAGACGGACTTTAGAAATAGAACATGTTTCAAATCTTTCCGACGGACTCGAGTCCGGTCGAAAAATCCGTTCGTCTGTATGCTAGTCCGACGGACGAACAACGACGCAAGGGCAGCTATTGGCTACTGGCTATGAACTTCCTTATTCTAGTCCGGTCGTACATCATCACGTTTGAATCAGTTGGACTTTGGTGTGATCGTGTGTAGGCAAGTCCGTTGCGTCGGAACTCTGTCAAAAGTCCGTCAAAAAGTCCTTCGGGGTTCAGTCCGTCGAAAGTTCGCTCGTGTGTACATGGCATAAGTCAATAAGAGGGAGGGGAAAAAAAAGATAATAGGAGAAAGATTAGCACCATGGAAAACAAAAAACACAACCGTTACTACATAGGTACATAGTTAATCAGGTTGAAAAAATACACAAGTCCAAAAACAAATAAATAAATAATAATATCATACAATCCCATATACACAATCCTATACCCACAGTTGATCCAGAGAAAGGCGAAAAACCCCAGCAAAGCATGATCCAATTTGTATAGCAGGGGAAAAAATTCCTTCCTGATCCCAGAGAGACAATCGGATTTTCCCTGGATCAACTTTACCTATAAATGTTAGTACCCAGTTATATTATGTACATTTCGGAAAGAATCCAGGCCTTTCTTAAAGCAATCTACTGAGCTGGCCAGAACCACCTCTGGAGGGAGCCTATTCCACATTTTCACAGCTCTTACTGTGAAGAAACCTTTCTGTATTTGGAGATTAAATCTCTTTTCCTCTAGGAAGTTCCCCCTTGTCCTCTGTGTTGACCGTAAAGTGAATAACTCAACACCAAGTTCACCCCTTATATATTTGTACATGTTGATCATATCCCCCCTAATCTCCTCTTCACAAGAGAGAATAAATTCAGTTCCTCTAATCTTTTCTCATAGCTGATCCATGCCTCTTATCAGTTTCGTTGCCCTTTTCTGCACTTTCTCCAGTTCCCCTATATCCTTTTTGAGAACTGGTGCCCAAACCTGAACTGCATATTCCAGATGAGGTCTTACTAATGATTTGTACAGGGGCAAAATTATATCTCACTCTCTGGAGTCCATACCTCTCTTAATACAAGAAAGGACTTTGCTTGCTTTGGAAACCGCAGCTTGGCATTGCATGCTATTATTGAGCTTATGATCTACCAAAACCCAGAGATCCTTCTCCACTATGGATTCCCCAGTTGTACTCCACCTAGTATGTATGATTCATGCATATTCTTATCCCCCAGGTGCATAACTTTACATGCATCAACATTAAACCTTATCTGCCACATATTTGCCCAATTAGACAGTGCATTGAGGTTGGCTTGTAAATTGGAGACATCCTGTAAGGACAATGGGCAACAAATATGAAAGAACTAAAGTGTAACCCAGGTGGCTAAATTTTAGCGTAAAATGGTATATTAATGAGAAAAAACTGTCTTTTAAAAATAGAAGACCCAGGGTTCATCATGGGCACTCCAACACTATAAAGAATATAATAAGAAAGATAAGGGAGTGATCAAGGCAGCCAAAATAAAGAGTGAAAAAATCTACCCCTAAAACTTTTAAAGAGGAGTTCCAGTCTGTAGAAAAAAAATTAAAGCCAGCAGCTACAAATAATGTAGCTGTTGATTTTTAATACAAGGATGTTTTGGGTGCAGGTGCCAACATCTGTAGTAAGGAAAACAGAAAGTGAAGCCTTGGGGCTTCACAACGTGTTTCCTACTACGCATGCGTGAGTCGCGTTGCACTTTCTGAATGGTCCGGCCATCTTCTGGGACCTGTGTGTGTCCCAGAAGGCAGTAGGGGGAAGGAGGAGGGGCCGGTAATGTCGTAGATCGCAGATCACTGATCTTACCCGGAAGTGGGAGCGGGTACCTGTCAAAACCATGTGGCAGTGGAGGGGGGGAGGGTGCGAACAAGCAGAGTTTCCCCTTTTGGGTGGAGCTTCACTTTAAATATAATAATAGTAAACAGTCAGTCTTAGAGCATATTGACCCCATGAAGGATAGTCAGCAGTAGGGATGAGACGAACATCCCCCTGTTCGGTTTGCACCAGAACATGCAAACAGGTAAAAAGTTTGTTCGAACACGCAAACACCGTTAAAGTATATGGGACACGAACATGAATAATCAAAAGTGCTAATTTTAAAGGCTTATATGCAAGTTATTGTCATAAAAAGTGTTTGGGGACCTGGGTCCTGCCCCAGGGGACATGGATCAATGCAAAAAAAAGTTTTAAAAATGGCCGTTTTTTCAGGAGCAGTGATTTTAATAATGCTTAAAGTCAAACAATAAAAGTATAATATCCCTTTAAATTTCGTACCTGGGGGGTGTCTATAGTATGCCTGTAAAGGGGCGCATGTTTCCCGTGTTTAGAGCAGTCTGACAGCAAAATGACATTTCAAAGAAAAAAAGTCATTTAAAACTACTCGCAGCTATTAATGAATTGCCGGTCCGACAATACACATAAAAGTTCATTGATAAAAACGGCATGGGAATTCCCCACAGGGGAACCCCGAACCAAAGTTTAAAAAAAAAATGACGTGGGGTCCCCCTAAATTCCATACCAGGCCCTTCAGGTCTCGTATGGATATTAAGGGGAACCCCGGCCAAAAAAAAAATTACGTGGGGTCCCCCTAAATTCCATACCAGACCCTTCAGGTCTGGTATGGATTTTAAGGGGAACCCCGCGCCAAAAAAAAAAAAAAAACGCATGGGGTCCCCCCAAAAATCCATACCAGACCCTTATCCGAGCACGCAACCTGGCAGGCCACAGGAAAAGAGGGGGGACGAGAGAGCGCCCCCCTCCTGAACCGTACCAGGCCACATGCCCTCAACATTGGGAGGGTGCTTTGGGGTAGCCCCCCAAAACACCTTGTCCCCATGTTGATGAGGACAAGGGCCTCATCCCCACAACCCTGGCCGGTGGTTGTGGGGGTCTGCGGGCGGGGGGCTTATCGGAATCTGGAAGCCCCCTTTAACAAGGGGACCCCCAGATCCCGGCCCCCCCCGTGTGAAATGGTAAGGGGGTACAAAATTACCCCTACCATTTCACTAAAAAACTGTCAAAAATGTTAAAAATGACAAGAGACAGTTTTTGACAATTCCTTTATTTAAATGCTTCTTCTTTCTTCTATCTTCCTTCATTTTCTTCTTCTTCTTCTGGCTCTTCTGGTTCTTCCTCCGGTGTTCTCATCCAGCATCTCCTCCGCGGCCTCTTCTATCTTCTTCTCCTCGGGCCGCTCTGCACCCATGGCATGGAGGGAGGCTCCCGCTCTTCTCTTCATCTTCTTCTCTTCTTCACCTTCTTCTCTTCTTCATCTTCTTCTCTTCTTCATCTTCTTCTCAGGGCCGCTCCGCATCCATGCTGGCATGGTGGGAGGCTCCCACTGTGTGACGCTTCTCCTCTTCTGACGGTTCTTAAATAACAGGGGGGTGGGGCCACCCGGTGACCCCGCCCCCTATGACGCACGGTGACTTGACGGGACTTCCCTGTGACATCACGGGGAATGCCACAGGGAAGTCCCGTCATGTCCCATGCGTCAGAGGGGGGCGGGGTCACCAGGTGGCCCCGCCCCCCGTTATTTAAGAACCGTCAGAAGAGGAGACGCGTCACACAGCCGGAGCCTCCCACCATGCCAGCATGGATGCGGAGCGGCCCAGAGAAGATGAAGAAGAGAAGAAGATGAAGAAGAGAAGAAGATGAAGAGAAGAGCGGGAGCCTCCCCCCATGCCATGGGTGCGGAGCGGCCTGAGGAGAAGAAGATAGAAGATGCCGCGGAGGAGATGCTGGACGAGAACACCGGAGGAAGAACCAGAAGAGCCAGAAGAAGAAGAGGAAGAAGAAGATGATGAAGATAGAAGAAAGAAGAAGCATTTAAATAAAGGAATTGTCAAAAACTGTCTCTTGTCACTTTTAACATTTTTGACAGTTTTTTAGTGAAATGGTAGGGGTACCCCTTACCATTTCACACAGGGGGGCCGGGATCTGGGGGTCCCCTTGTTAAAGGGAGCTTCCAGATTCCGATAAGCCCCCCGCCCACAGACCCCCACAACCACCGGCCAGGGTTGTGGGGATGAGGCCCTTGTCCTCATCAACATGGGGACAAGGTGTTTTGGGGGTTACCCCAAAGCACCCTCCTAATGTTGAGGGCATGTGGCCTGGTACGGTTCAGGGGGGCACTTTCTCATCCCCCCTCTTTTCCTGCAGCCTGCCAGGTTGCGTGCTCAGATAAGGGTCTGGTATGGATTTTTGGGGGGACCCCCCGGCATTTTTTTTTTATTTTGGCGCGGGGTTCCCCTTAAAATCCATACCAGACCTGAAGGGTCTGGTATGGAATTTAGGGGGACCCTCACGTCATTTTTTTTTTGTAATTTTGGCCGGGGTTCCCCTTAACATCCATACCAGACCTGAAGGGCCTGGTATGGAATTTAGGGGGACCCCACGTCATTTTTTTAAAAAAAAATTGGTTCGGGGTTCCCCTGTGGGGAATTCCCATGCCATTTTTATCAATGAACTTTTATGTGTATTGTCGGACCGGTAATTCATTAATAGCCGCAAGTAGTTTTAAATGACTTTTTTCCTTTGAAATTTCATTTTGCTGTCAGACTGTTCTAAACACGGGAAACATACGCCCCTTTACAGGCATACTATAGACATCCCCAGCTACAAAATTTAAAGGGATATTACACTTTTATTGTTTGACTTTAAGTATTATTAAAATCACTGCTCCTGAAAAAACGGCCGTTTTTAAAACCTTTTTTTGCATTGATCCATGTCCCCTGGGGCAGGACCCAGGTCCCCAAACACTTTTTATGACAATAACTTGCATATAAGCCTTTAAAATTAGCACTTTTGATTTCTCCTATAGACTTTTAAAGGGTGTTCTGCGGCATTCGAATTTGCCGCGAACACCCCAAATTGTTCGCTGTTCGGCGAACTTGCGAACAGCCGATGTTCGAGTCGAACAGGAGTTCGACTCGAACTCCAAGCTCATCCCTAGTCAGCAGAAGTTGGTTATAAAGGAGAAGGCAGCTGCATTAAATACATTCTACATACTACAGAACGATCAGCCTAGCATCAATTATAAATAACTGGGTACAGGAGCGCATTCAAAAGGCTATGATAAATAGCATATCTTCTGAAAAGTCTGGAGTTGTAAGTGGGGTGCTCTGTGCTGAGACCAATTCTGTTTATCTTTTTTATAAATGATATAGAGGTTGGTATAAATGGTTCAATCTCAGTGTTTGCTGACAATACAAAGTTAAGCAAGGTAAACTTCACAAAAGGATATAGCAACTTTACAGAAAGACCTTGATAAAATAAAGGAGTGGGCAACTACCTGACAAATGAGGTGTAATATAGAAAAATGTACAGTAATGCATTTAAATCGGAGTTCCACCCACTTTTGAGAGGTGGTCTTAAAAGAAAGACCACCTCTCCACGCCTCGTTTTTGTACGTAAAAAAAAAAAAACATTTTTTCTTCTATAAAACCTTACCTAATTACATAGGCTCAGGACGTCATATCCTTTTGTCTTCTGGGACCTGTGTGTGTCCCAGAAGACAGCTGGCCATTCACAAAGCACTGCACAACTCGCGCATGTGCAGTAGGAAATGGGCAGTGAAGCCGCAAGGCTCCACTGCCGGTTTCCCTTAGTTAGAATGGCGGTGCCTGCACCCGATCCGATGGATCAGCCTTGGGGGGCTGACATCGGGGGCTCCCTGGACAGGTAAGTGTCCTTATTAAAAGTCAGCAGCTACATTGTTTGTAGCTGCTGACTTTAAAAAAAAAAATTGCGGGTGGAACACCACTTTAAGGGCTATGGCCATGGGGAAAATGGAAGAACACCTAAACTCCAGATGTAAATATGTTTATGAATATTGTCACTGACATTTTACCCAAGTACAAATGACTTTATATCAGTAATGCATGCCCAAATAAGTTTGAAAAAAATTGTGAGCTATGGTCAACAGAAGTTTTGAACCTGGTATCAGTCAACTCCTGTAATGCTTAGTACTGTCCTGCTCAATTTGCAATATATTAGTTCAAACTCTTTAATATATGAGAGTTTCATGGTGGGGGGAGGGGCAGGATAAGAGTAATGTGTAAATGTGAGAATGGAAAAAAATACAAAAGTCCAAACAGAAACTTGTTGCTCCAATGTTCAATTTTATTGTTGAGTTAATCTGTCTAATGCCCTGTACACACGGTCGAACATTGATCGGACATTCTGACAACAAAATCCATGGATTTTTTCCGACGGATGTTGGCTCAAACTTGTCTTGCATACACATGGTCGCACAAAGTTGTCGGAAAATCCAATCGTTCGGAACGCGGTGACATAAAACACGTACGCCGGGACTATAAACGGGGCAGTAGCCAATAGCTTTTGTCTCTTAATTTATTCTGAGCATGCATGGCACTTTGTGCTTCGGATTTGTGTACAGACGTCTGGAATTTCCGACAACGGATTTTGTTGTCGGAAAATTTTATAGCAAGCTCTCAAACTTTGTGTGTCGGAAATTCCGATGGAAATGTGTGATGGAGCACACACACGGTCAGAATTTCCGACAACAAGGTCCTATCACACATTTTCCGACCGTGTGTACAGGGCATTACACTGCAAAAAAAAAACAATAAACACATAAATAAAATACTCTTAAAAGAGTTTGACAATGTACGTAAAGGAAATGCATAGTAGTTTGCATATATTATTATATATTATGCATATATTTTTTATATTTATTATTCGTTTTTTTGTTTTTCTTTTTAATCAGATCTAGACACATTTGGAAATTCATTAGTCACATTCTAAATCCATCTTGTTACATATTCTTATTTATGAAGTATCCATAAAATGTGAAACATGCCATCTGGGGCTGATTCAGATATACCGCATGTCTGTGGCAGAAAAGGGTAGTTTAAGAGTAACACAGATGGTGTTCTCTACCAAGGAATATTGAAAAATGTAAAGTACTGTAATGCACTTGGGGCTATAGCAATAAGGGAAATGGAAGGACACCTTCTATTCTGGAATAGTACATTGTACATCTGTTCAAAAGTAACCTAAGGTCATAAAACGTTAAGATGGTATAGCAAAATCATGCGGATTAGATGGTATGCAGAAAAGCAACATCATTGGACTCCATCAACCAAGAGTCCCCACCTTAGGTGGGGGGTGGGTGTAGGGGCATGGTTAAGAGAAAAGGGTGGACAGGTAGGGGCAAAACAAGTGATGAGGGAAGAGAGGAAGGAAGAAAGGAAGGAAGGAAGGAAGGAAGGAAGGAAGGAAGGAAGGAAGGAAGGAAGGAAGGAAGGAAGGAAGGAAGGAAGGAAGGAAGGAAGGAAAGGAAGGGAAGGAAGGAAAGAAGGAAGGAAGGAAGGAAGGAAGGAAGGAAGGAAGGAAGGAAGGAAGGAAGGAAGTTAAAAAGAGGGCAATTAAGGGATTTTTTGATATTAGGGACCTGAAAGGGGTTTTGGGAAGTTGAGCTGGAAAGAAGTAGTTAATTTTCCTCTGTGAAGGAGTAAACTATACAGGAAAACCAAGTGAGTCTGAACTTTAAATCATGACTCTTAAGGGAACTAGTAAGGTCTTTAGTTTGATATTCTCAATGCGGTGAAACTAGTACTGTATGGTAGGTAGGTAGAGTGCCTCATTCCAGCATTGTTGGTAAGCAAATGCATGCTGCATTGACCATGTGCATCACAACTAAGTTTAGTACATTTAAAAGGTATTGTATTATAGTGGAGATGTAAGAACATTGATGATTTTGATATTCAAGTGAATGGTGAATTTTTGGGTAATGGTGTGAACCTGTGATAGAAGTCTTGCAAGGCTATCTGGAGCTGATTCACATATCAAGCATGTCTTTGGCAGAAAAGGGTGTTCTGTACCAAGGAATGATTATTTTTTATAATGATTACTGATAGATCATTTGTAGGCTAGTTAATGCAGTACATGCTGTAGGGGAAAGGGATAATGTTGAGGTTAATAATTTATGCATCTAAGAATCAGAGTGAGGTCTGGAAAGATTGCAGTAAGAGTAGTTTTTAGATGAAGGAAATAGAGTGCCTAATTAGCCTTCTGGACAAGCATGCCCATTAGGCCAAGACATGGTCGTCCACCAAAAATGATAGGCCGGGCAAGGAAAGCATTAATCAGAGAAGCAGCCAAGAGGCCCATGGTAACTCTGGAGGAGCTGCACAGATCCACAGCTCAGGTGGGAGAATCTGTCCACAGGTCAACTATAATGCCCCATACACATGGTCGGATTTTCCGACGGAAAATGTTCGATGGGAGCTTGTTGTCGGAAATTACGACCATGTGTAGGCTCCATCGGACATTTTCCATCGGAATTTCCGTCACATAAAATTTGAGATCTGGATCTTAAATTTTCCGACAACAAAATTTGTTGCTGTAAATTCCGATTGTGTGTACACAATTCCGACGCACAAAGTTCCATGCATGCTTGGAATCAAGCAGAAGAGCCACACTGGCTATTGAACTTCCTTTTTCTCAGCTTGTCGTACATGTTGTATGTCACAGCGTTCTTGACGTTCGGAATTTCCAACATGATTTTTGTGACGTGTGTATGCAAGACAAGTTTTAGCCAACATCCGTCTGAAGAAATCCATGGATTTTGTTGTCAGAATGTCCAATCATGTGTACGGGGCATTAGTCATGCACTCCACAAATCTGGTCTTTAGGGAAGAGTGGCAAGAAGAAAGCCATTGTTGAAAGAAAGTCATAAAAAGTCCCCTTTGCAGTTTGCAAATAGACATTTGGGGGACACAACAAACACGTGGAAGAAGGTGCTCTGGTCAGATGAGACCAAAATTTAACTTTTTAGCCTAAAAGCAAAACGCTATGTGTGGCAGAAAACTAACACTGAATGATTATGGATTTGATCTGCGCTGATGGTTGAATAAACTATAATGAGAGCTGCTGCCTACACCGTGACACCTACCTAAATAGGGTCTAAGTGAAAAAATATAGACGGATTCTAGTGCTTGTGGTGCTGCTCTGTTGAAAATATAATGCAATGTGCCCTTTGTTATTGTGAATCAATCCATCAAAAAATAAATATAAAGTGACAAGGCTACTCAACTATCTTTAGCAAATATGACCTGCATAAATAATATGAAAATTATTATATACAAAATTCCAATACTTGTATAAAGTGGCAAGTGTAATAATATAATCTTCACAATATAATCTTATATAAATCAGAAGTGTACTAAGTGGTAGATTTTAAAAAATAAAAAAAATTGTGATGAAAAATGAAAAAATTCTTAGGCCGCGTACACACGATTGGAATTTCCATCAGAAAAACCTTGGATGTTTTTTTCAAGCTTGCCTTGCATACACACGGTTACATAGTTAGTAAGGTTGAATAAAGACACCAGTCCATCCAGTTCAACCTGAGTGAGTGTCTACAATTGTCCCTATCCCTGAACATTATGTCTCATAGGTACCCATATAGCGCTGTCAATTTATGCAGCACTCCACAAATACATTGCTCCCTACCCTTCAGGAGCCCACAATCCAACTCGCATTCATATACTAGGGCCAATTTTGGACAGAAGCCAATTAACCTACCAGCATGTCTTTGGAGTGTGGGAGGAAACCGGAGTACCCGGAGGAAACCCACGCAGGCACAGGGAGAACATGCAAACTCCAGGCAGGTAGTGTCATGGTTTGGATTCGAACCAGCGACCCTTTTTACTGCTAGGCGAGAGTGCTTCCCACTACACCACTGTGCCGCCACAAAGTGACGGTCACACAAAATTTCTCTGAACTTTTGACCGTCAAGAACGCGGTGACGTACAACACTACGACGAGCTGAGAAGATGATGTTCAATTTTTCTTGAGCATGCGTCAAATTGTTTCCGAGCATGCGTAGGAATTTTGCACGTCGGAATAGCTACAGACGATACGAATTTCCGTTAGGAACTTTTTCCGTCAGAAAAATAGAGAACCTGCTCTCAATCTTTTGCTGGCGGAAATTCCATCAGCAAAAGTCCGATAGAGCATACTGTTGCCTTATTCCTCTTAGTGCTTTTAGTAGATATCTTATGTTGCAGGTGCTTCACTTCGTGCTCTTCTTATATGAATGCACTTACCAGAGGGCTCTCCCCTCTAGGGGGTGTTGCGCCTTCACAGCCACTATGCTGTAAACTCAGGGCTGGCCCAAGACATTATGCTGCCTGAATCCAAGATTAAAATGCTGCCACCCCAAAAAAAAATCACGCCTACCAAAAGTCCCCACATTGATTATTTTATATCATGGTAATTAAAACTAAAATTTTATTTATCAGGAAGTCAGATTTACATGCAACAGCACCTTGTCAATATGCAAAATTATATGACATACCATTATGTTCAATCCCAAGGTGTGGGATAGGGCAGTATAGGGGCGGGCTAGGGCAGTATAGGGGCAGGCTAGGGTAGTATATAGAGAGGCTAAGGTAGTATATAGACAGGCTAGGGTAGTATGTGGACAGGCTAGGGTAGCATATGGATAAGCTAGGGTAGGATATGGACAGGCTAGGGTATTATAGGGTCAGGCTGGGGTAGTATATAGCAAGGCTAGTGTAGTATATAGACAGGCTAGGGCAGTAAAGGGGCAGGCTATTGTAGAATAGGGGCAGGCAGAGCGGCCCGGGGGGGGGCAGTTGTCATCATTAAACACAAAACTCCGGGAAAAAAATCTTAGTCATCAATTTTCTGGGTAAATATAAGAGAAGGAGAGGAGGCCGTTGTTCAATTTGCTGCCCCTCTCAAAGTGCTGCCTGGGTCCAATGGACCCACTGGGACCCATTGTAGGGCTGGCCTTGTGTATACAGGAACAGACCTCCGATGGTAATAATCCTTATCAGCCCCTTCTCCTCTTTATTGCACAGTGTATGCAAAGAGAAAATGACCGCAGTGCAATAGCGTTTAAATTAGTTTATTTTCCATAAACATACAGATATGCACTTACACTGGTTAAGAAATTGATTTGCAGTAAAAAAAAGGGAAGTCTGTGATTCCCATGCGTTGCACGGACCAAACAGGAAGCAACGCAATGACGCAATGGCTCCCCCTACATGCTTCGTCATCAAGACGTCATCAGGGGCGGCACATCACCCTGAACACACCATCCCCACCGTGAAACATGGTGGTGGCGGTCAGCAGTAATGTGAACTTTGTTGCTGACCGCCCTGTCCAAAGAGTTCAAAACATTGCCTTCCACATGATGTACAGAGCTGGAATGGCCTTACGTGAAAAGAAAATTATTTTTGGAACCTGCCACTGTGGTACAGCACATTCCACAAATTCACGAAAGGGGCAGGGTCTAACAGATTAAAAAGCAGCAATTGTAGTGCTAGCAATTTGGCCAAGCTAGCATTTAGATGTTGAGCAAGTGGATGGCTGGGATAGTATATATTTTTTTATGGTTCAGCAACTGGGGTAGCAAAATTTGCCTGCTGAAATCAACAGGTTGTGTACCGCTAGCAGATTGTCTGCAAGTACTTGTTGCACTTATTGCTATACTTTAAGTTCTCTCAGTGGAGGTTTTTGAGAGGACTTAAGGTATAGTAGGGGTTAAGACCCCAAATGAGAAGCAAGGAGAAGTCCACTTTTTTTCCCAGGAGGTTTTTATTGAAGTTTGTCGGGTTAACAGAGAAATACAATTGACATGTAAATATAAAAGTTCAGAAAGTAAGGATGTTAGTACAATGCATCATCTTATGCTCATATGACCTGGAATGAGTACATAAGTCCACAGCACTAGTATAGTAGCATAACAAATTAAACAACAAAAACATTTGTGTACCAGGAGGTGTCTGTTTCTGAAAATGTACAGAACACCTCGAGAGTTACAGACTACACTTAAGTGTGCCTGAGCGGGGGCGTGTCCGGAATGGCAGAGGGAGCAGGTGTGTGAGACCTGAGCTCCCACAGATCGGCCTATATTCCTGATATTTTGGGGTGCAGATACAGCACAAAAGACCCTCCTGTGCCCCCTCTCACCTCTGGGTCACCTCTGGGGTATATTTCTGCGGAATCCCCCACCAAAAATCTCCGGAACAGGCTGCGCCGCCGAGAACCACGGACTAGGCCGAAGCCGTGGCCTCGCCTGAATTTCCTGCCCACACAGAGAACCAGGCGGGCACGGACCCGGAAAAACGCCGTTTTTTGGCTAAAAACGCCGGGCAAAAGACCATCCTGTGCCCCCTCTCACCTCTGGGACACCTCTGGGGTATATTTCAGTGGAATCCCCAACGAAAAATCTCTGGAATAGGCCACGCCGCCGAGAACCACGGACTAGGCCGAAGCCGCGGCCTCGCCTGAATTTCCTGCCCACACAGAGAACCAGGCCGGCGCGGACCGGGAAAAACGCCGTTTTTTGGGGTAAAAACGCCGGGAAAAAGACCATCCTGTCCCCCCATCATCCCTGAGGCATTTCTGGGGTATGTATAGGAGGAACTCCTAGCAAAAAGCTCGGAAAAAGGCCGCCCCGCAGAGAACCGTGGACAAGGCTGAAGCCAGGGTCTCGCCTAAACTCCCTGCCCACATGGAGAACCAGGCCGGCGGATCGACTGAACCAGAGCGGCCCCCGGACTCGGCGGCAGACTTTAAAGCTGTCATGCAGGCCATAACCTCCCTAACGGAAAAAGTGGATCATATACAGACTCATGTGGAATTTATTAGGAAGGACTTTGATACCCTGAGAGGCCGCATGCACGAGGTGGAGCAGAGGGTTTCACAAAATGAAGACACGATACGTGACCAGGGGGCTGATTTACACGTGTTAAAAACCAAAGTTAAAGTGCTGGAGGCGAGGGCAGAGGATGCCGAGAATCGCAACCGAAGGAACAACTTGCGGATCTTGGGGCTTCCGGAAGGAGCAGAAGGTACGGATCCCACCGCGTTTGCTGAACGTCTTGCAACAATTACTCCCCTCGGCAAGGTTTTCGCCATTCTTCACCGTGGAAAGAGCGCATCGCATACCCTTCACAAAAGGCCCACAAGGTGCGCCACCTCGCACCTTCATCTTTAAATTACTTCACTTTCGTGATCGTGACCTGGTGATGAAGGAGGCGAGGGCACAGGGAGAACTCCGTTTTGAAAATGCCAAACTCCTGATCTTTCCAGATTATTCGCTGGAAACGCAGAAACAAAGGAAATCCTTCGACGCAGTGAGAGCCAGACTTCGAGCCAAGCATATTAAATACAGCATGCTGTTTCCGGCAAGATTGCGAGTGGAAGATGGTGAATCGGTGCGGTTCTTCAATTCTCCTGAGGATGCCTCCACGTGGATCGACACGCTACCTCGCAGATAAGTTTCACCACACAAGAAAAATCAGTTTATATCTAGTTATATGTGCCATGGCCGACCGGTGATCTAGAGACATGCCTCTTTTGTTTAATGGCCTGATCATCATTTTTGACCCAGTCGGTTCCCTCTGTGATTTACACTAATGTGCCTTATGATAGACGGTAGCCCGGGGGTCCACTGGCCTCCTAAATGTCTATTGGTTTCCTGAGATGTTTAACAGGAGGAATGGGAGATGATTGTCTCTATGCGCATCCATCCTCCCCCCCTCCTCCTCTATCATTCTCCCCGATAATGTCGGTCATGGCCAAGAAACGATATCTGTTCCTGCAACGTTTAAGTTTACACCCCCGGCAGCTGCCGGGAGACTGCACCCACTTATTATGATCCGATCTCCAGCAGAGGACTGGATGTTCTTCATCATCTGACTGCTGCACTGTGGTTGCTGTTCCGCTCACGATACCCCATTACAGGCGTGTTCGCCTTGGTTCGCCTTGGTTCTGAGTTGGGATCCTGAGCCTCCCCGAGGTTTGGGACGGGGCTGGCGGGGTGGGGGGTGGGGGGCTTGGTTGGGAGGGTTTTGTTATACTTTGTTGATTTGCTGTTTTTTTACAAGCGATGTACTTATGTCTGTCGCAGGATGTGCCAGGTGCCGGGTCCTGACCCTATTGAGGGCCCGGGCCTTGCACCTGTTTCTCTATGGTGATATATGGATAGAAAATATGTTCTCAAGTGTAGATGGCTGATTGTACCCTAATTTCATGGAACACCAGGGGTTTGAATTCCTCTGTTAAAATATCACTGGTATTCCAATTCCTCAAAACATACCACCCACAAATATGCATACTACAAGAGACCCATCTGATGGGAAGTAAATTGATGAGTCTAAGACGACCCTGGGTGGGACACCAATACCACTCCACGTATACTAACTACTCCAGGGGGGTTAGCATTTTAGTGCACAAGTCCACACCGTTTAGATTGCTGGCGCTGGAGCTTGACCCTGACGGTCGATTTGTAATCTTACATGCCATTGTGGACAGATTAGAGTTGGTGGTGGTGGGACTATACCCCCCGGCCTCTATACGGGTACTTAACCAAATTATCTCTAAAATAGCTGCCTTTGGTACGGATAATGTGGTAATACTGGGCGATTTTAATCTGGTCCCGGACCCTGCAATGGACAGGCTCACATCGGGGACGGGCTCGCCATCAGAGCTGTCCTCATGGGCTGAGGCGTCTAACTTGACTGATGTGTGGAGGTGGCGCCATCCTTCTCGATGCGCCTACACTTGTCACTCAGCTTCCTACAAGACCCTGTCACGGATAGACCTTGCCTATGTGGGGGGGTCTGTCTTGCCCATGGTCCGGGACATCAAAATACTCCCCCGTGGCATATCCGACCACGCTCCGCTCGCTTTAAAACTTTGTGTATCTAATGCCCCGGGGGAGAATCTTTGGAGGTTGTCCAGATTCTGGTTGAACGACACTAGAGTATCTGAACCCTATAGATCCGAGGCGATACATTATTGGAGAGACTTAGACCAATCAGTGACTATGACCACATCCTGGGACGCATTTAAGGCCTTCACTAGGGGCAGCTTTCAAGCACATATTCGAAAGATCCGGAAGGATCTGAGGAAAGAAACACAGGCAGCCGAGGGGAGGGTAGCAGCATTGGAGGCGGCATATTCCACAACGGGATCCCCTGAGACATATTCAGATTTTCAGGCAGCGTTGAGAGACGTTCTTTTACTACGCACGGAGGCCACAAAAACCAAATTCTTACACCAGTCACAACGAATTTTCGAACATGGAGAAAAAACAGGCAGTATGCTGGCATGGCTGGCGAGGGAAAGCTCCTCCCCGGTGACCATCTCAACTATTTCCGATTCAGATGGGACGATCTTGACTGATCCCACGGATATTAACAATAAATTTGCTTCATTCTATCGGGACCTCTACGGCTCTCGGGTGGAATGTTCAGATGAGGAACTGAATGGGTACCTCGATGGGGTAGAGCTCCCTTGCCTGACATCCACGTTTAGGGAGGCATTAGATGGCCCGATCCAATTAGAAGAAATCCAACGAGCAGTAGCCTCCTTGCAAAATGGTAAGACCCCAGGTCCTGACGGAATTCCAACCGAATTCTACAAAACATACGCTGAAGAAATTCTCCCATCGTTTCGGTTAATGCTCCAGAAAGCCACGGAGAGGGGCTCATTACCCCCGACTATGACTGAAGCGGTCATTGTGGTCATTCTTAAGCCTGGCAAGCCCCCTGATCAGTGCGCCTCATATCGGCCAATATCACTCCTCAACGTTGACGCCAAGCTACTGGCAAAAGTGCTGGCTAGACGGTTGAACACGGTGATCACGGCATTGGTCCATCCAGACCAGTCTGGATTTATGCCAGGCAGGGGGACCGATATAAATATCAGACGTCTTCTTACACATCTCTCTAGGGCGGACGGGGACGGTTCGGAGGTGGTGGCCTCCCTTGATGCCGAGAAGGCTTTTGACTCGGTGGAGTGGCGCTACCTCTGGGCTGTCCTGCGCAAATTTGGATTTGGCCCTCGCTTCATTAGCTGGGTGCAGATGCTATACCATAATCCCTCAGCACGCATACGAACAAACAACTCACTGTCCTCATCCTTTCCTTTATCTAGGGGTACCAGGCAGGGCTGCCGCTTTCTCCTGGACTGTTTGCATTGGCTATGGAACCCATGGCTGCTCGTGTTAGAGCCTCCCCCTTGGTACAGGGCATTCAGGTGGGAGTAGTGATAGACAAAATATCCCTTTATGCTGATGATACCTTACTTTTTCTTAAAGACATATCCTCCCTCTCACCAGCACTTCAAATAATTGATGAGTTCGGCATTTTCTCGGGCATTAGGATAAATTGGGGAAAATCGATCATTTTCTCATTAAATCTATCCAATCAAAACCCACCGACAGGTACCCCCCTAAACTGGACACCTGAATTTAAATACTTGGGGGTAAGGGTTAGAGCTCCACTGTCCACATATTTTGAATTGAATCTTCAGCCACTACTAAAAAATCTTTCCCAAAAATGTATAACATGGAAAACCCTCCCCCTCTCTCCAGTGGGAAGGGTAAATTTAATTAAAATGATATACTTGCCCAAATTTTTATACTTTTTTCGAAATTCTCCCCTGATTCCCCCAGCTTCATTTTTTGTTAAATTGAAAAGTATAATGTCTTCCTTTATTTGGAACGGAAGGCCCCCCAGATTGGCCATGTCTACCCTCCAGCTGCCTATTACTCAAGGGGGTCTGTCCTTACCGGACTTCCAAGTATACTTCTGGGCGGCCGTCCTGGTGACGGTCAGGTGGTGGTTCTCTCAACCACGCGATAACCCGACAGTGACCCTGGAAGCCGCCATCATGGGGTCCTATTCATCTCTCAGCAATGTGGTGTTCAGAGGGATAAAGTCCCACCCTGGCATTACAGATCTGATGAACACCACCATTATAGTTTGGAACAGGGCCAGGCATAGTTTTAACAATCCAGAGAGGTTCTCCCCGCACATTCCCTTGTGGGGCAACCCTAGATTGCTACATTTGAAGTCGGTCCCAGACCCTCAAGTCTGGGCAAAAAAGGGAATTGTTAAGCTAAAACACATTGTGCTGGGGGGTAAATTAAGAACTTTCTCTGATCTCAAAAACGCTTATTCATTACCAGGTTGGATGCTGTTTAGATATTATCAACTCCGACATGCCTACAGGAAGCAGTTCCCATCTCTCCTCCAGTTAGAATCAGACCCTGTGGAGGGATTACTTACATCTAAAATCATAGATAGACCACTATCTACTCTGTACTTTCATTTGTCCATACCCCCTGCAAAGAATCTTGAAAAAACTCTGGTCAAGTGGAAGGCAGATATTCCTGACTTATCAGAGGAGGAATGGGAATCATGTGTATCCTCCTTTGTGATAAATACGATATCGGCCAGAGAGAGATTTATGCAGGTCAAGTTTCTCCACAGGGCCTATTACACCCCAAAACGTCTGACAATTATGACACCTGACAGTCCAGTGGCCTGCGCCAGGTGTGGTCTGGAGTCTGCCTCCTTTCTTCATATGGTGTGGTCTTGTCCTCGCCTCGGAGACTATTGGACAGAAATAGCTAACGCTCTCAGCCAGGTTACCTCCTTAGATGTGGTAGCTCATCCCAAGGCAATGCTATTGAATATTTTCAGCCCCAATATTAGAGGTAAACATACCAAATTATTTTTGAGTTATGCTACGTTCTATGCCCGAAAAGAAATATTTCTCCATTGGAAGGATGCATTACCCCCTAGAGTATCTTCATGGCGCCTAGCAATGAATTCTATACTCCCACTATATAAACTCACGTATCTTAATCGTAACTGCCCCAAGAAATTTGATAAGATATGGTCGGGATGGATAGATGCATGGGGTGTTGAGGTTGTGAATGATGTCCAGGTTGACGCAGAGATACCAGCCATTTGATTATACAACATGATTGAGTTCTCTTTAAACTTCACCTAGTGTACATGTTCAGTTAAGATATTGAGGTATTGTGATTCCTTCCTTGCCTCCCCCTCCTGCCCCCCCCTCCCTCATCTTCTCGGTATCCTTAATCTGCCCCCCCCTCCCCCTTCCCCCAGTCCCTCCCACAGTACCTCCTTGATTGATTGTTTTAATATGTCACCTCTACACCAATACTTTGCTGCAATGTCATGTATTGCTTTCATACTTCTTTATGTTGTCTATATGAGGAAATTAATCATCTATCTTGTGACTATATGTATACTGATATCATATTTAAATGTGCCTATGCATCGCTTGTAATGTTTGAATCTTGAATAAAAAATGTTTTCTTGTAAAAAAAAAGTGTGCCTGAGCATCTCTTCCAGGCAGGGTTAGGGTGGATGTGAGGTTCGGGGTATGGACAGTGGTTTAGTGTATACCGCCAAAGGTCAACCCGAGAACCATTCACCCCTACAGGGACCTTGCTGTGAATGGGGGGGACCAATGTAGATTGGGTAAGATATATAGACATGGGCAGTATATCAGGGCCAACTATGTAACCCCAACGGGGTGTTGAGTTTACCAGGGGTAGGAGGGGAAGGGTATACAGTGACCATTCAACGTAGTATCTCTACTTGGAGCGATCGAGTCTGAGGGGGGGTAGGAGGCAAGGAGGCTAAGGAGTTGTGTGTGTGTATTTAGTGGGTCCCGAGAACCGATCTATGCGTTTATGGTGGGGGGGTGGATCAGCGGCTGAGTTGGTCAACACTGTGTATTCTCTAAAATGTAGCCAACAGGCCCAAGTGTTAGTAAATTTGGTTGGGTTATCGTTTGCTTGGCAAATAAGTTTTTCCATGTCCGCAATTCTGTCTAGTAGTAATTTGGGAGATCAAGCAATGGATTTCCGTCCAAAATGGTTGGATAAGAGGGCACTCCCACCATATGTGAAGTAGGGTGCCTCTCGCTGCATAGCATCTCCAGCAGGTTGGAGGGGCAGTGGGGTGAAACTTGTGGCTCTTGTCAGGTGTTCTATACCATCTGGAGAATAGTTTGTATCTATTCTCCTGCGTCGAGACGTTTATTGAGCCTTTATGAATGTGACTGAATATGCGTTCCCACTCGGCAGGGAGCAGATCTATGGACAGTTCAGATTCCCATTGTCTCACGATCTTGTCTTGCTTAGCATGGTGCTTTGAAAATAGGAGAGCATAGGTAGTGGAGATCAGATGACGTTGGGGTTCTGCACTGTTGCATAGTAGTTCATTGGGTGTGTATTCTCTGTGCCAAAGAGAGGTAGGTTTAGTTTGTCGAGAAAATGTTGAAGTTGAAGGTATTTATGAAAGGGGATGTTGTATTCCAGAAGTTTAGCGGAAACAGCTGGGTGGGGTAGGAGTGCACCATTGTGGAAAAAGAGCTGTGCCCTGGCGTGCAAGTTACACGAGTCGCAGGCTGGGTCTCATAGTGTTAGGCCCGGCGGGAACTCAGGGTTGAGCTCCAACGGGGTCATGGGGCCTGGGGAAGGTGTCACTGCTAAAGTTTTGCATGCTAGATTGAAGAGTGTCAGTGTGGATCCAATAAGTGGGTGTGTAGTATATTCCTTGGGTGTGGCTTTGTGAGTAATCCAGGGTGCTTTGGACAGAGGCATTTTTGCGAAAGAGTCTTCTAGCGTGATCCAGTCTTTGGTGAGGCGATGCACATGCCAATCTACCACTCTAGTTAGGTGACATGCCCAATGGTACTTTTGGAGATCTGGGAGGCCGAGGCCCCCTAACAGTTTAGGGAGTACTAGCCTGTCCCTACTTAGTTGGGGGGTCTTGGAAGCCCAGATAAAGATCCTGGATATACGTTTGTAGGATGAGAAGAGTTGGGAAGTCTGATGGGGATCGCTTGGAGGAGGTAGAAGAGTCTAGGCAAGACATTCATTTTCAAAATGGCCATCCTGCCTACCCAGGAAAAGGAGCCTAGATGCCATTTCTGGAGGTTGCCTTGGACAGTCAGGAGTGTAGGCAGGAAGTTTCTAGCGTAGAGGTCATGTAGGGAAGGGAAGGGAAGTTGCGTGTACATTGTGTGACTGTTGAGGTTGGGAGTGTGATGTTGAGCGCTTTTGATTTTGCAAAATTGATTTGAAGATTGAATAAGGTTTTGAACAATGAGAAGTCTGCTAAGAGATTGGGTATAGTGGTGATGGGGTTTGTGAGGAAGAGAAGAATGTTGTCTGCGGCTATTTTATACTGTTTATGGTTAATATCTATGGCTTTGATGGTAGGGTTGTCTCTCAACCTGCGAAGCATGGGTTCCATGGTCAGGATGAAAATCAGTGGGGATAGGGGGCAGCCCTGACGGGTTCCATTGGATACAGAGAAGGCGTCCGACAGCCGGCCGCTGATCCTAAGTTTAGCTGTCGGGGAGGAGTAAAGAGCTAGGATCATTTGGAGAAGACAAGGTGGGAAGCCCATTACTCTCAATGTTGCTGTCATGAAATCCCAGTTGAACGCCTTCTCTGCATCCAGGGAGAGGAAAAAACCTTGAGTTGACATTTTAGAGAGCCAATGATGGATGTTTAGGGCTTTAGTGGTGTTGTCCCTGGCCTCTCTGCCAGGGACAAAGCCAATCTGATCTAGGGAGATTAGTTTGGGAAGTAAGAGGAGAATACGGTTTGCTAATGCTTTGCCGTAAAGTTTTAAATGCACATTGAGAAGTGATATTGGGCGGTAATTGGACACCAGTTTGTGGTCTTTGCCCTGTTTGGGGATGAGTGTGACGTGTGCTTCAAGGATGTCCCTATTTGCAGTCGAGTCCAGCGAAAGATTATTGAAAGCTCTGGTGAGATGGGGGATGAGGACGTCCTGGAAGGACTTATAGTAGCTGGCCGTCAGGCCATCTGGGCCTGGGCTTTTGCCTGTCTTCATCTGTTTCAAGGCTGTTAGGGTCTCTTCTACAGAGAGAGGGAGATCTTGTTCTGACGACTTGTCTGGGGAGATAGGGGATGGACTGTATTGTGCCAAAAAGTCTGTGATGGCTGTCATGCGATCTGGGGTGGCTTTGGTCGGGTGTGTGTGGGGGAGATTGTATAATAGTAATTAATTGGTAAAGTATTGGATGAATTGTTCAGAAATGTCTTCGGTTGTAACCAGGGTATTGCCAGAGGGGTGTTTGATTGCGTGTATTGTGTGGGCCGCCTTCTTAGCTTGAAGTGCCCTTGCCAGAAAATTACTGGCTTTGTTGCTAAATTCATAGAACAGTTTTTGCGTCATGGCAAATTTAAGATTTAGCGTTCGGTTAAGTTCTTCCAAAACTTCTTCCCTGGTCTGTGTCAGTTCAGCTAATGAAGAGGCAGCAAGCAACACTTTGTGTGAAAGCTCGAGTGTGCGTATACGTGTAGTCAAGTCATTTATATGTGCTTTCCTAAGTTTATTCTGCTTGGCTGCGAGGGAGATCAGTTCCCCCCATATGACACATTTATGAGTGGCTCAAGTGACGGTAGGAGAAATGTCTTCTGAAGTATTTTCTGCAAAGTAGTTGGACAGGCTTGTGGTTATCCATTGTATGTTGTCTGTGTCTGTCAGTAGGGAGTTATCGAGTCACCATATAATGGCTCTGGAGAGAGTGTTCGGCAGTGTTAGCGTAATGGAGATGGGGTTGTGGTCAGATAGCACCAAGGGATCAATAGTGGCTTTAGTGAGAAGTGGCAGGTCATTTTGGGATATAAAAAAGTGGTCTAACCTGGAGTACTTGTTGTGGGGGGTGGAGAAAAAGGTAAAATCTTTAACATTAGGGTGTAGCTTGTGCCACGTGTCGTGGAGCAACAGGTTGCTAAGTTGCAGTTTAATCGCACGTAGGGCTCTGTAGGTTCAGGAAGATGCCCCGTTGGAGGTGTATAGAGCAGGGGTTAGTGCTACGTTGAAGTCGCCTCTAACTTTCAATGTTCCTGATTGGAAGCTAATAAGCTGTTGGAGAGTGATTCGGAAGAAGATAACTTGTTGTGAGTTTGGCGCATAAATGTTCGCAATCGTGATGGATATGTGATGCAGAGTGCCTTTAAAGTGGATGTAAACCCGAATTTTTTTTTTTATTTGATTTCATAATACAGAGTATAAGATTTCCTATCATTTGAGCCGAGTCTTGCCACAAAGAGTTAATCGAGCTCTGAGCAATCCTCTTTTATTGTTCAGTGAGATAAAACTTGGCAAACAGAGAAAAACTTTGTCAAATCCTCCCCCTTGCTGTGAGTGACAGGTGATTTACATATCTCGTGCACTAGCCTAAGGCATGCATTATTTTTTAATTCCCAACCCCACTCCTTTCTTCAGCTCTGCAAGGATTGGCTGTTCCAAACCTCAGCATGATTTGGCATGCTGAAGTCATGTGGTTACTTTCCTGTCTTTTCACTGGGTGTTAGAGATCATAGCAGAAGTTCAGTGTAAGAAATACACAGGAGAAAATGCATATTGACAAGGGGAGTGTAGAGGTGGGCGGGGAGTCTACTGACATCACAACTCCACCCACCGAGCTCCAGACAACAGACTCACCCACAGAATCTGCAGTTTTTTGGCTCTCATAACAGACAGAGGGGAGACATTTGACAGGTAAAGATACATGCAGGAGGCATGTATATCTTTATAGATAACCCCTATGGCAGTAGTTTATAAAGGATGATATTGGGTTTACATCCACTTTAAGAAACATGAATCTCCCCTGTGGATCACTGTGAACTTCAGTAACCTGGAGGGGGCAGTGCTTAGAAATTAGAATGGATACGCCTTTGGATTTTGCCTCTGAGTTAGAGGCATGGTAGACCGTGGGGAAGTGTGTGTTCTGTAATTTAGGTATGTTATCAGTTCTAAAGTGTGTCTCCTGTATGAGGGCTATGTGGGTCTTTGATTGTTGCAGGGAGTGTAATAGTTTAGACCTTTTTTCAGGTGTGTTGAGACCCCTTATGTTGATTGTGCATAATTTAAGTGTCTGGAGGTATTGTTGCGAGTCACGCGGGGTAGCTTTGATATCAGTTATGTCTGCCATGGGTGTAGGGAGGGGGGATTAGAGGGTGGTGGGGGTCTGAGAGTTGTGAGTTGTGTGAGGCTGTAGTGGGTAGGTCACTGGAGGTCGACTGATGAGGCATGGAGTGGTTTATCCACAAACCTCTAAAATTCACTGAATCGGTAGATTACAGTGTGTGTACACTGTGTGCACCCTTAAAAGGGTGAGCACACCTTGCCATGCAACTGTGTGGGGGTTGGCCAGTACCAGAGCAGTGGGGAAGAACTAAAGATAAATAATAGTCCACCTCCACAGGATTATATGAGGAGATGGAGGAGGTGTGAGCAAGCATCGAACCTTGCACGATGTAAGGCTAGTTAGCAGGGTGGTGAGTAGCATAAATAAATGGGAGAGCCGGGATGCGGACTGAGAGCCGAGTGAGCATCCTACATAAAAACAAACATCAAATATTCAATACTCAATGGGACCAGTAGTCAGCCCCGACGTGCTGAGGAGTGCAGACTAATGTCTATAAAAGTCCCCTCTAAGCCGTAGGTGTCCACAGAAGGATGTGGTTATCTGGGCTGAGCGCTGGTACCATAGCCTTAGTAACATTTAACCTGTAACCATGCAATGGAGAAACGAAGACCTAAAGTATCGCAAACAAGAACTCACCATTAACCTGTTCGAAACAAAAATGCTGTTCAAGTAAACTCTACACTGATAAACGGTGAGCTATAGGCTAGTTAACAGTCTATGCAAGCTATACTAGGTAATAGGTGGGGGATCATACTATTACCGTACTTGCCATCTGGTTGTACTAGATTAGAAACAAGAGGTGCATTCCGGCAAGTCCAGGGGCTAGGTATGTGACTGGTACATACTGGCGGCCATTGTAGTAGGTGCAAAGTGACTGCCCCTTAAGGAGAGCATATAAGCGGCTGCATTGTCTGGTGGGAAGTCACACTTGTTGACATTTCATGTAGCACGTGAGTCCCCATGGTATGGAGAGGCCGTCCAGAGTAAGTCCTGTCAGGAAGGTTGCATGGGGGAAGCATTCATCGTGGGGAAATCCAAGTCCTGTACGCCGTGGGAGTCTATTGGAGATCAGAGTGTGTACTATCCCGGGGCCCTATTGGTTGGAGGTGGAATGACCTGCACGAACACTCGAGTAGGTAGTGGTCCTGGCCCGCAAGGTGTTGTGGGTAATGTAGTTTCAGCGTCTGAGCGGTGTCACCGGGCAGATTGCTGTAAGAATATGGGCGGTACCAGGCGCTGTAGAGTTGAGCGTCAGTGCTGTGATAGGGCAGCTGTCCGTACTGTGTGGAAAAAAGTTTTTGGTGGCCATTTGCGTAGAATGAGTCTGAGGGAAGCAGATATGTTGAACAGACAAGTGAAATGAAAATAGTCTAAAAAAGTCAAAACAAAAACCAGGCAGAGCCAAACGTGGCAAAAATGAACTATATGCTAGGGTGTACCTGAGGGAGATTAGCAGTCATGGCTAGCTCTCCTGGACCTTGGCAAATTAGTGGGGCTAGGGTCTTGATATCCATTGCAGGCACCGGTGTGGTGTCTGAGGGCAGATGGGGATTGTCTCCTGCGGTACTTGGAGTCCTGGGCTTCCATAGGTTCCTCTCGTGTCACGTCGTGTCTCACCACGGTGCGGCGGAATTCAGCATACCAGTTGGGTACCTCCACCATAGGAATACCTAGGGTCCCGCAGAAATGTGGCAAATCTTCGGGTACTTTCAGGAGAGCTGTATGGCCTAGAGTGGAGGCCAAGAGACAGAAAGGGAATTTCCATTTGTATGGGATGCCTTTCATCCGGAGGGTGTCCAGCAGGGACCTTAGGTCCCGCCTGTGCTGCAGCGTGATTCCTGAGAGGTCCTGATATATTTGGATAGGTTTCCCCTCATGGAGGATTTGTGGTCTGCCCCTCGCCTGCTTAATGATCTTTTCTTTCAGTTTGTAGTCGACAATACAACAAACGATGTCCCATGGGTCTGTCTCCTTTCCTTTGGGTCTCAAAGCGTGATGGATCCTTTCCATAGCTATAGATGTTTGGGGAGGAATGTTTAAGAGGTCATTAAAGAGGCCCACAACGGCGGGGACAATTTGTGCGCCCTCAATCGTTTCTGGCATACCTCGGGTCCTGAGGTTGTGGTGCCGTCCTCTGTTGTCGAGGTCTTCCAGATGGCGCTGCATATCCCTCACTTGTAGTGTGTGGAAGTCTATGGGGGTTTCAGCTTTATGCAGAATTGTGTCATGGCGGTCCATCACTCTCTCCACAGTGAGGACCCTGTCATTCAGCGTGCGTGTGTCAAGCCGGAGCTCGGAAATGGCGGCGGAGAGAGTGCATTTAATATGGTCTGCTATAGTCAGCAAGTCTTGCATATTTATGTGGGGTTAAGTGATAGTTCGATGTCAGCCCTGTTTGTGTGGGCGATCAGGGGTGCCGAGGGAGGCGTTTCTGTCAGAGGCAGTGGCAGTGCCTGGGAGATAGAGCGCCTGTGGTGGGAAGGCGCCATATTCCCTCTGCTGGATCTGATCATCTCGGGATGTTTTGGCTCAGGTTCCTGCTTTGTCCCCGGGTAGAGCGGGATCCGGAGGTGGAAGAGTTCCGAGATGCGGTCCACATCGTTTGGGTGAAGTCTAGGGCGATATTACCTCCGGTATCAGTTAATTTTCTCCTGCGGTGGTAAGAGCTCAGAGATCATGCGACTGTCTCCATGCCAGGTCAGGCCACACCCCCAAGTCCGCTTTTTTTATAATGTGGGTCTTTCATGTGCTGTTGCCAACGGACTGCATGGCAGGTCGTCATATGTCTTGTTAAGCATGTGGTGCCCAAGTGCGTGGTGTTCTGGCCACGCTTGATCCGCTTCAGACAGAGATAGCAAACAGCAACTGTGCGATCTACTCCACATGTGTTGAAAAAAAGCCCACACTAACGAACTTTTAGAAGTCAGTGGGGAGTCAGCAGCACCCTGTACCTGTGGAGCTCCGTGGTGTGATGCAATAGGGATGCCCACAGTGACATCCATCTAGTGCCATCTGTGCCCACCTGTGCGCATCAGTGCCCACTTGTGCCCATCAGTGCCCGTCTGTGCCCATCAGTGCGCATCTGTGCAATCAGCGTGCATCTGTGCCAACTCATCAGTGCCACCTCATCAGTGCCCATCGGTGCCATCTCATCAGTGCCCATCTGTGCCACCTCATCAGTGCCCATCTGTACCAATCAGTGCCCATTTGTGCCGCCTCAGTGCACATCTGTGCAATCAGTGCACATCTGTGCCGCCTCATCAGTGCCCATCTGTGCCCCCTTATCAGTGCCCATCTGTGCCGCCTTATCAGTGCCCATCTGTGCCACCTCATCAGTGCCCATCTGTGACACCTCATCAGTGCCACATCAGTGCATATCTGTGCCCACCTGTGCCGCCTCATTAGTGTAAATCTGTGCAATCAATCAGCGCACATCTGTGCTGCTTCCTCAGTGCCCATCTGTGCCGCCTCATCAGTGCCCATTTGTGCCACCTCATCAGTGCCCATCTGTGCAATCAGTGCCCATCTGTGCCGCCTCATCAGTGCACATCTGTGCCATCAGTCAGTGCCACCTCATCAGTGCAGGCTTAGCACACACCTGTGCAATCTCAGAACCACCAGCAGCCATGTCCAAAAAAAGCTTTTTTGCCGAGGAGGCATACCACATTCTTTCCACGGCCAACTAGAGCAACGGGAGCTCTCTTTTTCGGATTCCCTTTCCAATTCGGATTCTGACGTAAATTACGAGCCAGTCCTCAGTAGTGAAACACTAACAGACTCAGAGGAGGAAGAAACTCGACCCGCCAAACGAAGGCGTTCTAGTGAGGAGGCAGTGGCATTCACCAGCACCGCAGTGGCATCCACCAGCACCGCAGTACCTCGGCAAGAAAGGGCAAGTACCAGTGGGGTGTCACCTCAGCCCCAAAGGGTTAGGTCCCATGCCAGCCTTCCCTATGACCTCCAGAACCCCTTGTGGCTTCCTCCTAATTCAGGAGAAGCTAACGTTCCCCCTTTCACTGCCCAGCCAGGAGTCCAGGTGGATACAGAAAACTTTACCCCAATTAATTTTTGTAATTTAATTTTTACGGAGGACATGTTGGCGTCAATTGTTACCCAGTGCAACCTGTATGCACAGTAATTTATTTAGCAAAATCCCACATCATATTATGCCCGTCCCTATGAGTGGAGAGACCTGACAGTGGAGGAGTTCAAGGTTTTTTTGGGCCTCACATTTAATATGGGGCTCACCAAAAAAAACGAATTCCGTTCCTATTGGTCAACCCACCCCCTCCACCACATGCCGCTCTTCTCCGCGGTAATGCCCAGAACCAGGTATCTGATGATAATGAGGTTCCTACATTTCAGCGACAATACCCAGTGCCCTCCCCGAAATGATCCAAATTATGACAGGCTTTACAAAATTCGGCCAATATTAAATTATTTTTCTGAAGTATTCCCCCAGCTGTTCACCCCCGGCCAACACATATGTGCGGATGAGTCCCTTGTGAAATTTAGTGGCAGGCTTAAAATTAAGCAATTTATCCCCAGAAAAAGGGCCCGCTATGGGGTGAAGGTGTACAAACTATGTGACCGAGCCACGGGGTACACATATTCCTTCATAGTGTACGAAGGGAAGGACACCCAGCTGCAGCCCCCTAATTGCCCGGACTACTTGGGAACCAGCGGGAAAGTTGTTTGGGACCCCATATACCCCCTACTCGACAAAGGATACCACCTGTATGTAGACAACTTCTACACTTCTCTGCCCCTGTTTCACAACCTTCATCGGAAGAAGACGCCAGCATGTGGCACCGTAAAAAAAAATCGGAAGGTCTTTCCTCAAAGTCTTGTTAATAAGAAGTTGAGAAAAGGAGAAACGGCAAGTCTGTGTAACAAAGAGATTCTGGCAGTGAAGTGGAGGGACAGAAGGGATGTGTATATGTTGTCTTCCATCCACAATAACACCTATGTGGAAATCCCCAGAAGGAATGGCCCCATCCAGAAACCCACATGCATTCATGAATACAATTCGTTTATGAGGGGAGTCGACTTCAACGATCAAATGTTGGAACCATACCTTGCCACGAGAAGGACATACCATTGGTACAAAAAAGTAGCAATTAATTTTTTTCAATTGGCCATATACAACTCCTATATCATTTACCACAACTCCACCCAAAACCCTAAACCCTTCCTTGGCTACCAGGAGGACATTTACACTGCCCTTATATTCCCGAACGTCCCACCAGAAAACATCCGATCAGATGTTGTTAGTCGACTCTCCGGACGCCACTTTCCAGATAAACTCCCTCCCAAACCAACAGGCCAAAGACGTCAAAAAAGATGTAAGGTGTGTACCAGAGCAGGACTCAGAAGAGACACATCTTTTTATTGTGCACAATGTCCTTCCCAACCAGGCCTCTGTATAGGTGAATGTTTCCGTCGTTACCATACTTCACTAAATTATTAGTGAAGTATGGTAAACGTAATCCTCAGTTCCTGCCTTCACACCCATTATGCCACTGTCTGCTCTGTAACTGACCCTGGCTTGTTATTCGACCAGGCTTCTGCTTGCCGATTTTGTACATACCGCTGCCTGATCTGGAACTGACCCTGGACTGTTATTCGACCATGCTTCTGCCTAACGATTCTGTACATACCTCTGCCTGATATGGAACTGACCCTGGACTGGTATTCGACCATGCTTCTGCCTAACGATTCTGTACATACCTCTGCCTGATCTGGAACTGACCTTGGACTGTTTGGCCATGCCTCTTGCCTGCCTCTTGGACTGATCTTGTACCCTGCAACTGGACTAGTGGGATTCAACACAGGGGTCTCACATATGTGAGGGGCTCCAGAATAGTTTTTCTGGATGAAGAAAACAATTTTCTTTGTTTTCTCATTCCTAGATCAGGGTCTGGAGACTCGGAGGCTTCAAAGAGATTTGGGTGGGAGAAGCCCCTACCCCTGTCCCCATTCTGTCCTGAACGAGGCCCTACTTCTGCCTGCTGCCTGTAGGACTTACTGCCGTCATGCCTCTGTTTGTCGCACTGACCACAGCACATGGACCATGTTCCTGCCTACTACCAAGACCAATATTTTGGCACTGTTGACAATCTCTGCAAAGTCTCACACATGTGGTATTGTTTTACTCAGAAGGAGTAGCAGAATGTATTTCGGGGTGTTATTTTTCCAAAAACTTCTGGAAAAAAATGAACCATTCAAAAGACTCATTATGCCTCATAAATTATACGTTGGGGTGTTAGCTTTCCAAAATGGGGTCATTTTGTGGGCGTTTCCATTGTCCTGGTGCTCTAGGGCCTTCAAAAGTGTAATAGGTGGGTGAGAAATGAGATGTGTAATTTATGCTCCTAGAACACCTGATGATGCTCCCTGCATGTTGGGCCTCTGTATGTGGCCAGTTAGTGAAAAAGTCCCACACATGTGGTATTGTAATACTCAGGAGGAGTAGCCGAATGTATTTTGGGGTGTCATTTGTGGTATGCACATTCCATGTGAGAGAAATAAGTTATTACAATGACAATTTTCTGAAAAAAATAAAAAAAAATTAAAAAAACCTTACATTTCAAAGAATTGTGGGAAAAAATGACAACTTCAAATAACTCACCATGCCTTTTACTAAATACCCTGGAATGTCTACTTTCCAAAAAGGGGTCATTTGGGGGGCATTTGTACTTTCCTGGCTTGTTAGGGTCTCAAGAAATGAGATGGGCCTCAGTACATCAGGTGTGATCAGATGTGATCCTTTTTTTACGATTTGCACCATAGCTTGTAGACTCTATAAATTTCACACAGACCACATAATATCCACTAATTTGAGTATTTTTATCAAAGATATGTAGCAGTATAAATTGTGGCCAACATTTATGAAGAAAAATTGCTAATTTGCAAAATTTTATCACAGAAACAAAGAAAAAAGCATTTTTTTTCAAAATTTTCTGTCTTTTTTTCATTTATAGCGCAAAAATTAAAAACCCAGAGGTGATCAAATACCACCAAATGAAAGCTCTATTTGTATTAAAAAAAGGACAAAAAAAATCATTTCGGTACAGTGTTGCATGACTGAGTACTGCCCCGTACACACGGTCGGACATTGCTCGGACATTCTGAGAACAAAATCCTAGGATTTTTTCCGACGGATGTTGGCTCAAACTTGTTTTGCGTACACACGGTCGCACAAAGTTGTCGGAATTTCCGATCGCCAAGAACGCGGTGACGTCAAGCACGTATGACGAGACTAGAAAAGGCCAGTTCAGAACCAAGCGCGGCACCTTTTGGCCTCCTTTTGCTAATCTCGTGTTAGTAAAAGTTTGGTGAGAGACGATTTGCGCTTTTTCAGACTCGTGGTTTTCAGATCGTTTTCTGCCATTCAGTTTGTGCTTGTGGGTTTGTATCTGCTCTTCAGTGCGTGCAAGCAAGTTCCGCGTGACTTACTCATTGTATTCTTGTTCGTTCGTTACTGTTTTTCAGGTCGCTCTTCACAGGCCTTGCTGTTCTTCAGTGCGTTCTGTTACTTCGTTCTGAGCAGCTGACCGTTTTCTAGCCATGTTGCATATGCGTACTCCTCGTAGAGTTTGTGCTGTGCGGGGGCTTGGTGTTGGGGTCCTGACCTTGACACAAGTCCAGTCCATGAACAGGGTGGGGAGGAGTTCATGGACCAAGAATTGGTTGCTTCAGCGTGACCAGTTCTCTCATGTGCCTTTGCTCCGTGAGATCCGTGAGAACAATCCTGATGATTTCAGGAACTTTCTCAGGATGACGGACCCCGTGTTTCACCGTCTGTTGGCTTCGCTGACCCCTTATATTAGCAGGCAGGATACTTGCATGAGGCAAGCCATCACTCCGGAGCAGAGGCTCGTCGCTACCCTGCGGTACTTGGCGACAGGGAGAAGCCTGCAGGACCTCAAGTTCTCGACAGGCATCTCCCCTCAAGCTCTGGGGATCATTATCCCAGAGACCTGATCTGCCATCATCCAGGTCCTGCAGAAGGAATATATGAAGATAAGATTTTTTTCCTTTAATATCACATTTTATTGTATTTAATGTGTGCTAATATATTGTATTTCTTTCCTCATTCCCTAATTACCATGATTGGAATATGCTGTGAATGTCCCCTTTGTCCTCATGCATGCTGGATTTGTATGTAATTAATTTTTTAGGTCCTTCATACAGATTGTCCTTCACTAACCTCCCCAGCATGTTCTCTCCTGGCCCTATATTCACCGCATGTAGTCACTTAAAACAATGTATTTTATCAGCTCCATAGTAGTGCTTTACCCCAAACACCCCCTAAAATGTTTTGAAATGTTATTTTAGCTTTAAATTCAGGCAGAGTGGCAGAGGCTTATTTTTTGTGGTGTCCCCAAATCATTTTTAGTAACCCTCCCTCCCCCAACTGCTAAGTCAGCTGATCCCAATTCTGTATCTATCCTCAATCATCTATCTGCTGACTTTGCCAAACCCATACACACTATACCCATCTCTTTTGTGCTCTGATTTATGGATGAATTCCCCAAAGCATGTAGTGCAAGGGCCTGCCTGTATACTTTCAAATGGTACTGTTTGAATTTTTAAGATCCTATTATTATCTTGAGTCAGGTAATATCAGAATGTTCAAATGGCCTCAAATGTGTACAATGTGTATTTATATCTTTGTATTATGACACTTCTTACCTGTCCAGTGGGCTGCCAATAGTGTAACTAAGGAGGGGCTGTTCCAAGTAATACCCTGTATTTAGGCATTCATCTCTCAATGAAGTGAAGAGGGTTACCTGTCCAAGATTTCCACCCCCCCCCCATAATGTTCGTAATGGCCCATGAGAGGGGGGGGAATATGATAGGTGTACCTTATACTTTGGTGTTGTTAAATTCCCCTTAATAAATGCTATCTGGAGGTTGCCCCAGAATGTTTGTGCCTAATCTGCTTGCCATGTTTCTGAGCAAAAATATTAATTGTTTTTTTTTTTCCTCAACAGTTTCCTTCCACGCCACAAGAATGGCAGACTGTGGCCTCCCACTTTGCCCAGCGGTGGGACTTTCCAAACTGCGGAGGGGCAATTGATGGGAAACATGTCCACATCATCCCACCACCCAACTCGGGGTCGTACTATTTCAACTATAAGGGGTTCAATAGTATTGTGATGTTGGCGGTGGTGTCGGCTAATTACGACTTCTTGTATGTGGACGTGGGGAAGAATGGCCGGATGTCCGATGGTGGAGTCATCGCCCAGACGGAGTTCTACAGGCGTCTCCAGAATGGCAGCTTTGACTTGCCAGCTCCAGAGGACAATGTGGAAGGACTCCCATTCGTGTTCATTGCTGATGAAGCGTTTGCGCTGGGGGACCACCTGATGCGGCCATTCCCGATGAGGACCCTCACCCCGGAACAGAGGGTTTTTAATTACCGGCTGGCCAGAGCCCAAAGAGTGGTGGAGAACACATTTGGAATCCTGGCCAGCCGGTTCCGCCTATTTCTGACACCTATCCATATGGCGGAGTATAAACGGAATCATATTATACTGGCGTGCTGTATTCTCCATAACTTTTTAAGGAAACATTCGGCCAACTATGCTGGCTCAGTTGGGCCTGAGGCCGGAGTGATACCTGAAACACTGACGGTGCTTGAAAGCGGCCGTCCTGGCTTGCCCTCCCTGAGTGCCCGTGATGTCCGGTTACGATACCTGGAGTTCTTTGCGGGTAGGGGGCCATCAATATGCCTTCAAATTTGTGAAGCCTTTTTCCAATAAAAAAAAAAAAAGAAATTCTTTGTGGACATTTACTGCTTGTGTTTGTTTTAGCTGACCCTGACAGCAATGCGTGGAGTCCTGAAAATGGCGTGATTGTGTAACCTTATACAAAGCACTGTTGGCTGTTATTTACTAAAGGCGTATACACTTTTTATACTACAAGTGCTCTTGAAACTGCAATGAAAATGCTCTTGTAGTGCAAAGAGGATTTGACCTTAGTAAATAACCCCCATTTTCTCAGAAAACAGCAATGACATCACCCCAAAAGTGTTGTAGCGTTGAGACAATAATCCACACATTCTTGATTAACAAACTTTTTTATACCTGCACAATCACATGTGCATTTACAAAAGGTTTTTCAAACAAACCAACATGTTTGTTGTCTACCAATTTTTGGGGTGGCATTATCAAAAATCGAAATGTCCATTTACGATAAAACAGGCCTGTGTAAAACCAACAAGAATGACAAAAAATTTGAACTTACAAAGTTCACATATGGTAAAACTTGAAGGCAATATCAGACATGAGTATTTAGGAACTGTGTTTGATATTGCGTTCAGATCGGGTCAAATCACCCCTTGAAAAGCCAAATTTGGAAGATGCACAGCAATTTATGAATGTCAACATGTGCTAGCTGCCATCACGGGGGATCAAGGGACGTGTTTTGTGGGAGCAAGCCCTTCCTCTCAGCTACTTTATTATTGAGGAAGGTGTTGCACCCCCAAAACGCGTCCATTGATCTCCCGTGATGGCAGATAGAACATGTTGGCACACTGTGTGCATCCTCCAAATTAGGCTTTTCAAAACATTGCTAAAAGATTTACATTGTACCACACCAAAAAAAAAGTGATTTTGTGGGGTTTTAAATTCGCCCCAAAACATCAATGATGTTATTATTTTTTTTAATCACATCATTTATTTTTTTCTGGATGTTTTCCAATTCTAAATTACACCCCATGATCTCCCCGGGATCTGGGCACTTTCTGATGTGAAAGGATCTCGATCCCTAACATCATGATCACCTAAAAAGAGAGAAAACATACAAAAACAGGTATCAAAAATCTGCGGACATCCATCTCTTACCTGAGCCTGTGGTCGCAGACACTCACCTATTGTGGTGCCAATTTCCACCACATCTTCTTCCTCCTCCTGCTCCGCTTGTGTTTGGAGTATTTCACCTTCTTCCATAGGTGGTGGGTCTCTGGTCTCCTCGGATGAGGGGTGTCCTCCGAGTCTTTTCTCCCCTATGTAAAACAAAAATGCTATAATTAGCACACAGATATTTGACGGCAGAACTATATTCAGGAAACATTGCTTGGAAGTGGGGTACAATTGTCAATTTTAGCAGAGTTCCAAGATGTCGCTTTTTTATTGGCCTTTGTCAAGCTGCAATACTTTACCTGTTTAGTACAAGCTTCACAGATGTAGCCCCCCCTATAGTATACACTGGAGCACCTGTGTGGCCCCCCTAATAAAAATGGTGTTCTGGTGTCCCACACTAGTGCTCCAGTGTCCAGATGTGAAAACAGCTGCTCAGTGTCCTCTCCTTACACAGAATCTAGTTTGCATTTCATTCTAGTAACAAACCCATCTACACAACCAAATATTTTGCATCCAAGTAGGCCTTATAAAATGTAGGGAAATGCATATGGCCTAAACAATGGTGTTTTAGAGGGGAAAAAAAATGTTTGATACGAACAAATAATGGGCCCATGAACATTAAAATTGACATTTGAAACTGTACAATTAAGAAAAGCATATGGAGCAGCACGAACGTAAGAAAGACAAAAAGAATCGGAACACAGCACAACTACTTACTTTTTTGCAGCACTCTCCGGATCTTTCTGTACTGCTCTGGCTCTCTTAATTTGAGGTCCGACCACCGCTTCCTGAGCTGATCTTTCGATCGTCGTACCCCAAAATTCCTGTGCAGACTTTTGACCACTTTCGCCATGATCTTGGCCTTTCTGATATTGGGGTTGGGGTAAGGCCCATACTTTCCGTCATAGTCGGCCTTCTTCAGGATGTCCACCATCTCCAACATCTCCCCAAAGGACATATTTGTGGCCTTAAATTTTCTCCTTCTGGATCGGGACGTTTCTGTCTCCGGGCTTTCCTCCGCCTCCTCCTCGTTGCTATAATTAGCACGCACCTGCCGTGACTCCGCCATGTGCTCTTCACCCACTGCGCCGAACGAAAAGGGGCGGGGAATAGACTAGAAAGAACGTCAGAGGCGGGCGGAGTTACACGCATGCGCAGTGTATGTTACGTACGATCTGTGAGCGCAGGAAGGAGCATTGGACGCGCCGATCGTAATAACAAAGGTACAAGACAAACTTTGGCCTATACTGCTTCTAGATTGAGGCCTATATTGTAACAAGATTAGGAGAGTTTTGTCTGACATTAGGCTTTGTCTTGTGTTGTGTCTTGCAGTGAACATGGATATCTTAGTTAAAGATAATGACTTCATGTCACTATTCATTGATATGTTAAGGGAGCTGCCATGTCTGTGGGAGATTAACCATCCACATTACAAGAATCAAACAAAGAGGAAGGCAGCACTGGATCAATTGTGTGAAATTGTGAAGCAGGTGATCCCCACGGCAGACATCACATTTTTGAAGATTTTAATTGGTGGCCTGAGGAGCACTTATGTAAGGGAGCACCAGAAAGTCCAGGATTCACAGAGATCCAGAGCAGCAGATGACATCTATGTCCCCAGGATGTGGTACTATGACAGGCTGCATTTTCTGGCAGGCCAGACTGAACCCAGGCCATCCCTCTCCAGTCTTCCTTCCACGCTTCCTTTCCCCCCTGCTGAGGCTTCTGACGCCCAACCTGGGCCTTCCAGGCAACAACATGTGGAGGAGCCCAGATTGAGCCAGGTATAGCATTCCTCTAAATATTTCTGCTTGTCCAATCAATGATGTTAACTAGATGTTAGTTGGGAGTACTAATTTATGATTGTGATTGATGAAGCAAAAACTAAAACCATGTCCCTTTTTCATACACAGGGAAGTCGCAGCCAGGAGGTGGCCGGGCCGAGCCGGCTGCCTGATCTGCCGGTCCCTCCACTCCCCCTGGAAAGAGAAAGTGGCAGGAGGAGGAGTGCCCTAGAGGAGGCTGCCAGAGGACTCTTGGAGGGCTACAGAGGTCCTGGGAGCACCACACACCATGGAGGAGGACATTGCTGCCACCATTGCCTATAAAATGCAGAGGATGGAGGAGGGACAACAAGTCATGTGTGAGTCGCTCATATTGGAGGCTCTTAACAAAGGTATTAGGGGCCAAATTACATCTCAGACACACCTTTGCAAACTCACAGATGGTCCTCCTCCTGCAGGTCCTCCCCCTCCTCCTCCTTCTCCTCCAGGTCCTCCCAGTCCTCCTCCTCCTCCAGGTCCTACTCCTCCTCCTGCCACATCTCCAACAGCACAGCCACAGCCCGGAAGGAAGCTTGGAAGGAAGGCCAGAAAGTGAGGACCCTGGATCCAGTCTGGTCGGCCAAAAGATGCAGCCTCTTGTGGTACCACAGCCTGGGGACACAGATGTCATCTGATGCTTTCCAGATCTCTGCGAATTCTGGACCAGACTGCCCTCCCTTACATATGGACTCCTCAGGCCACCAATTTTGATGTTCAAGAATTGATGTCTGCCCCGGGGGTCCCAGGCTTCGCTAATTTCTCCTGTTGATCCAGTGTTGCCTCCCTCTTTGTTTGGTTCTGAGCCCTTAATAAAGGATTTTTTGTTTGAATTATACTTGCCTATGTGTGTTTTACTTCAAAAAGGACAGTTGGTTTGTGAGGATTCAAGTACATTTCAAAAATACAATGTGAAATTAACAAGGGACACCAACAACAAACAATCTCCTTGAGATTAAATAATAAAAGATATCAATGGTGTTGTGGTAACTTGACACACAAAACACACACAAAAATAGTCTGAAGTAAAACGAAAAACAACATTAAACAAAGATCAGCCTTGGAAAAAATAAAACAAAAATGGCTTAAAATAAAAAAAAAAAAAATATTCTGTCAGATGTGACAAATAACAATATATTCAGGGAATCCCAAAAAAGAAACAAAAAAATAAGTTTGTGAGAAGTGCGTGTGAATATGAGCAGCAAAACTACTTAATTCTTCTCACATTATAAAGAAGAAGAGAGTGCGCTGTATTAAACCATTTTTTACATTGCAGCGTGACGAAAGTGCTGTATCCATTGTGAACGCTAAGTTTACCAGAACGAGCTGTTCCGTGTCGGAATTTCTTCTGAGCATGCGTGGCACTTTGTGCGTTGGAACAGGCCACACACGGTCGGAATTGACGCGATCGGATTTTGTTGTCGGAAAATTTTATCTCCTGCTCTCCAAATTTGTGTGTCGGAAAATCCGATGGAAAATGTCCGATGGAGCCCACACACGGTCGGAATTTCCGACAACACGCTCCGATCTGACATTTTCCATCGGAAAATCCGACCGTGTGTACGGGGCATACTTGTCATTCAAAGTGTGAGAGCTAATTGCCCACATCCTTTAAGGTATAACTAATTACTCCTGTATGATGCTGAGCATGTGGATGGCTGGGACAGTTTTTTTTTTTACGGTTCAGCAACTGGGGTAGCAAAATTTGCCTGCTGAAATCAACAGGTGGCGTACTGCTAGCAGATTGTCTGCAAGTACTTGTGGCACCTATTGCTATACCTTCATTGCTCTCAGTGCAGGTTTTTGAGAGCACTTGAGGTATAGTAGGGGTTAAGAACACAGATGAGGAGCAAGGAAAAGTCCACTTTTTTTTTGATGTGGGTCTTTCGGGTGCTGTTGCCAAAGGACTGCATGGCAGGCCTTCATATGTCTGGTCAAGCATGTGGTGCCCAAGCGGCTGCTGTTCTGGCTACGCTTGATCCGCTTCAGACATAGGTTGCGGACAGCAACGGTTCAATCTGCTGCACACGTGTTGAAAAAGGCCCACACCAGTCTGAGTTAGAAGTTAGAACAGTCTGACAGCAAAATGACATTTCAAAGGAAAAAAAAGTCATTTAAAACTACTCGTGGCTATTGCATTGCCGGTGTTCTGCCGAGAAAGTTCCGCTCGGCGGATAAGGACCCCCCCTACTGCGCAGGCGCTGCGCCTGCGCAGTAGGATCCGGCGGAAATAGCCGAAGGTGAATAGGTGAAAATCAGCTGTACATGGCGCCTGTAAGAGGGCCCCTCACGGGCTCACTTCGCTCGCCACGCTTCGGGCACGGCCTCGCTCGGCTCTTTTTTATTCCCCTACTAGGTGGGGAAGGAACCTGGACCTAGGGTGCAGGCGCCGTGTACAGCTGATTGAAGATTTTGAGCTTCGGCTATCTCCGGCGGCTCATAATAGTTCGTACTGCACAGTACAGGGGGGGGTCCTTATCCACCGAGGGAACTTTCTCGGCAAGACACCGGTCCGACAATACACATAAAAGTTCATTGATAAAAACGGCATGGGAATTCCCCACAGGGGAACCCCAAACCAAAATTTAAAAAAAAAATGACGTGGGGGTCCCCCTAAATTCCATACCAGGCCCTTCAGGTCTGGTATGGATATTAAGGGGAACCCTGACCAAATTTTTTTAAAAAAATGACGTGGGGGTCCCCCTAAATTCCATACCAGACCCTTCAGGTCTGGTATGGATTTTAAGGGGAACCCCGCGCCAAAATTTTTTAAAAAAATGGCGTGGGGTCCCCCCAAAAATCCATACCAGACCCTTATCCGAGCATGCAACCTGTCAGGCCGCAGGAAAAGAGGGGGGGATGAGAGAGCGCCCCCTGAACCATACCAGGCCACATGCCCTCAACATTGGGAGGGTGCTTTGGGGTAGCCCCCCAAAACACCTTGTCCCCATGTTGATGAGGACAAGGGCCTCATCCCCACAACCCTGGCCGGTGGTTGTGGGGGTCTGCGGGCGGGGGGCTTATCGGAATCTGGAAGCCCCCTTTAACAAGGAGACCCACAGATCCCGGCCCCCCCTGTGTGAAATGGTAAGGGGGTACCCCTACCATTTCACTAAAAAACTGTCAAAAATTTTAAAAATGACAAGAGACAGTTTTTGACAATTCCTTTATTTAAATGTTTCTTCTTTCTTCTTTCTTCTATCTTCCTTCATCTTCTTCTTCTGGCTCTTCTGGTTCTTCCTCCGGTGTTCTTATCCAGCATCTCCTCCATGGCCTCTTCTATCTTCTTCTCCTCGGGCCGCTCCGCACCAATGGCATGGGGGGAGGCTCCCGCTCTTCTCTTCATCTTCTTCTCTTCTTTTCTTCTCTTCTTCTTTTCTTCATCTTCCTCTCCGGGCCGCTCCGCATCCATGCTGGCATGGAGGGAGGCTCCCGCTGTGTGACGCATCTCCTCTTCTGACGGTTCTTAAATAACGGGGGGGGCAGGGCCACCCGGTGACCCCGCCCCCTCTGATGCACGGTGACTTGACAGGACTTCCCTGTGACGTCACCGGGAATGCCACAGGGAAGTCCCGTCATGTCCCGTGCGTCAGAGGGGGCGGGGTCACCGGGGGGCCCGCCCCCCATTATTTAAGAACCGTCAGAAGAGGAGATGCGTCACACAGCGGGAGCCTCCCACCATGCCAGCATAGGTGCGGAGCGACCCGGAGAAGAAGATGAAGAAGAGAAGAAGATGAAGACAAGAGCGGGAGCCTCCCCCCATGCCATGGGTGCGGAGCGGCTCGAGGAGAAGAAGATAGAAGACGCCGCAGAGGAGATGCTGGACAAGAACACCGGAGGAAGAACCAGAAGAGCCAGAAGAACCAGAAGAAGAAGAAGATGAAGGAAGATAGAAGAAAGAAGAAAGAAAAAGCATTTAAATAAAAGAATTGTCAAAAACTGTCTTTTGTCATTTTTAACATTCTTGACAGTTTTTTAGTGAAATGGTACCCCTTACCATTTCACACAGGGGGGGCGGGATCTGGGGGTCCCCTTGTGAAAGGGGGCTTCCAGATTCTGAAAAGCCCCCGGCCCACAGACCCCCACAACCACCGGCCACGGTTGTGGGGATGAGGCCCTTGTCCTCATCAACATGGGGACAAGGTGTTTTGGGGGGCTACCCCAAAGCACCCTCCCAATGTTGAGGGCATGTGGCCTGGTACGGTTCAGGAGGGGGGGCGCTCTCTCATCCCCCCCTCTTTTCCTGTGGCCTGCCAGGTTGCGTGCTCAGATAAGGGTCTGGTATGGATTTTTGGGGGGACCCCACGCCGTTTCTTTTTTAAATTTTGGCGCGGGGTTCCCCTTAAAATCCATACCAGACCTGAAGGGTCTGGTATGGAATTTAGGGGGACCCCACGTCATTTTTTTTAAAAAAAAATTGGCCGGGGTTCCCCTTAATATCCATACCAGACCCGAAGGGCCTGGTATGGAATTTAGGGGGACCCCACGTCATTTTTTTTTTAAATTTTGGTTCGGGGTTCCCCTGTGGGGAATTCCCATGCCGTTTTTATCAATGAACTTTTATGTGTATTGTCGGTCTGCCACCAACTGTCTATAAATTGGAGTAATTATTTGATTCCAGTAATTATACCCAGTGATTTTTTCTTTTCAATATATTTTAAATGTTCTTTCAACAAGTAAACATACACAAAAACAAAACAACTATGATATATAGAGAGGCTAGAAGAAAGGTCTGAATCCCATTATACATGGCTTAGTGAATCATTATATAATTCGACCAGTATTACTACATAGCACCTATTGGAGATGTCAATAGATGCTGAATGTCGAATCAGTAAACAGAAACATGCAGAAAAGTTATCAGACAAATACTATTGAATAGATTAAAAGGAACCAGAGCAGTGTAAATTACACAAAATACTGAAGTAATAATAGTTGCTTCATCCATTAACTTTTTGATGGTACCAAAGTACCCATGGGTGCCAAACCTTTTGTACATGAGGTTACTTCTTTCACAAGTCATCAGTAATTCATAAGTGAAATGGATCTGAATCAGATTTATAGTGTCTAGAAGAGCTGGAGGCCGAGCTACCTTCCAAAGTCGAGTAATAGACAATCTTGCTGTCAGGAGAACATGTGTAACCACTTTCCTGGAGCAAGGGGGTACAGATTATATTTCTAAATTAAGTAACGCTAGACTAGGAGAGGGGGATACAGGGATCTTAGTAATCTCAGAAAGCATTTGAAAGACATCTGTCCAGTACCCAGTAATATGGGGAAATTCCCATGTGCATCAGCAAGCTAAAATACCACATCCCCTCCAACAAACAGGGGAACTATGTCATCCAAATTTACATATTTTTAAAGGTGTCAGATACCATTGCTGGGCAATCTTCTGAATGAGCTCCTAAAGGGAGGTACAGCAGATTGCTCAATATTTGGAGCTAAATCCTATTTTCCACTGTTGTGGAAATTACTGAAAGCCTAGGTCCATTTCCCATCAAGTAAACGGGAGAGATCTCTTAAACACTTTTTTTTTTTTTAAGAAGCTTGTAGAACAACGTGCACTGCGAGTGAGGTGAGAGATAAAGCCAGACATATCTAGGAATTGAGATTTTTAAATGGGGGTTGTGTGTAAGACCATGGACAATTTGTATGTATTAGAAGAAGTCAATAAAGGAGAGGTCCAGGTCTCTTTTTAATAGCGTAAAGAGTTCGATTTTTTTGTACAGCTCATCAAGGTAACAAAGATCGCTATTGAATCAGTTATTCATACATATATCAGGGATTAATAGTTGTAAAACATGAGCCAGGACTCTAAGCGCAATGGTGGGAGCCGCCATCCAGGTGCAGGCTAGGAACCACCACCATATGTGTGCTGTAGCTTTAAGGGCAGGAGGATAGTGAGGAGGTACATAGCATTTTATGTGAGTGCTATAAAGCCAGGTCTCTACCTCCTGGAACCACCAAGCTCTCTAACCTTTAAGCTGTTAGATGTCGGGTAAAACCATTCTTTCATATGCGCCATAACTGTGGCATAATAGTAGTCTCTGATATCCACTAGCCTGGAGCCACTCAATCCCCCTATGCTTAATAAGTCGCCTGTGGGCACTACAGTGTTTTTTCGCTGACTGATAAAGTGCCCCAATAATTTTTGGAGGGAAGTAAAAAAGGGTTGGGGTATGAAAATTGGGAGGGTTGGCTATAAATATAGCAGTTGGGGTAAGATGTTCATCTAATGCCGTGTACACACGGGCGGACTTTTCAGCATCAAAGGTCCGACGGTCTTTCCGGCGGTCTTTCCGACGGACTTTCGACAGACTTTTGACGGACTTCCGACAGACTTTCGAACAAACAGACTTGGCTACACACGATCACACCAAAGTCCGATGGATTCGTACGTGATGACGTACGAACGAACTAAAATAAGAAAGTTGATAGCCAGTAGCCAATAGCTGCCCTAGTTTTCGTCCGTCGGACTAGCATACAGACGAATGGATTTTTCGACCGGACTCAAATCCGTCGAAAAGATTTGAAGCATGTTTCAAATCTAAAGTCGACCAAAATGGTCCGTCGGAAGTCCGATGAATCCCACACATGGAGGTGCCCAAGGTCCGTCGGATTGTTCGACGGATTCATTCCGGTGGACGAGTTCGGTCGAAAAGTCCACCCGTGTGTACACGGCATTAGAGGTATTAAGCCCAAGAAAATTCATATTTAAACATGTAATTCTTGACTAAATTTCTAGTGTAAAGGAATGTAATTACTCTTAAATAGCCCTTTTATTAGGTTATTTTTGTCAGGGTAATACACAGCAAGGAGATGCCAGAGTCATCTCAAACATATGGATACATATGTTGCAACAAGTTTTGTAGAGTACCATCTATGCCAAAGTCCAAAATGTGAGATTTGGAATCTCTAACCTTATAATAAGATACAATATTAAACCATTGAAGTGTAGCCTGTACCGCAGCCAGGGAAGTTTGTGGATTGGTAAACATTAAAATTACATCATCAGCAACTAAGCTGATCTTATGTTCATTAGCCCCTATCTGGAATTCCATGATAGATGAATTTGAGCAGACATGTTCAGTAAAAGGCTCCATGATTAAGTTCTAAAAAAAATAGTGGAGACAGGGGACACCCGTGTCTAGTGCCATTTGTGATTTGAAATAATAATCCTGTCTCAAAAGCCAAACTTACAGAGGACAGTCCGCAGATAGGCCCAGTGGACACTATTGAATGGCTTCTCTGCATCCACGGAAAGTACCAGAGAAGGCGTTTGAGTCCACTCAGCAAAGTGTACAATATTAAATTAATATTAATATATTAATATTATATATTAATAATATACAATATTAAATTAATATTAATTTAATATTGTATATTAATATTAAATTATTAATTATTAAATTGTCGCCTCGTAGCACAGGTGTGTCTCCCTTTAGTAAAACCCATTTGGTTTTTATGAATAAGCGAAGGTAAAATATTCATCATATCATCTTAGGATATACTTTCAGATCTTTGTTGAGGAAAGAGAGGTTTACAGAGTTTAGGGGTCTTTCCCTGGCTTCGGCAAGGTTATTACAAGATCATTTAACATTTCTTTAGGAAATAAAGAAGAGGAGGCAGCATCATTGAATAATTGACAAAGATAGGGGGCCAATACATCTTTAAATTGCTTATAATATTGACCAGTTAAGTTATTGGACAGTTAAGCCATCAGAGCCTGGGGATTTACAGTTAGAAAGGGAATCTATTGATTTAAATACCTCAGACAGGGTAAACTGGACATTTAGAGTAAGCAAGTCATCATCTGTCAGGGAGGGAAGATTGACCTGTTTCAAAAAGGTTTCAATATGATCTTACAATGGCTGGAAAGTTAGGGGGGCACCTTTAATGTTGTACGAGGAGTTGTAATAGCAACTAAATGCATTGGCTATGGCTTGTGGGTCTAGAAATTTCTCTTTAGTATTAAGGTGTAACAAATACGGAATCTTATTCTTACTGAGGAGACCATGTATACAAAGGGCCATTGCCTTTCCAGCCTTATGGTTGGTGGTATAATAAGTAGCTTTCACTCTGCATTGAGACTTCCCGAAGGAGTCTAACAAGAGGACTCTGAGTTCTTAATGTTGGCTAGAAACCATGCTTTAAGAGCAGGGCTTGGATTGGACTTATTTTGAGCCTCAGCAGGATTAATGGATGAAATAATGGCATCTATATGCTGCGTTCTCTTTTTCTTGGCTTGAGTGCCCATTTAAATAAGCACACCCTGTATGAAAACCTTTGCTCCCTTAAGGCGGTCAAATAACTCCGTAATCAACGGAATCGGATAGGCATTCTTAATCATGAAACAATTGAGACCCCTATAATCAATACAGGGCCTCAGTTCACCACTCCTCTTCTTCACGAAGAAGAAACCAGCACCAGCAGGGGATGAGAATTTGCGGGTGTAACCTCGAGAAAGTGCATCTGCAACATACTCCTCTGTGGCCTTATCCTCCAAGACCAACAAAGGGTAAACTCGGCCACGAGGGGGTATGGCACCAGGTTGAAGGTTAATTGCGCAATCATACGGCCGGTGGGGGGCAACCTTTGTCAAAGACATCGCTAAAATTGCGGTACTCCTCCAGCAGGGAGGAGAGTGAAGAGGTGAACAGGACCTTGGCTACCTTCTGGAAGCATTGTTGCGGCCTGTCTTACTGCATTGTGGCAGGCAGGAGAGAACCTCAGCATGGAGCCAATCAAAAAAAGGGGTTGTCCCTCTGTAACCAAGGATAACCAATAACCAAAGGCAACTTAGGTGGGGAAATAACTTGGAATTGGTTTATGTCATGGTGAAGAGCCTCTACGACCATGGACAACGGAACCGTCTCATGAGTCACATTGGCAGGCTGTAGGGGTCTCCTGTCAATAGCCTCAATGGCAAGTGGAGTGTCACGCAGCTGCAGCAGAATTGAGTGCTTCAATACAAAGGCAGCATCAATGAACAGGCCTGCAGCCCCAGAGTCAATTAGAGCCTGTATCTCGACGGATGACTCAACCCAAGAAAGGGTGACCGAAACCAGGGGCTTATCCTTCTGGATAACTGGGGATGAAACAACGCCACATAAGGTCTCTCCCCAACAGAACCTCAAGGTTCGGGCATTCCCCTGGATGGGTAGGACAAGACTTCAAAAAGTGACCTGCCTGGCCACAATAAAGGCACAATCTCTCCCTCCTCCTAAAGGTTCTCTCATCCGCAGAGAGACGCATGAAGCACAAGTGCATGGGTTCATCTTCACTGACCGACTCGCTACCAGGAGACATGGAAGGTGAGGGAGGCACGGGTGGGACTGCAAAGCTCGGAGGCAAACATACAGGAGGCTTCTGCAAGCACTCCTTAAAAGAGAGTTTGGAGTCAATGAGGATGGCAAATGTGATCAACATCTCCAGCTCAGTGGGTGTATCTCGGGTTGCTATCTCATTCTTGATTGAATCCGAGAGACCATGAGAAAAAGCAGCCACACGGGCCTCATTGTTCCAAGCAAACTCTGCTGCCAGAGTACAGAATTCAATGGCGTAGTCAGCAACAGTTCTCGTACTCTGTTTGATGGACATCAGGCACTTGGCAGCAGAAGCGGAGCATGCAGGAATGTCAAATACCCTTTTAAAGAGGAAGTGAACCCTGTCCGTTTTTCTTTTTTTTTTTTATATAACGATCCTGCAATGTATTGGTAAGCCATACACATTTAAATATGACAAAAATTAGGTTTTAAAATACCTTATTTCACTGTTTTAAAATTTTGTTTCTTCTGGGTATTGGCCGCGCCATCTTTACTACTGATCGTTGAAACTTTTGTTGACGTCATTTCCGCCCTTACTTTGTTTTCCTTTCCAAGACTAAACCAAGCCTCTATCTCGATTGCCGTTACTACGGCAAACGAGCTAAGCCATCAACGACAGCAAATCCCTCTGTGCTGCTCTGGTTCACTCCCCCTGTGTGACGTCTTATACAGTCACAAGGATCACAGCATTGCAAGGCTTCTTTCTCTGTGCCATTTCCAATGAAAGTGAATAGCATGCAGAGGATAGCAGAGCATGCCGTTAAAGAATCTAAGGAATGCGCAAGCGTGGCTGACGTCACCAAAGATTGCAGGACAGTTTCTAAGGCAACAGAAAGAGTGAATAAACTTTCACAGGCAGCGATCAGCTGCCTGTTCTATATAGATTAGAATGAGCTGAAGTTGTAGTGGAGGGTTTACAACCACTTTAAAGGAGGCCGCAAACTCAGGTAACTCAAGGCAACAGGTTTTTGCGTCTCCCATAGAGGGTTTTCCCAGGCCAAGGCTCTCTCAAAACACAAAGATATCACAAAACCTACTTTGCTTCCGTCCGTTTGAAACGCCTTGGGCAGCATCTCAAAGTATATCTCAACCTGGTTGAGAAACCCTCTACATTAAACTGGATCGCCCCCAAATCGCTGGGGAAGCGGAGCGAAACCAGGCATACCTCTTATAGAGGTAATACTAGAGGCGGGTGCCTGCACAGAGACTGGCGCAGCAGCAGGGATGGCCTGCAACTCATGTTGAACTGGAGCAGCCGCAGTGGGAGATTCCAGGTGAGCCGTGTGACTCAGGAGCGTTTTTAATGCCATGGCAAACTGATCCATGCAGTAATCTTGCTCATCCAATCTGGAAAAAATATTACCAACAAGTTGATTGACTGTATCTTTTGAATTCATGGCCTCCACCTACTGTCAGAAACCATGAAATCAGACTGAGACAGAAGTACAGTTAAATCACACTTCTTTAATAATAAAAGTAAATAGAACAAATGTAGTAAAAACATAGCCAGAGTTCAGGAACCGGAACAGATAGTCAGACAAACCAAACGTCAGGGAGATGGAGATGAGCGTAGTAAAACAGCAAGCAGGATCTGGAGCCAGAAGGGATGTCAGCCAAGCAAGTCTTTTAACAGGAATGCAGGAGAGCGTCTCTGTGATGTTGACTAATGGGGCGTACACACGGTCGGACTTTTCAGCTACAAAAGTCCGACAGCCTGTCCGACAGACTTCCGGCGGACTTTCGGCGGACTTGCGGCAGACTTTCTAACCAACGGACTCGCCTACACACGACCACACAAAAGTTTGACAGCCTAGTACGCGGTGACGTACACCAAGTCCGGCGAGACTATAAAACGGAAGTTCAATAGCCCGTACGACACCCTTTGGGCTCCTTCTGCTAATCTCATGTTTATCTCGTGTTAGTAGAAGTTTGGTGAGAGACGATTCGCGCTTGTGAGACTCGTATTTGTCAGTTCGTTTTAACTGTTGTTCAGTCTGTGCTTGTGAGGTTTGTATCTGCTTTTCAGTGCGTTTGGTCAGTTGGCATTGAGAAATCTTTGTTTTATTGTCCGCTCGTTCCTGATTTTCAGGTCGCTCTTCACAGGCCTTGCTGTTCTTCAGTGTGTTCTGTTAAGTGCGTTCTGACCAGCCGACCGTTTTGAAGCCATGTTACCTGTACGTACTTGTCGTCGAGCTCGTGCATTGTATGTGTTTGGTGCTGTAGTTTATTCTCCAGACCAAGACCAGTCCATGAACAGGGCGAGGAGGAGTTCATGGACCAAGAATTGGTTGCTCCAGCGTGACCAGTTCTGTCACATGCCATTGCTCCGTGAGATCCGTGAGAATAATCCTGAGGATTTCAGTAACTTTCTCCGGATGACGGACCCCGTTTTTGACCGTTTGGTGGCTTTGCTGACCCCCTAAGTCAGCAGGCAGGATACCTGCATGAGGCAAGCCATCACTCCGGAGCAGAGGCTAGTTGCCACGTTGCGGTGCTTGGCGACAGGGAGAAGCCTGCAGGACCTCAAGTTCTCGACAGGCATCTCCCCCCAGGCTCTGGGGATCATTATCCCAGAGACCTGTTCTGTCATCATCCAGGTCCTGCAGAAGGACTATATTAAGGTAAGACTTTTTTCTTTTATTAGCATCACATGTTCTTTTATTTAATCTTTGATAATGTAATGTATTTCTTAGCTCAAACACTACTTACCATCATTGCAATATAGTGTGAATGTCCCCTTTTTCTCCTCACACATGCTGGATTTTTTTCCTGTTCTTTTTTGTCATGCATGTATATTTGCCTTCAATAACCTCCCCACCATACAATGCTGGCCACATATCCACCTAGTCTACGCAGTTTGAATGTATTTAGTCTGCTGCATTGTATTTTGTTTCCCCTAAACTCAATCCAAATAGTGTGCTTATAATTAGCAATTAGCTTGATCCCCCCCCACCTAAACTCAATCCAAATAGTGTGCTTATAATTAGCAATTAGCTTGATCCCCCCCCCACCTAAACTCAATCCAAATAGTGTGCTTATAATTAGCAATTAGCTTGATTCCCCCCCCCCACCTAAACTCAATCCAAATAGTGTGCTTATAATTAGCAATTAGCTTGATCCCCCCCACCTAAACTCAATACAAATAGTGTGCTTATAATTAGCAATTAGCTTGATTTCCCCCCCCCACCTAAACTCAATCCAAATAGTGTGCTTATAATTAGCAATTAGCTTGATTTCCCCCCCCCCCCACCTAAACTCAATCCAAATAGTGTGCTTATAATTAGCAATTAGCTTGACTCCCCCCCCACCTAAACTCAATCCAAATAGTGTGCTTATTATTAGCAATTAGCTTGATTTCCCCCCCCCACCTAAACTCAATCCAAATAGTGTGCTTATAATTAGCAATTAGCTTGATTTCCCCCCCCACCTAAACTCAATCCAAATAGTGTGCTTATAATTAGCAATTAGCTTGATTCCCCCCCCCCCACCTAAACTCAATCCAAATAGTGTGCTTATAATTAGCAATTAGCTTGATTCCCCCCCCCACCTAAACTCAATCCAAACAGTGTGCTTATAATTAGCAATTAGCTTGATCCCCCCACCTAAACTCATTTCAAATAGTGTGCTTATAACTAGCAATTAGCTTGATTTCCCCCCCCCCCACCTAAACTCAATCCAAATAGTGTGCTTATAATTAGCAATTAGCGTGATTTCCCAACCCCCCCCCCGGACCTAAACTCAATCCAAATAGTGTGCTTATAATTAGCAATTAGCTTGATTCCCCCCCCCACCTAAACTCAATCCAAATAGTGTGCTTATAATTAGCAATTAGCTTGATCCCCCCCACCTAAACTCAATCCAAATAGTGTGCTTATAATTAGCAATTAGCTTGATTCCCCCCCCCCCACCTAAACTCAATCCAAATAGTGTGCTTATAATTAGCAATTAGCTTGATTTCCCCCCCCCACCTAAACTCAATCCAAATAGTGTGCTTATAATTAGCAATTAGCTTGACTCCCCCCCACCTAAACTCAATCCAAATAGTGTGCTTATTATTAGCAATTAGCTTGATTTCCCCCCCCACCTAAACTCAATCCAAATAGTGTGCTTATAATTAGCAATTAGCTTGATTTCCCCCCCCACCTAAACGCAATCCAAATAGTGTGCTTATAATTAGCAATTAGCTTGATTCCCCCCCCCCCCACCTAAACTCAATCCAAATAGTGTGCTTATAATTAGCAATTAGCTTGATTGCCCCCCCCCCACCTAAACTCAATCCAAACAGTGTGCTTATAATTAGCAATTAGCTTGATCCCCCCACCTAAACTCATTTCAAATAGTGTGCTTATAACTAGCAATTAGCTTGATTTCCCCCCCCCCCCCACCTAAACTCAATCCAAATAGTGTGCTTATAATTAGCAATTAGCGTGATTTCCCAACCCCCCCCCCCCCGGACCTAAACTCAATCCAAATAGTGTGCTTATAATTAGCTTGATTTCAACCCCCCCCCCTAATAATTTGCTAGAATGTTCTGTGGTGTTGATTTTTAAAAAGCAAATATATGTTGCACTTTGCAAAATGCATGTGCACTCTACAAGTGCATTTGCTCCAGTGCTTTAGTAAATGAGCAGAAGCTCTGCTGATTTCCATCATCAAATCATATGCAAGCCACAAAGTGTTTTCATTAATTGCCCTTGCATGTGATTGTGTACTCCTTGCAACATGAAAGCCTTTTTACCTTACCTCATTTACTTGAAGCTGGGGAGCAAATGCACTTGTAGAGTGCGACAACTGCAGTCTTGTAGCCTTTTTAGTCCATAAATCCCTGCGTGTCCTAAAATTAATATTTTTTTGGAATTTCACCACCCCCTAAAATGTAATCAATGTTCCATCAGAGGGGGTGAGCAATCTGATAAGTGTGCCTTTCCATATTATTTCTTCCCGAAGATTTAAATTAGTTAATGTTATACTGATGCTGGGGAATAATGTTTTTAATTGCATAATTTTCTTGCAATGTTATATTCAAAATTACTGATTTTTGTTTTCTTGTTTGATTCCCCAGTTTCCTTCAACGACACAGGAATGGCAGACTGTGGCATCCCATTTTGCCACCCGTTGGGACTTTCCCAATTGTGGAGGGGCTATAGATGGGAAACATGTCCACATCGTGCCACCACCCCATTCGGGGTCATACTATTTTAATTATAAGGGGTTCCACAGTATTGTTTTAATGGCGGTGGTGTCGGCACACTATGAATTTCTATATGTGGACGTGGGGAAGAATGGCCGGATGTCGGATGGAGGAGTATTTTCCCAGGCGGAGTTCTGCCAGCGTCTCCAGAGTGGTGGCCTGGGATTGCCACCTGATGTGGATAACGTGGAAGGACTCCCCTTTGTCTTCATAGCAGATGAAGCCTTCGCTCTGAGCAAGCACCTCATGAGGCCATTCCCCCAAAGAACCCTCACCCCGGAGAGGAGGGTTTTTAATTTCTGGCTGGCAAGAGCTAGAAGAGTGGTTGAGAATGCGTTTGGGATTCTGGCCAGCCGGTTCCGCCTGTTTCAAACCTCCATTAATTTGGCGGAATACAAACTTAATTTTATCATTTTATCGTGCTGCATCCTGCACAACTTTTTACACAAACATTCTCCAAATTATATGGTGCCAGTTGGGCCTGAGGCCGGACTTATCGGTGAGAATCTTACGGGCCTGGATACTGTCCATACTGGCTTGGCCCCCCAAAGTGCCCGTCAAGTTAGACAGCAATATGTTAATTATTTTATGGGTAGGGGGGCCATTGCAATGGGCCAGGATATCTAAAGATTTAAAATAAAAACAATCTTGATGAAATCTTGAATTATATTTATTGCTTGCCTTTCTTTTGGGCTTTCTCCTAGGTTATGGTCGAGCAGTTGTAGTGCCAACTGTATTTTCCTTGTAAATTTCTAAATAAGCTCCATTGCCACTGTAAACAACTTTTTTCAATTTATAAACAAACTGATACTGAGCATTGAAATAGCAAACCACACATTTAGTTAATTCCTAAGCAGATGTTTTTAATCTTTCGTATCCATTCAGTTATGCATTTAGTATAAAATGTTCCTAGCCAAAAATATAATGATATATTAATAAATTTAGAATAATATAATTATAGTTTTTTTTTACATAGTCAAAAATAAAATTTGTTGGGCATTTTGATTTTAACAAACAGGCCTTATTTTTTTTATTTTTTGGTTTTTTAAAATCCGTTTTTTTTTGTTTTTTTTTTTGTTTTTTAAAATCTTTATTTATTTTTATTTTTTTTGGTTTTTTAGAATCTTTTTTTTTTTTTGGTTTTTTAAAATCCTTTTTTTTTTAAAAAACATTTTTTGAATTTATTTTTTAGATTTTTTTGGTATTTTCGCAAAACAGGCCTCCTTTTTTAAATGTTGTTAAACTGGCATATAATTTAACACAAAATAATAAAGAGAAGGCCCAGAATGGGGTCAGCAAACCAGGAAATGAAGGACATGATCGATGTTTTGGGGTTTCAAAAAGGGCATTTAGATTCGACCCAAAACATCAATCATGTCCTTCATTTCCTGCTGCATACGATCCAGCCGATTCCGCATTTGATCGATCTCCCCATTCCAGGCCATTATTTGAGCAATTAGCCGTTGGGCACTGTCTGTGGTGAAATAGTCACTTGGACCTAAAGTGGAATGAAAAAAAAGATGTGTTTAGAAATATGCACACATACATAGTTTACCTTACCATAAAGCTGCTGTCCCAGACACTGACCTGGTGGGGTGCCCATGTCGCATAATTCCTGAATATCCTCGGGGGTGGCGCTGTTGCTTGACTCAAGCACAACCAGATCACCTAAAATAGAGTAGAAAAATTACATAAAAGAAAAGGCAGCCATGCATAGATTACCGTAAGCTGGTGTGTCAGACACTCACCTGGTGGGGTGCCCATGTCGCCCACCTCTCCTTCCTCCACATCCTCAGTGGGGCTTGGGCTGATTTCCCAAGTATGTTCTTTTGCTTGGGGGGGACTGGGTTCTTCTTGTTGGCTGAGTGATTTTTCCCCTATGTGAAGCAAAAAATTAATATACTTAGCACACAGATATTTTAGTACATAGTAATCTTCAAACATTTGTAGTGAAGTGGTGTACAAATGGTCTGTTTGTGTAGAGTTCCTAGTTGACTTAAAGATTTAATTTTCTAAAGACATATTGGATAGATAGATATCTAGATATCAATATCTAAATATAGTTAAAAATCTTTGGATCTCTCTCTCTCTATATCTATAACTAAATATAAATCTAAATATCAAACCAAATCTAAATATAAAAATATATATAAATTTAAATATTAAAAAACAATTAAATACATTTCTATATCTATCTATATCTACCTATATATCCATATACATACATATATATCTATATACATACATATATATCTATATCTATATATATATAGATATATAGATATATATATCTATATATATATAGATATATATATCTATCTATATATATATAGATATGTAGGAAGGCCAGTATGGTGGCCTGAATTTATGGGAGGAGCCCGGGGGGTATTTAAGCAGCCCGCTCACCTGTGGTGCTTGTCGGTTTCCTGTGCGCGATATACGTCACTAGGCCGACTATTCGATATACCAGCGTCCGCAAGTTCTTGCCTCGCAAGTTCCCGTATTCGATACTCCGTACTCAAAACTTTCGAAGTCCGCGTTTTTCGTTCCTAGTTTGTACCACGCGTCTGGCTTGGCTGTCGCAGGTAAGGTCCCGTCGGACTTTTCGTTTTCATATCATGTCACAAAACCGTGAGTTCAAATTTCGTTTCACCCGCATCTCACAAACTGCAATGTATATCGCTCGTACTTTCGATATGTTACAAATTCGACAGCACAGCGACGCTGACGTCGCTTCATTTCTAGCATGTCGGTATCGATAGACAGCCATAGCCAGTCGCAAGTGGTAAATTATCAAAGCAAGTTAGTTCGATACCAATCATTTCTCATTTCTGAAACATTCTAAACTCATTTCTGACATTTCAAATCATTTCTGAAACATTTCTAAACTCATTTCTGACATTTCAAATCATTTCTCATTTCTGAAACATTTCTAAACTCAATTCTGACATATCAAATCATTTCTCATTTCAGTCACCTACCGCGCTCCGATTCGAATCCAGTCGCACCAAAAATGCGCCGATTCGTTCCGGTGTGCCCCAGTTATTACGGCCTCATTTCTATACATGCTCCAGAGTTACGTTATTGTCAGTCAATTGTACCTCTGTCATGGTTATCATTTCATTTCCATGTATCACGTTCCGACATGAATTCAGTCGCATGAAAAATGCACCGATTCGTCTCGGCGTGCCCCAGGATTGGCCTCATTTCTATACATGCTCCAGAGTTACGTTTCATCAGTCATTTGTACCTCTGTCATGGTTATCATTTCATTTCCATGTATCACGTTCCGGCATGAATTCAGTCACATGAAAAATGCACCGATTCGTCTCGGCGTGCCCCAGGATTGGCCTCATTTCTATACATGCTCCAGAGTTACGTTTCATCAGTCATTTGTACCTCTGTCATGGTTATCATTTCATTTCCATGTATCACGTTCCGACATGAATTCAGTCACATGAAAAATGCACCGATTCGTCTCGGCGTGCCCCAGGATTGGCCTCATTTCTATACATGCTCCAGAGTTACGTTTCCTCAGTCATTTGTACCTCTGTCATGGTTATCATTTCATTTCCATGTATCACGTTCCGACATGAATTCAGTCGCATGAAAAATGCACCGATTCATCTCGGCGTGCCCCAGGATTGGCCTCATTTCTATACATGCTCCAGAGTTACGTTTTATCAGTCATTGTACCTCTGTCATGGTTATCATTTCATTTCCACGTATCACGTTCCGACATGAATTCAGTCGCATGAAAATGCACCGATTCGTCTCGGCGTGCCCAGGATTGGCCATATTTCAGTACATGCTCCGGAGTCCGATTCACAGTCAGTCGCTACAATAGCACGACCGATTCGAGCCTCCGTCATGGCAAACGATATGTTACACCCTCACTTACCGCGCTCCATTTCGAATCCAGTCGCATCTCCGATGCACCGATTCATTACGGCGTGCCCCAGGGCTCGGCCTCATTTCTGATACATGCTCCAGAGTCCGGATCATAGCTAGTCACAGACATCGGGGGATTGATCCATATCGCTGTCATGCAATTTCTACCATTTCATTCCCACAACACATCACCGTTTCGAAACCAGTCGCATCTGAGGTGCACCGATTCGTCACGGCATGCATCACTGGTTCCGATCGCATTTCATATCTATACCAGAGCTCGGTTGGTTGCCAGTCGCTAACACGGCACAACCAATTCGAGCCTCGGTCAAAATAATCATTTCTCTCATTTCATTTCATACTGCACTCCGATTCGAATCCAGATGCATCTAACAGGCACCGACTCGTCCCAGGAGCACCAATATTTTCAGTTGCCTCATTTCAATACATGCTCCAGAGCCCGGTTCACGGTCGAACAAATCATGACACGACCAGGCCGGACCTCTGTCATGCAGTTCATTCATTTCATAATCAAGGCAAACATTTCGAATCATTTCATTGTCACAAGATTGCAAGCACCATACAGATCATTGCTTCAAGTTAGTTAGCAATCCCTTCACGAATTGTCACCACCTTGGCCTTTGGCATGCTGAGAGACGTTCTATGCTCAGCCGCCCCCAGCAGAAGGGAAGAGCTGGATTGTATCTCCATACGGTAGTAGACTTGGGCCACAAGTATGGAGGATTTTCCTTTTACGAGTACCACCGTTCCTTTTCCGCAAAGGCTGCCGCCAGACTCACACAGTTCCAAACAACAACAAATTGGAGTCTCATGGACACAGAGCTCTTCTGCCGCCATTTTTCCGGCTTACGCTCACCCCTAGGTGCGATTTGCCAGACCTCCACCCACACTGCCACCTGGTGCGCCAATGCGACTTTCAAACGTCCTTTCGAATTTCCCTCTACCTCCGGTGCACTTCAGGGTCAGTCGGCCCCTGAACAAACGCCTCAGGTGGACAAATTCGGACGCCCAGTCCAAACCGTGGGAGGGGCAGCCATCTGCAATAATTACAAATTATGGGTCCTGCAACGTCAGTCAGTGCCGCCTACTCCACATCTGCACCTTATGCTAAAGAGCGCACCCAAGGAACTTGTGCGAAGTCAAACAACAGAAGAGGGCATGACTAAACCGAAGCAACGTCTTATGGTTAAGACTCTACCTCACCTCACATCCCACCCCCTCTCTGGCCACCTACCTTATTCAGGGCTTCACAGTAGGCTTTCACACCGGCCTCATTTCACTACCCCACAGTACGTACGAATGTGGGAATCTTCGTTCAGCAGCCATCGACGAACAAACCATAGATCGGCTCTTACAAACAGAACTAGACCGAGAGTACGTTATAGGCCCTTTCACTCAGCCCCCTCTCAGCACTTGGAGAGTCAGCCCTGTTGGGGCTTGTCAAGGGCAAATTCACAAATAAATTACGTTTGGTGTACGACCTGTCTGCACCTCATTCTTCCCACATCCCCAGTCTCAATTCCCTGATTCCCTCCGAAGAATTCTCCATAAAATGTTCCTCCGTAGACATGGCGATACAAGCAGTCATCAAAGCAGCTACAGGTGCTTTCCAAAGCCGACATCTCGGATGCCTTTAAGCTCCTGCCTATCCACCCATCCCTTTGGTGCTGGCATGGCATCAAGTGGAAGGAGGCATATTATTTAGGCCACAAAACTGACGTTCGGTTCGAAGAGTAGCCCTTGGCTCTTCGACACATTCGCTCAGTCTCTTGCTTGGATACTGTTACACAAGGCTCAGTGACAAGAAGTCATCCATTACCCTGACGACTTCCTACTAATAGAACCTCCCAGCAAGCCCCCAGGAGACCTCGACAAACTCAGAGCGATATTCGGAAAAACTCAATGTTCCCATCGCCGAGCACAAAGTAGAAGGCCCAACACATAACATCACCTTTCTCGGGGTCAGCTTAGACACCTGCGCTATGCAAGCCAGTCTCCCCCTCGACAAACTAACCCGCATTAAGGCGGTCCTTCACAAATTCACCCACACCAAGGGGTGTACCAAGAAGCAGTTGCAATCTCTCCTGGGAATGCTGAATTTCGCCATGCGAATTATTCCACAAGGCCGCACCTTCGTGCCACACCTGCTGAGATTCCTGCCAGAAACACAAGACCCCGATCAGATCTTAAATCTAGACTCCGCAGCAATAGCGGACCTATCTATGTGGGACGAATTCCCGTCCTGGAATGGTATATCCCTAATTATACCCATGGTTTCAGCCCTGTCACCCCAGGTGGTGACAGATGCTGCAGCCACCACAGGTTTCGCGGCAATTTTTGGCCATCATTGGTTTTCAGGACCCTGGCCTCAACAGATACTGTTGATACCCGGCTTTATTCAAACATCTTCCCTCTTCGAACTCTATCCCATAGTGGCAGCGGCACAACTCTGGGGTCACCATTGGACAGGGCAAACAGTAATCTTCACCACTGACAATCAGGCCACGGCAGACATCATCGACAAAGGCAGGTCCAAGTCCCTAGCAGTCATGTCCTTCCTGCGCAGATTGGTACAACTGTCCTTACAGCATCAGTTTAACATACACTGTGCATTATTCCAGGCAGATACAATTTAGCTGCTGACGTACTGTCACGTTTTAACTACACCTCCTTTTCAGACAGATTCCCGGAGCCAATCCAGCGTCGGCCCCTATCCCTGCCTGGTCACAACTGACCCTGGACTAGTTCAACAATTACAAGGAGCAACGCAGCTCATCAATCACTCACTCTCTCATAACACAATTTCTCACATCCTGCCGTAAAGGACCAATAGATGTCAAACAGGTACTGGCCTTCATTTCATACTGCCACACTCAGCTGGCCTTATCGTACAATACTATTCGGCTATACCTAGCCGGCATACAACATTTTGTGACCCCGGAAGACCCCACAAAATCTTTACTGTTCTCATCACACGCTATACGAGCCATCCTAAGGGGCATCCAGGAAACAACAACCAGAGATCAGCACTAAGCGCTTACCCATTACGGGCCCATCTTCAGGGATATGTCGACTATTCTGGCTACTTCGCCATTCGGTCTGCTGCCCAGCACGGTACTACAAGCAGCCATATAGTTGGCTTACTATGGGTTCTTGCGACCTGGCGAATTCACCTATAACAACCCCACAGACCAAGTATTATGCAGACGGCACTTGCTTCGCCACCAAGGCCATTTCATCCTGCACCTCGAGGTTTCTAAAACCCAGCAAACAGGCTCTGGAGTGGACATTCACCTCTACAGAACCAATAACAGCTGGTGTCCAGTCACCGTACTTAACCGTCTCCTCTCACTCCTGCCTGAACAACCGGACACCAGTCCTCTTCTACCATTCCCAGTTAAACCCTTAAACGCATGTCAGTTTGTAAAACACATAAGGATACTTCTCCGCAATCTTCACCTTAACCCCAGTCAGTACTCCGGACACTCCTTTCGCATTGGAGCAGCCTCCGCAGCATCCCGCCATGGGGTTCCAGACCACGTCATCAAAAGACTAGGCAGGTGGAAATCAGCCTGCTTCGCCCGGTATATACCCAATCCTCAAGTAGAGATGGCACAGGCATTCTCCAAACTGGCTCAATGAATACCTGAAAACCAAAAATATTATACCCCTACCTGAATGTTTTTGCCCCCTTATTTTGGCATACCGGCCATTAGACCAAGGCACACTTTCAGGTCCATTTCATATGGTAAGTCCACACTTCCAGGTCTATTTCCGATGGTAAGTTTTATGTTAACTACAAATGTTATCTATGTCCATATCGGACATAGGGCTCCGACCATAAGTAGGAAGGCCAGTATGGTGGCCTGAATTTATGGGAGGAGCCCGGGGGGTATTTAAGCAGCCCGCTCACCTGTGGTGCTTGTCGGTTTCCTGTGCGCGATACCCACCCTCCCATCCCCATTTCAAGGCATTCATTTCATTCATTCATTTCATTTCATTTCTCTCTACAGAATAATCATTTCTTAAAACCAGGGTATGCCCCCTTATTTTGGCATACCGGCCATTAGACCAAGGCACACTTTCAGGTCCATTTCATATGGTAAGTCCACACTTCCAGGTCTATTTCCGATGGTAAGTTTTATGTTAACTACAAATGTTATCTATGTCCATATCGGACATAGGGCTCCGACCATAAATATATATATATATCTATCTATATATCTTTACCTATATATATATATATATATATATATATATATATATATATATATATATATATATATATATATATATATAGATAGATAGATAGATAGATAGATAGATAGATAGATAGATAGATAGATAGATAGATAGATAGATAGATAGATAGATAGAGATAGATATATATAGATATATAGATATAGATATATATATATATATATATATATATATATATATATATATATATATATATAGATAGATATATAGATAGATAGATATATATCTAGATAGATACATATATATATATATATATATATAGATATAGAGATATAGATAGGTATATATAGATAGATATATATATATAGATATATCTATCTATATATAGATAGATATATATATCTATATATATAGATAGATATATCTATAGATATGTAACAAGGTTTTTTAAAAGATCGTTTCAAACAATAAAAAAAAAAAAACGTATAGGAATGAAAAGCACATGGAGCAGTATACAAGGTAATAAACACAAGATAAAAACACGACAAGTACTTACTTTTTTTCAGCACTTTACGGATCCGTCTGTACTGATCCGACTCCCTGAGTTTGAGGTCGGACCATCTTTTTCTAATTTGATCCTTGGAGCGCTGTACCCCAAAATAAGCCTGTAAAGTCTTCACCACCTTCGCCATTATTTTGGCTTTACGCAAATTTGGCCGAGCATACGGCCCCTACTTCCCATCATAGTCCTTTTTTTTAAGAATGGCCACCATTTCCACCATTTCTTTAAAGGACATATTGGAGGCCTTAAATCTAGGCATCACAGATCTTGACGTTCCGGCCTCCGGGCTTTCTTCGCTACCTGAGGTAGTACACACCTGATGTGTCTCCGCCATTATTCACCCCACTACGCGCCGTCAATAAAAATGGGCGGAGAACATGAGTTAAAATCGAACGTCAGGGGCGGGCGACGCAGGCGGAGTTTCACACATGCGTAGTGTATAAAGAGGGGCCTTGTGCACGTGTCGTACGTACGTTCTGTGCGTAGAATTAAGGGGCGGAGAACATGAGTAAAAATTGAACGTCAGGGGCGGGCGACGCAGGCGGAGTTTCACACATGCGTAGTGTATAAAGAGGGGCCTTGTGCACGTGTCGTACGTACGTTCTGTGCGTAGAATTAAGGGGCGGAGAACATGAGTAAAAATTGAACGTCAGGGGCGGGCGATGCAGGCAGAGTTTCACACATGCGTAGTGTATAAAGAGGGGCCTTGTGCACGTGTCGTACGTACGCTCTGTGCATAGGTTTAGTGGACCGGGATGCTACTAAACGAAGGTAATTTTAAATTTATATTTTTGGTCAAGACTTTGTAGCAAGCAGCCTATATGGCTTGACAGATTGATGAGGCCTACATAGGGATAAGATGATGAGGGTTAGCAGAAACCTAATAAGTGTTTTTTGTCTTGTGACTTTATCTTTTACAGACATTATGAATCCCCTATTTAAGGATCCAGAGTTCCTTACTGCTTTTATTTCGAAATATAGAGAGATGAGGAATTTGTGGGAGGTGAAACACCCTCAGTATTATGCAAAGCATGTGAGGAAGTCAACGCTGGAGAGACTTCTGTCCTTTGTCCAGGTGACCATCCCGGAAGCAACAATGGAGACATTGCTCAAGAAAAATGGGGTCTTGAGGAACATGTATAAGAGGGAGCATAAGAAGATCCAGGAATCAATGAGATCAGGAGCATCAGCAGATGATGTTTATGTACCCAGGCTGTGGTACTACAATCAACTCCGTTTTCTTGATGACCAGACTGAAGCCAGGGCATCACTTTCAACCCTTCCCTCCACCCTTCCCTCCACCCTTCCCTCCACCCCAGCAGAGGCTGATGAGGAGCAAGCTGGGTCTTCCATCCTGGATGAACCTGATATGACCATCTGGAGTCAGGTAAATTATTTTAACAAATATTTACTGTACTAATATTAATGATGTTAACTGGATGTTATAATTGTCTAAAATAATTTTGCCCTCAAAATTGTGTATACATATCAATTGACAGTAGTGGCTAAATATGTTTGGCACCTGCTTGAAAAAATTAGGGTGTCTGATTAGACTCTTTTATTAAAGAGATGTATTCACATTGAATTTGCTAGTCATGAGAAGCAAATTGTGTGTCATTGATGAACCCAAAAAAATATACTAAAACTATGTCCTTTTTTTATACACAGGATGAGTCCATCCAGGAGGAATGTGTGGAAAGTGGCAGGCAGGAGGAGACCGGGCCCATGGACAGCCTGGAGGAGGCCGGATTCTCCATCATCCTGGAGGAGGCTGGGCCCAGTGTCAGGCAGGAGGTGGCTGTTCCCAGTGAGGTGGCTGGTCCCAGTGAGGTGGCTGGGCCCAGTAGGAGCCTGACCGAATCCCAAGTGCCTCTCCTCCGCCTTCCCAAAAAAAGGGCCAGGAAGGGGACGGTCACACAGGAGGCATCCCTGCGCCTGATGCAAGAGGCCACCCGTTTTTTGAGGAGCCCCCCTGAAGCGGAAGAGTCCTATGGCTGCTACTTAGCCAGCAGGCTTCTTCAAATGGATTGGGAGCAGCGCCTCATTTGTGAGCGACTATTTGGGGAAACAATCCAGAAGGAGCTGCAGGGCACGCTAACACGAAACACCCAACTACATGAGGCAGCCCCCCCTCCTCCTCCTCCTCCTCCTCCTGCCACAACTGAAACACCAGAGCCACAGCCTCCAAAGAAGGCTACAGGGAAGGCTGCAGGGAAGGCTGCAGGGCAGCGTGGAGGAAAGGCTGCAGGGAAGAGAAGAAAGTGATGACCTGGGTTCAGTCTGGTCTGACAGAAGACGAAGGCTGTTGTAGTACCACAGTCTGGGGACATCTATATCATCTGCTGGTGCTGTTGATCTCTGGGTTTCCTGGACCAGATTGTGCTCCCTCTTATATGGACTCCTCAAGATCCCAATTTTCTGGTCCACAGACTTTTTCCAGCGTTGACTTCCTCTTTATTTTATTTAGACCATGAATAAATGGATCTTTTTTGAGTTTAAGAAAAGACTTTATGTGTTTTATTTAAAATCATTGATTTTAGACACAATGTTAAATTAACAAGGGACAACAATCTCATTGAGTTTGCAAAAACACACCAAAAATACATTAATAATGTTAATAATGTTCGAGCGGTAAGTCTTTTAAAAAAAATAGATACATAACCAAAAACGGTTCTTTGGGTTAACTTTATATACAAAAAATAAAATATCACTATAAAAACAAAAATAATAAAGGGTTCATTGTGGTAACTTTACAAACATCAAAAAATAAATACAAAAAAAATAAATAAAAATGGGTTCTTTGTGGTAACTTTAGAAACACCAAAAAAAAAAAAAAAAATATATAAAATGGGTTCCCTGTGGTAACTTTACAAACACAAAAAAATAAAATAAATATATAGATAAACAGAAAAAACGTTCCACAACAATCATAAAATAAATATCTGGATAAATATTACAAGAAAAGATGACTCCACCAAAAAAAAAAAAAAGTGTAAAAAGTATTATTAGTATGGAAACATTGTTTTTAAAAAGCATAGCATATCATTCATGAGATCAAAGAGAAAAAGAATCCTGAAATCAGTTTGGGAGAACTCTGAATATGAACAGCAAAACATCTTCGTTCTTTATATAGCATTCGTAAAGAAGACATTAAATGCGCTGCATTCAACGATCACAGATTTTGCAGCGTGAGGAATGTGCTACCTACAATACGAACACTAGTTTTACTAGACCGAGTGCTTCCGTTTAGTTTTTGCTTATGAGCATGCATCGTTTTTTTGTCCGTCGGACTAGCATACAGACGAGCGGATTTCGGGGTCCGTCGTAGTTACGACGTAAAGATTTGAAGCATGTTTCAAATCGAAAGTCCGTCGGATTTGAGGCTGAAAAAGTCAGTTGAAAGTCCGGAGAAGCCCACACACGATCGGATTACCAGCCAGCTTTAGTCCGTCAGCGTCCGTTGGACTTTTGTAGCTGAAAAGTCCGACCGTGTGTACGCCCCATAAGGCGAAGGCAGAGAGCTTCTGGGCTGGACGGCTAAAGTAGGCAGGACTGACAAGATGGATATCATCAACAGCTGGGTACCTGTGGAGAGAGAGGAGCTGGCAATTAGCTGACAGCTGAGCGGCCAGCTCAGAGAAGGAAGGGCTGAGCCCAGCCCTGACACTAACCCTGGTCCGTCCCTGGCCTTGGCAAAACGTATACTGTCTGCATTCAGTGAAATATCGTATTATAAAGTAAACAAAACCAAGTCACTCATCCTACCTCTAGGGTTACCACATGACATGTAAACCACACTTCAAGGTAAATTCCCCTATTCATGGGCCAAAGATTATATCTCCTACCTGGGGGTCTCTCTAACAAACTCAGTATCTTCTCTAGTTAAGGCCAACTTTACTCCCTTTACCGGTAACCTCCCCAAGGAGCTAGAACAGATTTCTAAAACTTTCCTCTCCCTGTCAGGTAGACTAGCAGCCTTTACAATGCTATTACTACCCCATCTATTTTACCTTTTCATGACGCTTCCCATCCCAATCCCCTTATCTTTCTTTACATCTATACAAAGCACTCTTGGCAAATTTGAATGGCAACCAAGAAAGGTCAGATGTGCATGGGTCAACCTCATGAAACATAGATCGGCGGGAGGCATTGGGCTTCCAATTATCAAAGACTACTACACAGCATCCCTCCTAGCACAACTTAGAACCTGGTTCCCTCCTGAATTCTCCTGCCCTATGTATGAAATTGAACCCTTATAAGTCCCAGGCCACCTTCTGAGCAACTGGTTACTCAGTACACTCAATGTGAATTCCCAACTTGTGGCCCTCTCCCCTACTATTAAGGCCTCAGCAATGGCCTTTCCTGACCTTCTTGTACATGCCCCTAAAGGGGACTCACCCCGTACCATCCCCTTGTCAATAGAAACACTCTCCCTAATCATCCCTAATATATCCATGAAAACATGGCAAGACAAAGGCCTAATTTACATCTCTGATCTCTATACCGACAATCTTCTTAAACCATTTACATCCCTGCAAAAAGCATTTGCAATTCAATCAACAGACTATTACAAATATGTACAAGTGACCCATTGCCTTCTCTGCAACCCCCACCTCCGATTATTCCTACATGCCTGAGCTTGGAGATACCTATCGGGTATTGACCCCCACACCAAAGTAATCTCTCTATTTAACAACCTTCTACAGGATAAAACCTCTTTTAAAAATATTAAAACCCATGTTACAATGGGAAGAAGATATAGGCAAATCTTTCAGCGAATCCCAATGATTAGCTGCTTTGAAAATTAGCCTTAGTGCATCTCGAGCCAAAATCATCCACGAAATTGTGCACAAATTTATACTACATTAATTTATACTACATTAGTACATCACCCCAGGCCAGATCCACAAATTTGACATTTCCACTTCGCCCCTTTGTTGTAGGAAGTGTGGGGTTACAGGAACGTTGTACCACGTCCTATGGGAATGCACCAGGGTGTCCTCCTTCTGGAGGAACATATTTCATCTTCTCTCCAAAATGATCGAAGTAGACACAAAACACTCTCCTGCACTTGCGTTGCTAGGTATAGGCCTTGACAACTTTCACCCTCGTGTACGCTGTATTGCCTCCCATATTCTCATTGCAGCCAGACTGACAATAGTTTGCAACTGGAAATCTCCAGATGCCCCTAATGCCCCATACACACGGTCGGAATTTCCGACAGAAAAAGTCAGATGGGAGCTTTTTATCGTATATTCTGACCATGTGTATGCCCCATCAGACTTTTTACGTCGAAAATTCAGACGGACTTAGATTGAGAACTTGTTATATATTTTTCCAACAGAACAAATTCCTATTGGGAAAACCACTCGTCTGTATGCTGTTCCGACATACCAAAAATGACGCATGCTCTGAAGCAAGTATGAGACGTTGTACCTGTTGTCCCATCATACGTGTTTTACGTCACTGCGTTCTTGATGGTCGGAATTTGGTGTGACCGTGTGTATGCAAGACAGCTTGAGCGGAATTCCTTCGGAAAAACCTTCAGAGTTTATTCCGACGGCAAAACCGGTCGTGTGTACAGGGCATAACAGAAGCGAGGTTATCTCCCTGGTGCATACCCATGGATCTTATGAATGTGTGTTCGCTTCCTCTGAAGTACACCTCTCCTTGACTCAAACCAATTGGTCTCAATGGCTAGCTTGGTTTCACCAGAACTCTCTTAGCTTGTTATAACTATTTCCACGTACAATTTATACTACTGAGCTGTACTTGTCCAGTTTATATGCAGTAGCTCTAACTCTTTTGTTATATGCCTTCTTTTTTTTTTTTTTTTTTTTTTTAGAAGGGGTATTATTTATCTATTTATTACAGGTACTTATAAAGCATCATCATTTTATGCAGCACTTTACATATATATTGTACATACACATCAGTCCCTAGTCCCAAGAAGCTTACAATGGAAGGGTCCAAACTCATATTCATACATACTATGGTCAATTTAGACAGGAGCCAGTTAGCCTACCAGCATGTCTTTGGAGTGTGGGAGGAAACCAGAGTACCTGGAGGAAACCCGCGCAAGCACAGGGAGAACATGCAAATTTCAGGCAGGTAGTGGAATGCAAGTCACTCGGCTTTTCAAATGATCCAGCAATATTTTCATGCTTATTATGCATTTCTTTTTTTTTTCAAAATGGTTTTTATTAAGATTTCCATTTATAGGGAAAGAAACACATTATTGTACTATAGATAACAGGTGTACATACATGAGCGAACAATATGATACAGTCTGTTAATTCAGTCTGAACAAACTCAAAACTCAAAAGATTGCAGAGTATGAATTATAAAAAGAAAGAAAAATGTGGAAAGTATAACCCTCAATCACCTTTGGCTATTCAGCCAAGGCTTCCAGGATTTGGTGTATTTTGCAAGGTTGTTGTTTGTAAGGCAGAGGTGAAATTGTATTCTTTAATTAGATTCAGTTGGATTTTAACATCCAAGATGTTAGGGATTAAGGTACTTCTCTATTTGCGCATTGTGACAGACTCACCCGGGACAGAGACTATTGGAGGGGACTGAATGTGAGCCTCTTGCCAACAGATTATGGGCCCTGGATTTTAAGGGAACAATACTCTGCAAGGTGAATTAGAAACCCAGTCTGATCTGTACTAATCAGACTCAATTGTGTATATATGTATATATTGTATGTTGTCTCATTCTGTTGTGGACTCTTTACTGTGGTAATTTGGGATGTGTGTCCCTGTAGAGGGAGGGGTAGATTCCTCCAGCAGCCCACCTGCTGATAAGATTGATTCATAATGCTGGGACAAATACTGTTAGGAGATGCTGATGTCAATTCCAGCCACCTGTCTGTCTGTTGCCTGCTAGAATGTGTTTATTGTAAATAAGTCTAGTATGGGATCTAAGAGTCATTAGATCCCCATTGTTGTTTGTGTTAATTAACTCTGCTATTGTGTTGATTTGTGATAATGTTGATTGTGTTTTCTGAGCTACAAGACGGCCAGTCTGGCCTAAAGGTCATGACTGAGTCATCTAGGCTGTCTAAAGGGATTATTTAATTAGCCCATGTTAATTAGGTTTCTGGTCACAGGTGTATGTTCAGAGTAATATGAGCAGGAGGTATACACCTCCTCTTTTACTGTATAAAAGAGCCTGTATTCCTTTCACTAAAAGAGATTCCTGTTTGAACTTACATACAGCCTGCCTGGTGTTTGTTCTGAGCTACACAACTGAATTAGAACGGCACATAGCTGTAGTTCTAGTCCCGGAGCATCGAATGACTGAACCATCAGATGTTGCGATCTGCAATCTGATTCTATAGAGCAGAGGAGTGTCGGGAGAGTGGAACCGAGCGAGCAGGGGCTCGTTTCATGCATTATAAGCAATCTGGCTGCAAACAGAATGTGTATTATTAGGGTTCTGAATTCATGTGGGAAGGATTCTATTCCTATACTTAGGATGGCTAGGGATGGATTGGGTTTGGAAATAATACCTGTGATATCTGGTATCAAGGAGAATACTTTTCTCCAGAAGGGATAAATGTGTGGACATTCCCATAGGATATGGATTCGGGAGCCCTTGAGGGGACAGCCCCTCCAACATGAGTCTAGGTTTGTGAATTTGTGCATTTTGAGTTGAGATGCCATCTATGATGGATTTTTTGTGATAATTCCCAATAGGTAATGCATTTGGAAGCCCTGTGGTTATGTCGTATGGCATTGTGCAATTGGGAATCCCAGAAGGAGGTCTGTAAATCTCTTTCCCATCTCTGGTATGTTGATGTTTTAAAAAACATGTCTTTATTCTGTATTAGGCTGTACATAAGAGTTATTCCCTTCAATTTGGGAGAGTTGGATGTCCAGAAAGACAATGCTTTGGTAGGAATTTTAGCTGTTGGGATTGTTGATTTTTTTTTTTTTTGAAGGTATGAGGATATGCGTCTGTAAATATGCACACCTTGTGTTGGTATGAGGTGTCTAGATTGTATGGTTTGGAATTGGAGAATTCTGTCATTGTGCATTATTTCCTGCAGTGGGAGATGTTGTATTTGTGTTTGAGAGATAGAGGGTATATGGATTGGCTGTTTTCTGATAGAGATGTGTTTTTAAATAAAAATTGCCATGCCTCAATTGTGGCTGAGCTCATTGGGTGGTCTATTTTTTTGGTTTCTGGTGAGATGCCTGGGCTAGTAAAAGAGAGCTTAAATTGCCTTTGGGTATGAAAGCTTGTTCTATAAATTGCCATTGTTTGTTGAATGTGGGCGTAAATGAATGTCTGATTTGATCAATTATCGCTGCTATGTAGTAGTCTTTTGTGTCTAGGAAGCTCATACCTCCTGCAGTTTTATGCCGCGTACACACGAGCGGACATTACGGCGGACTTTGCCCGGCGGACTTTTCGACGTACTTTCCGACGGACTTTGTGAATGAACGGACTTGCCTACACACAATCCACCAAAGCCCGTCGAATTCGTACGTGATGACGTACGACCGGACTAAAACAAGGAAGTTCATAGCCAGTAGCCAATAGCTGCCCTAGCGTGGCTTTTTGTCCGTCGAACTAGCATACAGACGGCGGACTTTTCGACCGGACTCGATTTCAACGGATAAATTTAAAACAAGTTTTAAATCTAATTCCGTCCAACTTTTGAGAAAACAAAGTCCGCTGGAGCCCACACACATCGAATTGTCCGACGAAATCCCGTCCGCCGGGCAAAGTCCGCCGTAATGTCCGCTCGTGTGTACGCGGCATTATGTTTGATGATAGTGGTATTAGAACAACGTGGCTTCCAACTTTGCCAAACATAGGAACTGAGCAAACTTTTAATTGTACTAAAGAATGATTTGGGGATCTGTATTTGTAAAGCTCTATAGAGGTACAGAAGTTTCGGGAGGGTGATCATTTTAAAGGCTGCCGCTCTGCCAGCCCATGAGAGGTAATGTTTGCTTATTTGTTGGAGATCATTCCTGCATGTTTGAAGAGTCACATTTATATAGGTTTGAAGATGGAGTGGTCAGAGAAATGCCTAAATAAGGCATTGTGGAAGAAACCCATTGAAAGGGAACTTTAGTTTGTAGGAGAGATTTAGCAGAGTTAATAAGGTGAATGCCAAGGACATTGGATTTGGAGACGTTCACCTTGTAGAATTAGCATGAATTAAAGATATTTAATATTTCCCATACCTTTTACCAGGGAAGAAGCCAGGTCAGTCAGAGTAAGGATTATGTCATCCGCAAAGAGTGTGAGTTTGTATTCTTGACCTTTATTTTGATTCCTGATATGGAGTTTGAGGAGCAGATTTTCTGGGCTAGGGATACCATCAGTAGTGTAAAAATCAACAGGGAGAGGGAAGATCCTTGTCTCGTTTCATTATATATAACAAACAGATCTGAAAAGACCCCATCTGAGAGGACTCGGACAGTGGGATTGGAGTATAGGGCTAAAATGTTTGAAAATATGTTGCCTTGGAATCCGAATTTCGTAAGTACATGTTTCAAATAGCCCCAGTGTATTCTATCAAATGCCCTTTTAGCATATAGGGTAATGAACAGAGTCGTTATTTTGTTTTTTTCGGTAAGGTATAGAAGATTTTGTTATTTTTTCGTGTGGCATCTGGGGCTTGTCTAGGTAGGGTGAACCCAACCTGGTCGGGGTGTATAAGGTGGGGCATTATGGGGGCTAGTCTCTGTACTGCTAGTCTACCATATATTTTAAGTTCAGTGTTTAAAAAAGAGATAGGACAGAAATTGGAGCCAATATTTGGCTCTTTCCCTGGTTTGGGCAGGGTTGCAACGTTTGCAGTAAGCATTTCACCCGGAAATTCACCAGAGGACACAGCAGCGATGAACTGTTAAACAAAAATATATGAGCAACCCTGCGAGCCACTTATGGAAAGTTGCCTACAAACTGGTGAGTGATTAATCTTAAGTGGAGACCAGCTGCAAACACTCAGTCACGTTTCATAATCGTGCAAAAGACAAAATTTAAACATTAGTGTCTGCGCTAGAAGAAAAAAATCCCATCAATCCAAAGGTGCAGCAATATTAAACATAAAAAACATAAATACTCAAATGAATAGTCCACTGGAGTGAAAATACCCCTAAGTGATGGAATATAAAGTGCACAGTGCTGAATACACAATGAGAGTGATAAGTTCAAAACCTATCACATATATATAAAAAAATCAAAGAAATATACGGGGATGTGACCCCTAGTGACTCAAATTAAAGTCCAAAACAGTGTGTATCCAAAGATATGAAGGTGCCCAAGAAAACCATAGTCCAAAGTTATAGTGAAATTCACATATCCTTCCTTCCAAATGTGCATCACCAAGGAAACATGCTGTAGTGTCTTCCAGCCACCCCCACAGGTGTATATGCTCACCTTCCTGTGTGTGACACAGCGTTTAAACTATGCCAAACAAAGCCTTGGAGCCACTCCTGTGCTCATTTGGAATCAGCTGTGTGGACCTCCAGTGTTCTCAAAGGAAGGTAACATATGCAAAAGAAAAAAACTCCATAGCGCAATATTGCAAGAGTAATAAAAAAGCTTTTAATAAAATAATTCTCTCCCCTTGATGGGGTACTCACATGTTGTGGGTGCGTAAGTGCACCACCCTAAACAGACAATGAACGGTCAATCTCGCGGTGTGGCGTGTGCTGCGGTGTGTGTATCAAAAACTCTCCTTCTCTCCTTCTCTCTCTCTGCTGACAGCTCCGTCCAGGCCCCTCCCCTACGCGTGTTCGGCACCGGGACCACGTGCCTTCATCAGTTTTTGGTACACACACCGCAGCACACGCCACACCGCGAGATTGACCGTTCATTGTCTGTTTAGGGTGGTGCACTTACGCACCCACAACATGTGAGTACCCCATCAAGGGGAGAGAATTATTTTATTAAAAGCTTTTTTATTACTCTTGCAATATTGCGCTATGGAGTTTTTTTCTTTTGCATATGTTACCTTCCTTTGAGAACACTGGAGGTCCACACAGCTGATTCCAAATGAGCACAGGAGTGGCTCCAAGGCTTTGTTTGGCATAGTTTAAACGCTGTGTCACACACAGGAAGGTGAGCATATACACCTGTGGGGGTGGCTGGAAGACACTACAGCATGTTTCCTTGGTGATGCACATTTGGAAGGAAGGATATGTGAATTTCACTATAACTTTGGACTATGGTTTTCTTGGGCACCTTCATATCTTTGGATACACACTGTTTTGGACTTTAATTTGAGTCACTAGGGGTCACATCCCCGTATATTTCTTTGATTTTTTTATATATATGTGATAGGTTTTGAACTTATCACTCTCATTGTGTATTCAGCACTGTGCACTTTATATTCCATCACTTAGGGGTATTTTCACTCCAGTGGACTATTCATTTGAGTATTTATGTTTTTTATGTTTAATATTGCTGCACCTTTGGATTGATGGGATTTTTTTCTTCTAGCGCAGACACTAATGTTTAAATTTTAGCGATGAACTGTTGATATAAGTGTGGAGTTAAGGTGTTGTTGAACAATTTGTAATATTTGGCCGATAGGCCATAAGGGTCGAGGGCTTTGCCTTTGGGGAGTGCAGAAATAGTTTGAGAGATTTCTGTGATAGAAAAGGGAGCGTTAAGGGATGTCAATTGTTCATAGGACAATTTGGGAAGATTCATTGAATCTAGAAAACCCATTATGGCAGCATCAGTGGGTTGTGTTGTGTGAGGGTCATCTTTTAAATTGTAAAGCGCGTGGTAGTATGCTCTAAATGCATTGGCTATATCTTTGGGGTGATACATCTTGTCTCCTGTATTAGGATGGAAGATGTGGGAGATTTTATTTTAAGCTCTTTTGTGTTTGATTTGGTTTGCTAATAATTTACCAGCTTTATTACCGGCTGCATAAAAGGTAGAACGTAATTTTAGTAATAGCTTGGTGTGTTTGGCGTTAAGGAGAGATCTAAGATCATTCCTGGCCATGAAGATTTTATCGCTAGTAAATTGTGTGGGGTTTGATTTATTTATCGTTTCCAATTTTTCCATGTTTGTTTAACAGTTCTGTTAATTGCTGCGTCCTTTGACGATTCGCTTGTGCATTAATTTGGATTAGTACACTTCAAATAAATGCCTTGTGGACTGTCCATAGTATAGTAGGGTTGCTAACTGAAGGCATATTGATGCCAAAAGATTCTTTCAAACGCTTTGGTATTAAGGTTGTGTTAGTGGTTATTGACATTAGGTACGGATCATTCCTCCAGTTGGTAGCAAAGGAGTTTGAGGTTTTATCTCCTAAGCACATGTCGATGGGTACATGATCTGACCAGGATATGGTGTGGATTTTTGTCTCAATGGCAACTTGTAGAAGTTGTTTGTCTCCTGGAAATAGGTAGATTCTTGAGTAGGTGCAGTGGGGTTTTGAGAAGAAGGTATAATCTCTTTCCATGGAATGCTGACATCTCCATATGTCAAATAGCCTGTTAGCTTGGATTAATGGGATCAGTGTAGATTGACGATGATGTCTAGCAAAGGATCCTTTAATGTCGATGAAAGGGTCTACGTAGAGGGTTCTTTACTGTCAGAGCAGTAAGACTGTGGAAATCCCTTCCACAAGCAGTGGTATCAGCAGAAGGTGTTGATAGTTTCAAAAAACTACTAGATGGGCATCGTAACTATCTCAACATACAGGGATATGGGATTTATTATTGACATAAACAAACACACACACACGTTGAACTGGATGGACTGGTATCTTTATTCAACCTTACTAACTATGTAACTATATGTCCTCTAGGTCCAGTATTTTGGCTTTCAACCACCGTTGTTGCTCTAGGGTATCTTAATGGGCATCTACTAGATCATTGTCCCCCAATGAGTTTCCAATGTAATGCACTCTATTGCCCAGGGAGTGAATTTCTTCAGAAAGTGCTCACAATCAGGAGGATACCCAAGGTTCACTGCTGGTTCCTGCAGGTTGCTGTCCATCTGCATGTGGGCTTTGGCAGAACTTACACACATTGGACTTGGTATGGAGGAGTGAGAAAGAAAAGAGTCTTCTCCCAGGTTTCCAGCAGCCACAGAGATGTCATCCAAGAGATCTGTGCGGTGTCCACTCTGCTGCTGTGAGGAAGCAGGGGCCAGAGCTGCAGCACCATCTTGACTGCTTCCATGTGCAGGCTGGAGGAAGAATTCTGTCAATTTCTGTGGATGCCTCTCCTGTTTGTGCTTTTTAAACCTGTCCCCTGTGGAGGTGTGAGTTGTAGCCAGGGAGAGAACAGTGTATGATTGCTCTGCGGGTCCCCTAGTCGCTTCAGTTCTCCTGTTGGCTCTGGAACTCAGCAATATGCCTATGCAGAATGAGTGCCAGCCATGCCCCCCCCCCCCCCCCCCAGTGATCTTTTTTATGTGTCCACTTTTAAGAAGAAAAGTGGAAGAAAAAAGTCCTTCAATAACCCCCATGCTCAGAGTCTTAAAGTTGGCTTTGCCAAGTACCACCTTACATGAATTTGTGGCCTGTCCTACACCACGGGTTTAGGTACCCAACTGCCATTATTTTTACCCAAAGACCATACACCATTTACCATAATTTTGCACAAAAGGCCATCCCTCCCCTACACCTACAAGTGAAATGTCAGGAGCTAGATGATGAATACCAGGAGGAGGAGAAGGCTTGGGGTACTGTCAGTAAGAAGGAGGTACAGGGTTAGGGTGCTGGCAGTTAGGAGAAAGTGAAAATTGTGTGTAGCTTTAAGAGAGATATTTCATCCTCTGATACAAGATATTCCAGGAATCTATTGCCACCATCCCAGAGAAAGCCAAAAAATGCAGCACTTTGAGGATATGATACAAAAAAGAAAGTGCAGAGCAAACCACCATATAATAAGGCAAATGTCACAAACAACGCATGTGAATAATATTACTGTATACTAATGAGCAAAGTGAAAAATTCCCATAGTGTAATAAAGTCAAATAACGGTCACACTTTATTAAAAAACAAAATAAAACTACACACAAATAAAGTGCACCAAGAAAGCAGTGCATAACTTCAACTTCGCTTAATAACAGTCAATCACATGTAGTTTTAAAAACGTCTCAGACTCCCACATCCATACAGTACACCAGCTTGGTAGTCAGGTTCCCTGGGTGGCACAATGGTGTCACTATGTTCCACCCCTTGATGCATTTCATCACGTCCACATGGCCACTTCAGAAGGCCACATGAGCGTGACTTTATTACACTATGTGGAGTTTTTTCTTTGCTTTGAGTGAATGAGCCTGGTTATTGCCCTTGTTCTATGGGAGAAGCTTGTGGGTCATTGCTGAGGCATCTGCTTATTCAGTGGCTTCATTTATCCTAAAGGGAAAGGCACCGATTGACCTACTATCACCAAATAGGTCTACGTTTCCAGGTGACAGCAGAGAGTGAATGGTAGGGATGGGCGAATGGTTCGGCCCGAGCATGAGTTCAGGCCAAACATTTGCAGGGTGTTTGTCGGGTGTTCGCCCCGATGAAAATCCTGCAATTCACTGAGCGCCGCACAGTGAATTCCCCACCCTGATTGGACAAAGCTTTGCCCAATCAGGGTGCAGTGTAAGCTGGTTGTTAAGGAGCGGGACCAGGAAGACAGCTGCCACGTCCTTAACAACCAATTAGTCATCAGCTGTCAATGAGTTTCCCCGCTGACAGCTGAATAAAAAAAAAGTGCCGGTAAAAAAACAAAAACGCAGTGGGGTCCCCCCCTCAGTCCATACCAGGCCCCCCTCCTGAACCACCTTAACCATACCAGGCCACATGCCCTCAACATGGGGGGCATCCCAAAGCACCTATTCATGTTAATGGGGTCAAGGGCCTCTTCCCAACAACCCTGGGCTGTGGTTGTGGGGTATGCGGGTGGGAGGCTTATCGGAATCTGGAAGCCCCCTTTAACAAGGGGGCACCCAGATCCCACCCCCCCTATGTTAATGAGTATCGGGTACATCGTAGACAGTTTTTGACCAATCCTTTATTAAAAAATAAAAAAATAGTGTCCCTTGATGTAAATCCATCATCAATCATGTCGCCTGCCAGAACCGAAAATAAAAAAATTAAAAACGTTCTCCCCTCCTGGGAGGCCTCCCGCCATATGCCAGCTTCACGCTTTGACATTTCTTATATAGGAAAGGGGCGGGGCCACCCGGGTACATCACCCAGTGGCACCGCCCCCTTCTGACATCATGTGACATTAGAGGGGACAGTGCCACTGGGTGATGCAGGGCCTGGTATGGACTGGGGTGAACCCCACACCATTTTGTCTTTATTTTTTCAATAGCCATGTGTCGGCAATTGTAACGGTGAATCATTTTAAATGGGATCTGACTTGTTATCTTTTCTTTAGAAATGTCATTTTTTTCTGTAGCATTGTTTATGCATGCTACAGATGCGCCACTTTAAAAAAAAAAAATAATTGATACATGATAAAGAAGCTGAGGGTAAAGGTGATGGACTGGCCAAGCATGTCTCAAGACCTAAACCCTATTGAGCATCTGTGGGGCATCCTCAAATGGAAGGTGGAGGAGCGCAAGGTCTCTAACATCCACCAGCTCTGTGATGTCATCATAGAGGAGTGGAAGAGGACTCCAGTGGCAACCTGTGAAGCTCTGGTGAACTCAATGCTCAAGAGGGTTAAGGCAGTGCTGTAAAAAAATGGTGGCCACACAAAATATTGACACTTTGGGCCCAATTTGGACATTTTCACTTAGGGATGTACTCACTTTTGTTGCCAGTGGTTTAGACATTAATGGCTGTGTGTTGAGTTATTTTGAGGGGACAGCAAATGTACACTGTTATACAAGCTGTACACTCACTAATTTACATTGTAGCAAAGTGTCAGCTCTTCAGTGTTGTCACATGAAAAGATATAATAAAATATTTACAAAAATGTGAGGGGTGTACTCACTTTTGTGAGATAATGTATGTCTTATTAATTTGGGATATTGACACACAGTTTATCAGTATATTATTATTATTCACATGTGTTGTTTTGTGACATTTGGTAGTTTTAAAGGTAGTGCAAAGGACTCCTTTTGCTGTGTGTTTTACTTTGAGGATATGATGCAATGACCTCTTTGTGTCTTTTCCTGATAGTGGCAGGATCCCCTCTAATAAACAACATGCCCCTGATCCTATGAACCCTGAAGGAAGTTTTTTTTACACCCCAGTGGCCAATCCTGACAGTAGGAAGCATTCACAGGTAGTGATGAGTATATGTGCTTGGGTTTGATTTGAAGTAAATTCATCAAACCCATTGCAAATTCCAGAAATTATGAACTTTAGTCTGAACCTCTGTGTAGTCAATTTGGAAAGAATCTTGAAAAACAAAAATAATTGGAAAATAATTCTTGCTATATTCAAGGCTAAAAGGGAATTGATTGTTAAAAAGAGCATACAATTTAAAAAAGTCCTCCATTTTTTATTTGCCTTTAAGGGTGACATTGGAAAAACACCAATTCTTTAAATACATGTTTGGGAGATGCCTTTAAACTGTGTGTGGTGTTAGAGAAAAGTACAGTTTTCAGACAGCATCAGTGATGCTGGCATGACATAATTGCACGTGTTTTACATTTTTCTTTAATTTTATACTGTTGTTTGGCTTTAATATAGCAACAGCAGAAACCCAAACTGATTCATTATTACAACTAGAAAAATATTTATTTCAGGTAGTTGTGGATGTGGCACCTGCTTTTTTAACCAGCTGTAATAGGCATTTTTAGGCATGAATTGGTAGTAGAAGACAGCTATAATAGAAAAGCTATGGGAAATTGTACTCTTCAAAAACAAAGAAAAGCTATGGGAAATTGTACTCTTCAAAAACATAAAGATTCAATATTCCACTTTATACAAATTAGCCAGTGGCACAACAGTTTGATAATATAGTCATTGAGCTTCTTTTTTGCACTTTTTTATGCTGCATTTTCAGAAGGTTCAATAAAAACCTATTTGGTACTGCATGTAGGAGGAAATACAGGACTATTCACCAAAGAGCTGGGTGGGATAAGAACTTCCCTGAGAAAACTAGGCAGCAAAAGACTTATGCCGCGTACACACGAGCAGACTTTTCGACGGACTAGGTCCGGCGGACCAGACTCCGTTGGACAATTCGACCGTGTGTGGGCTCCAGCGGACTTTTTTTTCCCAAAAGTCAGACGGACCTAGAAATAAAACATGTTTTAAATCTTTCCGATGGACTCGAGTGGCCTTTTATTGTGGCCAGCCTAAGGCACACCTGTGCAATAATCATGCTGTCTAATCAGCATCTTCATATGCTACACCTTTGAGGTGGATGGATTATCTCGGCAAAGAAGAAGTGCTCACTAACACAGATTTAGACAGATTTGTGAACAATATTTGAGAGAAATAGGCCTTTTGTGTACATATAAAAAGTCATAGATCTTTGCGTTCAGCTCATGATAAATAGGGGCAAACACAAAAGTGTTGCGTTTATAATTTTGCTCAGTGTATATACGGTATACTAATATACACCTACTAATGATTGAAACACAATCCCCCTGTGACCCAAAATATTCCAATTGCTCGGTCCAGTCACCTAAATATACTTTTTAAAGATGCCTCCAAAAATAGAATAGAGGGGAAACCCAGCTCTGTTTGTGCCCCTGAATAAAGATGAAGAGCAGTGAAAACCAGAATTGAGCACTACACAGATCTGAAATATACTGTAGTTGGGCACATGCTTATGCATTCTACGAGCTGGAAACTACAGTGCCTTGAAAAACCCCTTGACATTTTCCACATTAGATCATCTTACAACCAAAAATGTAAATGTACAGTATTTTATTGGGATTTTATGTGATAAACCAACACAAAGTGGCACATAATTGTAAAGTGGAAGGAAAATTATAAATGGTTTTAATTTTTTTTTTTTTACAAATGCCTGAAAAGTGTGGCGTGCATTTATATTTAACCCCCTCTGATACCCCTAACTAAAATCTAGTGGAACCAATTGCCTTCAGAAGTCACCTAATTAGTAAATAGAGTCTACCTGTGTGTAATTTAATCTCAGTATAAATACAGCTGTTCTGTAGTGAAAAAAACAGCATTATGAAGGCAAAGTAACACACCAGACAGGTCAGGGATAAAGTTGTGGAGAAGTTTAAGCGCTTGCCGTCCACCAGCCATCATATGATAGCCAGGCAGCGCGGTTCTTGTTCTAGGTGGGCGTCATATGACGTCCGTCCATTTAAACAGATCGCGTGCGCGCAGCCCTGTACCTTCGGTGGCGGTGTGTCACGGAGAGACACCACTCGCCACCGAGGGGGGTGAACAGCCATTGGGCATGGCTGTTTACCACGTGATCGGCCGTGATGAAGTCAAGGCTGATCACAGATGATACTGCCCCACTTTGCACAGAGCATGCGCGCGATCACGAGCGTGCTGTGCTTTCACATCTGTGGCGGCGTGTTCCCGGGAACACTGCTCGTCACCGACGCTGGTAAAGAGCCATTGGCCGGCAGCTGTTTACCACATGATCGGCTGTGATCCTTTCACAGCCGATCACTAAATGTAAACATAGAGCAGTAACGAGATGTTACCGGGTTCTCCTCCTCACACACCGATCGTGTGTGAGAAGGAAAATGCGGTAACATCTCGTTACCGCTTAGAGTGTACACCAACACACACTGATTCCCCCCCCAAATCTGAGTACCCGGGTACCAGAGTACCTGTCACAGTCCATCTGAGTACCTGTCACAGTTCATCTGAGTACCCGAGTACCTGTCACAGTTCATGTGAGTACCTGAGTACCTGTTACAGTCCATCTGAGTACCTGAGTACCAGTCACAGTTCATCTGAGTACCCAAGTACCTGTCACAGTTTATCTGAGTACCTGAGTACCTGTCACAGTTCACCTGAGTACCTGTCACAGTTCATCTGAGTAACCGAGTACAGTCACAGTTCATCTGAGTAATCGAGTACCTGAGTACCTGTCACAGTCCATATGAGTAACAGAGTACCTGAGTACCTGTCACAGTCCATATGAGTACCTGTCACAGTCCATATGAGTAACATAGTACCCGAGTACCTGTCACAGTACATCTGAGTACCCGAGTACCTGTTTCAGTTCATCTGAGTACCTGAGTACCTGTCACAGTCCATATGAGTACCTGAGTACCTGTCACAGTTCATCTGAGTACCCGAGTACCTGTCACAGTCCATCTGGTTACCCCAGCACCTCTCACAGCTCATCTGAGTACCCGAGTACCTGAGCACCTGTCACAGTTCATCTGAGTACCCGAGTACCTGTCACAGTCCATCTGAGTACCCGAGTACCTGTTACAGTTCATATGAGTACCGAGTACCTGACTACCCCACTGCCCTTCAGAGTACCCAAGTACCAGACACTAGCCCATAAGTGTACCTGAGTACCTGTCACCAGGCCATACCCAAGTACCTGTCACCAGCCCATCAGAGTACCCGAGTACCTGTTACCAGCTCATCAGAGTAACCGAGTAACTGTCCCCAGCCCATCAGAGTACCCGAGTACCTGTCTGCAGCTCATCAAGTTACCCGAGTACCTGTCTCCAGCCCATTAGAGTATCCGAGTACCTATCTACAGCCCATCAGAGTACCCGAGTAACTATCTGCTGCCCATGCCTCATAGAATATGCGTTGGGGTGTTTGCTTACCAAAATGGGGTCATTTTGTGGGTAATTCCACTGTCCTGGTGCTCAAGGATCTTCAAAAGTGTGATAGGTAGGAATGAAATGAGATGTGTAATTTATGCTCGTAGAACACCTGAAGGTGCTACTTCAATGTTGGGGCTCTGTTTGTGGCCAGGCTGTGTAAAAGTCTCACACATGTGGTATCGCCATACTGGGGAAGAGTAGAAGAATGTATTTTAGGGTGTAATTTTTGCTATATACATGCTATGTGTTAGAAATATCTTATAATTTGACAACTTTGTGTAAAAAAAAGTGTTTTAATTTTTTTTCCACATTTTCCGAAAACTTCTGGAAAAAAATTAACTGTTCAAAAGACTCATTATGCCTCAAAGATTATATGTTGGGGTGTTTGCTTTCCAAAATGGGGTCATTTTGTGGGCAATTCCACTGTCTTGGTGCTCCAGGGCCTTCAAAAGTGTAATAGGTGGTTGAGAAATGAGATGTGTCATTTATGTTCGTAGAACGCCTGAAGATGCTACTTTAATGTTGGGCCTTTGTATGTGGCCAGGCTGTGTAAAAGTCTCACACATGTGGTATCGCCATACTCAGGAGTAGCAAAATGTATTTTGGGGAGTAATTTTTGTATGCATATTCTGTGTGTGAGAAATAACCTGATAATATGACAATTTTGTAAAAAAAAAAATCTTCATTTTGCAAAGAATTGTGGGAAAAAATTACAACTTAAAAAAACTCACCATGCTACTTACTTATTACCTTGGAATGTCTACTTTTTTAAAAGGGCTCATTTGGTGGGTATTTATACTTTCCTGACTTGTTAGTGTCTCAAGAAATGAGATACACCTGATGTACTAAAGGCCTGATCAGATGTGATCCATTTTCAGCGATTGGCACCATAGTTTGTAGACTCTATAACTTTCACAAAGACCAAATATTATACACTAATTTGGATTATTTTTACCAAAGCTATGTAGCAGTATATATTTTGGCCAAAATTTATGAAGAAAAATTACAAATTTTCAAAACGTTATGACAGAAACAAAGAAAAAGGCATTTTTTCACAAAATTTTAGGTCTTTTTTTATTTATAGCACAAAAAATAAAAATCCCACTAGTCGTTAACCACTTCAGCCCCGGAGGATTTTACCCCCTTCCTGACCAGAGCACTTTTTACAATTCGGCACTGCGTCGCTTTAACTGCTAATTGCGCGGTCATGCAATGCTGTACCCAAACGAAATTTGCGTCCTTTTCTTCCCACAAATAGAGCTTTCTTTTGATGGTATTTGGTCACCTCTGCCGTTTTTATTTTTTGCGCTATAAACGGAAAAAGACCGAAAATTTTGAAAAAAAATGATATTTTCTACTTTTTGTTATAAAAAAAATCCAATAAACTAAATTTTAGTCATACATTTAGGCCAAAATGTATTCGGCCACATGTCTTTGGTAAAAAAAATGTCAATAAGCGTATATTTATTGGTTTGCGCAAAAGTTATAGCGTCTACAAACTAGGGTACATTTTCTGGAATTTACACAGCTTTTAATTTATGACTGCCTATGTCATTTCTTGAGGTGCTAAAATGGCAGGGCAGTACAAAACCCCCCCAAATGACCCCATTTTGGAAAGTAGACACCCCAAGGAAATTGCTGAGAGGCATGTTGAACCCATTGAATTTTTTTTTTTTGTCCCAAGTGATTGAATAATGACAAAAAAAAAAATAATTTTTACAAAAAGTTGTCACTAAATGATATATTGCTCACACAGGCCATAGGCATATGTGGAATTGCACCCCAAAATACATTCAGCTGCTTCTCCTGAGTACGGGGATACCACATGTGTGGGACTTTTTGGGAGCCTAGTCGCGTATGGGGCCCCGAAAACCAAGCACCGCCTTCAGGATTTCTAAGGGCATAAATTTTTGATTTCACTCCTCACTACCTATCACAGTTTTGAAGGCCATAAAATGCCAAGATGGCACAAAACCCCCCCAAATGACCCCATTTTAGAAAGTAGACACCCCAAGCTATTTGCTGAGAGGCATGGTGAGTATTTTGCAGCTCTCATTTGTTTTTGAAAATGAAGAAAGACCAGAAATTTTTTTTTTTTCTTTTTTCAATTTTCAAAACTTTGTGACAAAAAGTGAGGTCTGCAAAATATTCACTATACCTCTCAGAAAATAGCTTGGGGTGTCTACTTTCCAAAATGGGGTCATTTGGGGGGGGGGGGTTTGTGCCACCTGGGCATTCCATGGCCTCCGAAACTGTGATAGGCAGTAAAGAGTGAAATCAAAAATTTACGCCCTTAGAATGCCTGAAGGCGGTGCTTGGTTTTCGGGGTCCCGTGCGCGGCTAGGCTCTCAAAAAGTCTCACACATGTGGTATCCCTGTACTCAGGAGAAGCAGCAGAATGTATTTTGGGGTGTAATTTCACATATCCCCATGGCATGTTTGAGCAATATATCATTTAGTGACAACTTTGTGCAAAAAAAAAAAAAAAAAAAAAATTTGTCTCTTTCCCGCAACTTGTGTCACAATATAAAATATTCCATGGACTCGACATGCCTCTCAGCAAATAGCTTGGGGTGTCTACTTTCCAAAATGGGGTCATTTGGGGGGGTTTTGAACTATCCTGGCATTTTATGCACAACATTTAGAAGCTTATGTCACACATCACCCACTCTTCTAACCACTTGAAGACAAAGCCCTTTCTGACACTTATTGTTTACATGAAAAAGTTATTTTTTTTTGCAAGAAAATTACTTTGAACCACCAAACATTATATATTTTTTTAAAGCAAATGCCCTACAGATTAAAATGGTGGGTGTTTCATTTTTTTTTCACACGGTATTTGCGCAGCGATTTTTCAAACGCATTTTTTGTGGAAAAAACACACTTTTTTAAATTTTAATGCACTAAAACACACTATATTGCCCAAATGTTTGATGGAATAAAAAAGATGATCTTAAGCCGAGTACATGGATACCAAACATGACATGCTTTAAAATTGCGCACAAACGTGCAGTGGCAACAGAATTAATACATTTTTAAAAACCTTTAAAACCTTTACAGGTTACCACTTTAGATTTACAGAGGAGGTCTACTGCTAAAAATACTGCCCTCGATCTGACCTTCGCGGTGATACCTCACATGCATGGTACAATTGCTGTTTACATTTGACGCCAGACCGATGCTTGCGCGAGAGCAGGGGGGACAGGGGTGCTTTTTTTTTTTTTCTTTATTATTTTTTTGCTTTTTTATCTTATTTTTAAACTTCCTTTCCTTTTTTTTTTTTAAATCATTTTTATTGTTATCTCAGGGAATGTGAATATCCCCTATGATAGCAATAGGTAGTGACAGGTACTCTTTTTTGAAAAAATTGGGGTCTATTAGACCCTAGATCTCTCCTCTGCCCTCAAAGCATCTGACCACACCAAGATCGGTGTGATAAAATGCTTCCCCAATTTCCCAATGGCGCTGTTTACATCCGGCGAAATCTAAGTCATAAAATGCTCGTAGCTTCCAGTTTCTTAGGCCATAGAGATGTTTGGAGCCACTCTGTTCTCTGATCAGCTCTATGGTCAGCTGGCTGAATCACCGGCTGCTTTCTCAGGTTCCCTGTTGAGACAGGAGAGCCAGAGAAAAACACGGAAGACGGTGGGGGGGGGCATTCCCTCCCACTGCTTGTAAAAGCAGTCTAGAGGCTAATTAGCCGCTAGGATTGCTTTTACATGAAAGCCGACCGCTGGCTGAAATGAATGATACCAAGATGATACCTAAACCTGCAGGCATCATTCTGGTATAACCACTCAAAGTCGTGAATAGCGTACCTGAAGACAAAAAATGGTTAACAATAAAGCACAGTAAACAGTAAAGTATAAAAAATTGCATACCTGAAAAGCAAACATGATAAAACATAACAACAATAAAACATTGCAGAATAGAACACAGTAAAAAAGAGCAGAACAATAGAGAGAGAATAGAGAGAGAGAGAACAATAAAACGACAACTATTTTTTTTTTTTGTGTTTTTTTTGCAAACTTGTAACTTTTATAACGGTAACCGGTTCCAGGTTCGGGTCTCTCAAAATGCGATGGCATCCTGTGAAAGTGTGTCCTAGTCTGTGCAATGCTGTACCCTACGCTAATACTCAACTAGTGCATGGTAGCGTTCAAAACATTCACCAATGCAAAGACCAGGATTGTCAGGACTGGAGGGACAATAATAGCGGGTGTCACGCCTATATCCACGCTTGCTGCAGACACAACATCTTTTTTGGGGGGGTTCGCTGGGTAGGGGTACTCGGGAGGACATAAAAATGCCTCTCATGCAGCCGACTGCATTTGGTTGGGGATGTGAATGGGGGAAGTACGGGCGCTGCAGAAGTGGTGGGTTCCCAATTGGGATTGGCGAATGCAGCAGGAAGGGCATTATGGGCACGACGGGCCTGTGTTTGTCTTTTTGGTGGCAGCGGGACACTACTTGTGCTTGCCACCTCACCAGCTTGAACTGCACTTATGGGACTCGCCACGTCACCAAGTGTTACTGCAGTGCTGGTTTGACTACGACCGGGGTGTACTAGGCTGCTGGCGCTTGCCAGTTCACCAAAACGCTACCAAAAAAACTGTTAGCGATCGCAGGGATCAGGCCTGACTCTGCGAACGCTGCAGTTATGCGTTTAGTGTTTTGTAAGTGACAGTGATCGATCGATACTGCACTTGGGTGGGCTGGGCCGGGCGGAGGGGCAAAACGCAGGTGCTAGCAGGTATCTGGGCTGATCCCGCTAACACTGCGTTTTTGGGAACCCTAAACTGCTGGGGATGCCAGTATAGATCTGATTGGATCAGATATTGATCCGTTCAGATACTATACCACTAAGGGAGGTGTACGGTGCGTGCGTGGGTGTTAGCGGTACTGGCGCTAACCTGACCCTGCCTGGGGCTGGTGCTTGCCAGTTCACCAAAACGCTACCAAAAAAACTGTTAGCGATTGCAGGGATCAGGCCTGACTCTGCGAACGCTGCAGTTATGCGTTTAGTGTTTTGTAAGTGACAGTGATCGATCGATACTGCACTTGGGTGGGCTGGGCTGGGCGGAGGGGCAAAACGCAGGTGCTAGCAGGTATCTGGGCTGATCCCGCTAACACTGCGTTTTTGGGAACCCTAAACTGCTGGGGACGCTAGTATAGATCTGATCGGATCAGATATTGATCCGTTCAGATACTATACCACTAAGGGAGGCGTATGCTGCGTGCGTGGGTGTTAGCGGTACTGGCGCTAATCTGACGCTGCCTGGGGCGACGCATATCACCGCCGGGCGATCAGGGGGCTAAACCTTTATTCGGTAATAAACAGCGGGTGCCCTGACACTATAAAAAATAAACGAACTAACCAGCGTCACCCGTAACACTTATACGGTGATCAGTGGTGAAAGGGTTAACTAGGGGCAATCAAGGGGTTAAAACATTTATTAGGTAGTATATGGGGGTCCCTGTCGCTATAAAACGCTGACGGCGAACCTAAATATTTACGTCCCTAACTAGCGGAACCAGTGACACTAATACAGCGATCAGAAAAATGATCGCTTAGTGACACTGGTGACGGGGGGTGATCAAGGGGTTAAAACTTTATTAGGGGGGGTTAGGGGGTACCCTAGACCTACAGGGGGGTAATACTCACTGTCCTAACCAGTGGCGGAATTACCAGGGTCGCACCAGTCGCACTTGCGACGGGGCCCGGCATTCTGCCACTGTGGGGGGGCCCAGCAGGGTTGCTCTTCACAGGGCCCTGAGCGGAGAGCGTGTCTCTCATCAAACAGCAGCGCCGAGACACCGGCATTGACAGTTCTATTTCCCTCTCCGCACGGGATGACACAGGCCACACAGCTGATCTCTCCCCCTCTCCTGTGCAAGAATCAAGATGTACTACTACTACTGTAGGTGCACAGAGCAAGGAAACAACCTCCGTCTAGAGTGGCTAGTCCTCTCAGGTCCCTCCCCCCAACTCTGTCTCCTGCTTCCTATCTCTCTCCATGCGGCTTCTAATCTACACTGCAAGGTAAGAAAGACTCCTAAATGTCAGTATAGTTTGATTAGTGTCAGGAGGGGAGTGAGTGTCTGCTGCTGGTGTAGAGGAGAGGAACACAGAGCCAGCCCCCCCATTTTCAAGTCCCAGCACTCTGTTTATCTGTCTTCTTGTATAGAGGAACTACAAGTCCCAGCACTCTGTATATCTGTCTTCTTGTATAGAGGAACTACAAGTCCCAGCACTCTGTATATCTGTCTTCTTGTCTAGAGGAACTACAAGTCCCAGCACTCTGTATATCTGTCTTGTATAGAGGAACTACAAGTCCCAGCACTCTGTATATCTGTCTTCTTGTATAGAGGAACTACAAGTCCCAGCACTCTGTATATCTGTCTTGTATAGAGGAACTACAAGTCCCAGCATTCTGTATATCTGTCTTGTATAGAGGAACTACAAGTCCCATCACTCTGTATATCTGTCTTCTTGTATAAAGGAACTACAAGTCCCAGCACTCTGTATATCTGTCTTCTTGTATAGAGGAACTACAGGTCCCAGCACTCTGTATATCTGTCTTCTTGTATAGAGGAACTACAAGTCCCAGCATTCTGTATATCTGTCTTGTATAGAGGAACTACAAGTCCCAGCACTCTGTATATCTGTCTTCTTGTATAGAGGAACTACAAGTCCCAGCACTCTGTATATCTGTCTTCTTGTATAGAGGAACTACAAGTCCCAGCACTCTGTATATCTGTCTTCTTGTATAGAGGAACTACAAGCCCCAGCACTCTGTATATCTGTCTTCTTGAATAGAGGAACTACAAGCCCCAGCACTCTGTATATCTGTCTTCTTGTATAGAGGAACTACAAGTCCCAGCACTCTGTATATCTGTCTTCTTGTATAGAGGAACTACAAGTCCCAGCACTCTGTATATCTGTCTTGTATAGAGGAACAACAAGTCCCGGCATTTTGTATATCTGTCTTGTATAGAGGAACTACAAGTCCCAGCATTTTGTATATCTGTCTTGTATAGAGGAACTACAAGTTCCAGCATTCTGTATATCTGTCTTGTATAGAGGAACTACAAGTCCCAGCATTCCGTATATCTGTCTTGTATAGAGGAACTACAAGTCCCAGCATTCCGTATATCTGTCTTGTATAGAGGAACTACAAGTCCCAGCATTCCGTATATCTGTCTTGTATAGAGGAACTACAAGTCCCAGCATTTTGTATATCTGTCTTGCACAGAGGAACTACAAGTTCCAGCATTCTGTATATCTGTCTTGTATAGAGGAACTACAAGTCCCAGCACTCTGTATATCTGTCTTCTTGTATAGAGGAACTACAGGTCCCAGCACTCTGTATATCTGTCTTGTATAGAGGAACTACAAGTCCCAGCATTCTGTATATCTGTCTTGTATAGAGGAACTACAAGTCCCAGCACTCTGTATATCTGTCTTCTTGTATAGAGGAACTACAAGTCCCAGCACTCTGTATATCTGTCTTCTTGAATAGAGGAACTACAAGCCCCAGCACTCTGTATATCTGTCTTCTTGTATAGAGGAACTACAAGTCCCAGCACTCTGTATATCTGTCTTCTTGTATAGAGGAACTACAAGTCCCAGCACTCTGTATATCTGTCTTGTATAGAGGAACAACAAGTCCCGGCATTTTGTATATCTGTCTTGTATAGAGGAACTACAAGTCCCAGCATTTTGTATATCTGTCTTGTATAGAGGAACTACAAGTTCCAGCATTCTGTATATCTGTCTTGTATAGAGGAACTACAAGTCCCAGCATTCCGTATATCTGTCTTGTATAGAGGAACTACAAGTCCCAGCATTCCGTATATCTGTCTTGTATAGAGGAACTACAAGTCCCAGCATTCCGTATATCTGTCTTGTATAGAGGAACTACAAGTCCCAGCATTTTGTATATCTGTCTTGCACAGAGGAACTACAAGTTCCAGCATTCTGTATATCTGTCTTGTATAGAGGAACTACAAGTTCCAGCATTCTGTATATCTGTCTTGCATACAATAAAATACTAGGAATTCAGGGGGTATAGGGGGTCTGGTGTTATCTAGGAGTACAGAGGGTAACCTGGCACTATTACCTAACCTGACACTACCACCCTACCTGACACTATTACCTAACCTGACACTACCACCCTACCTGACGCTATTACCTAACCTGGCACTACCACCCTAACTGATAGACACCGATGGACACTGATGGGCACTGATAGACTGATGGACACTGATAGAGGACTCTGATGGACACTGATAGAGGACTCTGATGGGCACTGATAGACACCGATGGACACTGATAGAGGACTCTGATAGACACTGATAGAGGACTCTGATGAGCACTGATAGAGGGCACTGATGGGATTTACTGATAAGCACTGATAGGGGGCACCGATGGGATTTACTGATGAGCACTGAAGGGAGGCACTGATAGGGGCCACCAAGGAGGCACTAGGGGGCACTGATAGGGGGCACTAAGAAGGCACTGATAGGAGGCACTGATGAACACTGAAGGGGGGCACTGATAGGCTGCACTGATAGGAGGCATTGATGGGCATTGATGAGCACTGATAGGCAGAACTCATAGGCTGCATGGATGGGCATTGAGGAACACTGATAGGCAGAACTAAGGCAGTATTGATGGGCACTGATGGGTAGCATTGAAGAGTACCGAAAGGTGGTACGGATGGACGCTGCAATAGTGAGCACTGATAGGTGGTGCTGATAGGCAGATTTGATGGGCACTAATAGGCAGCATTAATGAGCACTGATAGGTAACACTTGTAGGCGGCATTAATGGGTACTGATAGGCAGCATTGATGGGCACTGATACATGGCACTGATGATTGGGGCACTGATTATCAGTGTAAACAATTTACTGACATTCTTGACAGTTAATGGCAGTCCTTTCCTAACACAGACACAGTGTGGGAGGAGAGGGCTGCGGATAACCGGCAAGTCTGTTTACATGTGATCAGCTGACATCACATGGTAAAGGGCCACTGTGATTGCGCTGGATGTACGTCCCAGGGGGCATGCGGGAAGCATGGTTTTGGGAGGATATCCATGAACACCCTCCCAAAATTGGAAGCCCGGAGCTCGGATGGAAGGGGGGGCCCATCATGGTTTCTTGCACCGGGGCCCTGAAGGTTCTAGTTACGCCTCTGGTCCTAACACTGTAACTGTCACAAACTGACACTATGCAGTAATCAGGAAAAAAAAAAAAAAAAAAACCTGCTTGGTGTCAGTTTGTGACAGGGGGGGGGGGGTGATTGGGGGGGATCGGGGGGCGATCGGGGGGGGGGATCGGGGTGTTTTGTGTGCCTGGCATGTTCTACTGTGTTGTGTAGTGTTGGTGCACTCACTCACATGTCTTCTCCCCTCGGCGCTGGAACGGAACTCCCGAGCCGAGGAGAGATGACATCACATCCTCTGCCTCTGTGTACTATACAGAGGCAGAGGATGTTTCTCATTGGCTGGGAGGGATCGCGAGGGGGGGGCCACGATCGGATGGCCTCCCCCTCATCTTTGTCGCTGCCAGACAAAAGCCGACCGCCGCTGGCACCGGGGGGGGTCCGATCGGACCCCCCGCCCGCGGGAAGGCATCACGTATCAGGTACGTGATTTTGCCTGCCCGTGCCATTCTGCTCACGTATATAGGCGTGAGGCGGTCGGCAAGTGGTTAAATACCACCAAAAGAAAGATCTATTTGTGTGAAAAAAGGACGCAGATTTCATATGGGTTCAGTGTTGCATGACTGAGTAATTGTCATTCAAAGTGTGAGAGCGCTGAAAGCTGAAAATTGGTCTGGGCAGGAAGGGGGTGTAAGTGCCCTGTATTGAGGTGGTTAAAGTAGGTTAGGTTATAAAAAAAATCCCAAGCTTTGAACATCTCACAGAGCACTGTTCAATCCATCATCTGAAAATGGAAAGAGTATGGCACAACTGCAAACCTACCAAGACATGGCCGTCCACCTAAACTGACAGGCGGGACAAGGAGAGCATTAATCAGAGAAGCAGCCAAGAGGCCCATGGTAACATTGGAGGAGCTGCAGAGATCAACAGCTCAGGTGGGAGAATCTGTCCACAGGACCACTATTAGTTGGGCACTACACAAATCTGGCCTTTATGGAAGAGTGGCAAGAAGAAAGCCATTGTTGAAAGAAAGCCATAAGAATTACTGTTTGCAGTTTGCGAGAAGCCATGTGGAGGGCACAGAAAACATGTGGAAGAAGATGCTCTGGTCAGATGAGAGCAAAATTGAACTTTTTGGCCTAAAAGCAAAAGCCTATGTGTGGTGGAAAACTAACACTGCACATCACCCTGAACACACCATCCCCACCATGAAACATGGTGGTGGCAGCAGCATGTTGTGGGGATGCTTTTCTTTAGCAGGGACAGGGAAGCTGGTCAGAGTTGATGGGAAGATGGATGGAGCCAAATACATGGCAATTTTAAAAGAAAACCTGTTAGAGTCTGCAAAAGACTTGAGACTGGAGCAGAGGTTTACCTTCCAGCAGGACAACGACCCTAAACATACAGCCAGAGCTACAATGGAATGGTTTTCATCAAAGCGTATTCATGTGTTAGAATGGCCCAGTCAAAGTCCAGACCTAAATCCAATTCAGAATCTGTGGCAAGACTAATGCCCCGTACACACGGTCGGACTTTGTTCGGACATTCCGACAACAAAATCCTAGGATTTTTTCCGACGGATGTTGGCTCAAACTTGTCTTGCATACACACGGTCACACAAAGTTGTCGGAAAATCCGATCATTCTGAACGCGGTGACATAAAACACGTACGTCGGGACTATAAACGGGGCAGTGGCCAATAGCTTTCATCTCTTTATTTATTCTGAGCATGCGTGGCACTTTGTCCGTCGGATTTGTGTACACACGATCGGAATTTCCGACAACGGATTTTGTTGTCGGAAAATTTTATCTCCTGCTCTCCAACTTTGTGTGTCGGAAAATCCGATGGAAAATGTCCGATGGAGCCCACACACGGTCGGAATTTCCGACAACACGCTCCGATCGGACATTTTCCATCGGAAAATCCGACCGTGTGTACGGGGCATTATAAATTGCTGTTAACAGATGCTCTCCATCCAATCTGACAGAGCTTGAACTATTTTGCAAAGCAGAATGGGCAAAAATTTCACTCTCTAGATGCGCAAAGCTGGCAGACACATTCCTAAAAAGACTTGCAGCTGTAATTGCAGTAAAAGGTGGTTCTACAAAGTATTGACTGAAGGGGGCTGAATACAAATGCACGCCACACTTTTCAGATATTTATTTGTAAAACATTTTGAAAACCATTTATCATTTCCCTTCCACTTCACAATTATGTACCACTTTGTATCTATCAACTAAAATCCCAATAAAATACATTTACGTTTTTGATTGTAAAATGCCAAAATGTGGAACATTTCAAGGGATGTGAATACTTTTTCAAGGCACTGTACATCACTGGTGGTGGAGGGATGAGGATTTATAATCAGCCACTGATCATAGATTTTCTTTTACTCAGAACATCTTATAGCAGAAGATGAAATTTCATGGACATGAAGCTTATTGACCTAGTCAACGGAAATAATTTTTGCTCCAACATAAACTTTGTGCCTGTGGCAGCAAAAGAGTAAAGCCTCCAAGTACCTCATTTTTCCACTCTGATAAAGGGACCTGGTCCAAAAACATATTAGCACAATGGACATACTGTATACTACCCAGGATACAAATTTGATCCCCCCTCTGTACCTGCTTGAGGTGTCATTCTAGTTTCCTCCTCTTTGGTTCTCATAGTTTTTTACCTCAGAGTATCCATCTTGGCTTGCTCCTTTTGCCGATGAGCTAGTGAGAGCATTCAATCATTTGTTTTTGAGACCTGGTGTTTCAGGGTTTTTCAGGGTAAACGTCCTGATGTAAATGTCAAGTTACTTTATTGTAAGTGCATTTTTCTTTGCATTTGTATCTTCTAAAAAAGGAAAATTAATTATCAAATACTTACCGTAATTTTCCTTTCCTGATGGACTCCATGGCAGCCTACGTGTGGGTTAACCTCGCCTCCTCTCCAATGCTATAGGACCCCATTCCCATAAATGAGAGCTCACCGCTAGGTACTGCATTCCGTAACTAGCCTACTCTTTGACCGATGGGTGGGAACTCTGTCTGCCATGGAGTCCATCAGGAAAGGAAGATTACAGTAAGTATTTGATAATAAATTTTCCTTTTTCCTGACAGACTCCATGGCAGCCTACGTGTGGGAAATAACTAGCCAATCCACACGGGTGGGTATGCTAAACTGTAATAAATTTCAATTTGACCTGTCAACCGACAGGAATTATAACCAAAGTTCACAGAAGATAGCGAAGCAGGCTCAATATCGTAATGTGACGATAAAGTTTTAATAGAGGCCCATGAGGCCGCTTTGTAAATCATGTCTGGAGCCACGTGCCGGGCTGCTGCCCATGAAGCCGCTATACCCCTGGTGGAACGTGCCATCACTGCTTCCAGAGGAGCCAGGCCCCTAGTTCTAAAAGGCTGATGAACTGGATGATCCAGGCCACAGTTGTTCTAGCCGAAGCTCAATTCCGTTTGTTACTGCCAAAGTGCAGGTCGGCTGAGTGTCTAAAAAGGGAAGAAGCAGCTTGCAGGTATACCTTCAGAATTTTGCCTATGTCCAGAGGATGAACTTATTGGACTCCTGGTCCTGAATGTAGTTAGGATGATCTCTTGGTTCTTATGGAACCTTGAGGTAATTTTTGGATTTGAGCTGAGCATAGGAATAAGGACCATCCGGATCGGAAAGAAGGACAGAAGACGCAACCTCCGAGACCCTTTTGGCTAAGGTAACAGCTACAAGGAAAGTGATTTTAGCCGAAAAGTCTCCAAATAGAAAGCAGGGAAGACCCCATATTTCTGAGTTCAGACAGTGAGTTGTGGACAAGAGGAAGATCCCAATTGGGGAATCTTGGTTTTCTTTGAGGGCTGAGTTTTAACTCCCTACGGAAACACTGCTGGATTAAAGGGTGAACAGCCCACGAAGTCCCGGAGAAGGCCGACAAAGCTGAGACTCGGACTCTCAGAGAGCTGATGGATAGAGATAAATTTAGGTTGAAAAAAAGAAAGCTGGAGATATCCTGAGCTTTGGATTTCTTCCTGATCTGCCCGAAGAATATGAGAACTCGACAGACTTGGCCCATCTTCTTCTATCGACCTAATTCGTGCTCATCCCCGTAGAGCTCATGAGAGTGGAAATCACCCTTGATCCGCACCCGAGTCGGAGAAGGGTGCAGGACTGCCACTTTAGAAGGAAAGTCCGGCCCGAGAGGGAGAGGCAACGGATCCCGAAAGCTGAGCTGGCACAGGAGGGGAAATCAAGGTCTGCTTCCACCAGTAAGGGGCTACTGCCAACATTTTGACTGCTTACGCATGAGGTCTTTGAAAGGACCTGAGGATTATTAGGAGCGGTGGAAAGGCGTATGCCCTCTTGAAACTCACTCGATCTGTCAGGGCATCCATTCTGGAGGCTTAGCTTCAATGACCCCGAGTGTAATACCTCACCAGCTTGAAGTTGCCTGGGAAGAGAATAGATCCACTTTGGGATTGACTCCCAGGGACAGAATCCACTTGAATGCCTGCAAACGAAGAGACCACTCGTTAATGTCTTAACCGAATGCGCAATAAGAAATTCGCTCGGACGTTCTGGACCCTGGGGAAGTAGGCCGATAAAATATTGTCTAGGCCCAAAACATGATGGGCTCGACCTCCCAGAACAGTGTGGAGCTTTGAGTGCCTCTATGACTCCTCACATAGGAGATCGCCAATGTGTTGTCCATTCTCTTTTTTTTGAAACTCTTTTGTCGAGTATAAGACATACAAACAGACAAACACCAGTACATCTACCACAGCCCTGGGGTGTCGTCCATTCTTAATAATACTGACTCTCCCTTCTGGAGATGGGAGAAGGACTGAAGGGCACACCAGGCTGCCCGAAATTCCAGGATGTTCTAGCCCGGGTTGAGAGAATGCGTGAGCAAGATCCGATCTGCAGAGGGCTCCCCAACCGGTACCGCTGGCATCCGACATGACCTTGACCCATGAGATGGGGCAATGGAGTGGCATTTGGGCAGGTTTTGCGCCAAAGCCACCAGAAGAGGCTGCTCCTCATCGTTGATGACATGTGAATAGGTTGACTGTTGCCTCTTGATTTCCAATACTGCAGAAAACCTGACTGGAAAGGAAATAACCTCCGCAGGGACCACTTGCCCATAGAGGTTGCGGAGACCGACGAGCCGATAGATTCATGCACTATAAGGCCCTCAGCCATGAAGAGATTAGAGACCACAAAATTCTCTCCTGGGTGATCGTGATCTTCCCCACTGGGAGAGAGATGGTGCCTGTAACAAACTGGGCCCCAAAGAACATCAGGCGCTGGACTGGTTCTAGGTGGATTTTTCCCAGATTTAGGAGCCACCCGAAGCTGGTCAAGGTGGAGATTACCTGTTTCCTGTGAACCAGCAGCTAGACTTTGTCTTAGGACAGCAACAGGAGGTCATCGAAATAGTGATAAAGACGTACCCCTCTCCTTCTGATGAGGGCCATTATGGCCAGAGGAATTTTTGTGAAGACTCGGGTGAGGTTGTCAGCCCGAAAGGGAGGTAGAAGAACTGTATATGGTCTTGACAACTTGGAACCGGAGATATTTGAGAAACTCCTTCGCCACCTGAACACGGAGGAAAGCATCTTTAAGTCAATTGAGATTAGCCAATCTCCTGTCAATACAGATGGTCGACAGAGCCCTCATTTGGATCTTTCGAATTTATAAACTTGTTTAGGTGAGTTAGATCTAGCACTGGTTGCCATAAATCGTTTAGCATTGTATAACGAAGAGGGAAACGTATACCCCCTGGAGTTTTTCATCCTTTGGGACGTGTACCACTGCTCCCTGAGACCACAGCGAGTCCACGTAGGACAGTAACGTCTGCTTTTTCTCTTCCGACCGAGTTAGCAGAGTGGAATAAATCTGAGTGGAGGAGTAACAGTGAAGGACCATGCGTTGCTCGAACAACTGTCTTGAGTCGTGATTGAGGCCACCCAGACGTGCCAGAAGAGGAGCAGACAAGCCTCCCCGCCCGAACTGTCTGGGCGGGCATAATCCAAAAGATTTATCCGGTTCACCACCACCGGACGCCTGGTTCTTAGCAGGTTTTCAGAAGGACACTTGCCCTCTGCTCCAATTCTTTCAGAAGTCCCAGCAGGCCTTTAACAGCAAGCTTCTCTCGAGCGTTCAGCACCTTCTGTACTGGGGACTTTTCTGACCGAGCAGATGCCTATCGTGGGGAAGGCGTAACCATAAGGCCCGTTGAACCGCGACTGAGGACCATTTAGTCCAAGTTAACAGGAAGATCGGATTGACGCCAGCTCCAGCTCCTTCACCGCTGAACTTTTGGAGACCTCTTCCGAAACTCCCTTGAGTACGAAACCATGTTCTCTGTCCTGGCTTCCATAGCCCTAGACATAGCTGCTAGAGCCAGGGCAGGTTTACAAGCCATATTGGCAAACCCGTACGTTTTTCTTGAGGTCTTGATTTATTTTCTCTCAAGCCTGTCCAAAAGGTCACAGCGTCTTTTAAAGATAGAGTAACCTGTTTTGCCAGACGCAACAATGCTGCATCAATGAGGGGAGTGTTTCCCAGACACTTCACTTCTTTTGCCTTGAAGGGATACAATCTGGAGGTTTTGAATGAAATAGAAGTTTTTTTGTCCATCTTGCTCCACTCCTCATCCTTTAAATCCATAAGGAAAAAGAGAGAGAGAGTGTTCTTTCCCCAGGTGCTTAAAGAACTGCTCTGCTTAGCCGGGGGGTGGAAGGGTCTACCTGCTTAAGGGCTTCCATAATCGCTTTGACTCGTGGAGGAACCCGAGAGACGTCAAGGCTTCCGACATATTCGTCACCCCCTAACTCGCTGACCGAGGAATCCGGAGAAGCAGCGTAGGGCTGGGAAGGACCCGAATCCTTTGGGCCACGTCAGCCAAGGAGCCAGGTAGGATATAAAACTGGCTCAATGTGTGGGATGTATCCCATTTCCTTAGGGACTGCTGCATCACACATTTTACAAGAGACTCCACATCATTGTTATCTGTCTCTTTTTCCCAAACCGCCCGGGCATAACACCGGTCACATAAAGACTTGCCCTCTGGGACTCGTGTCCCACATCTCCAGCAGGCTCTGCGATCCGAGCAGCTGTCATGGTGGTGGGCGCGGTGACTGGAGGAGGAATGGGAACGTCTCCTCTAGATGGAGGAGGAATGGAAACATCTCCTCTAGATGGAGGAGGAATAGTAACATCTCCTCTAGTTAGTTGGAGGAGGAATGGGAACATCTCCTCTAGTTGGAGGAGGAATGGGAACATCTCCTCTAGTTGGAGGAGGAATGGAAACATCTCCTCTAGATGGAGGAGGAATGGTAACATCTCCTCTAGTTAGTTTAGGGAGGAATGGGAACATCTCCTCTAGTTGGAGGAGGAATAGGAACATCTATTCTAGTTGGAGGAGGAATGGGAACATCTCCTCTGCTGTTGTAATGTTGTGGCCTGGCAAGGTCTCTGTCGTTCTGGATCACGATCTGAGAAGGCTGAAAAATAAAATATGGGGAGGGGGAAGGCGAGATATGACATCAAGACGCAAATACTTTGCAACTGTAAGCTCAACTCCTCCCCTCACCTGCACGTACCATGTGCGTGAGGGCTGGCCACACGAAGGCGGTGACTTGTCCATAACCTTTGGACGAAACGTCAAGAAATGCATTGTCTGCAAAAGAGCTGAAAATGCCAAACGTACCGGAGCCAGCCAAAAACAAAAGATTATATAATCTTGTCTACCCCTTTTTTTTTTTTTTATTACAATAACAAAGAAATATATACTTATTTATACATTACTTCCCCCCTTTTTTTTTCATTGAAATACCAAAATAACAAACACTTTTTTTTTTTTCCAAACATTTCCCCTTGAGGGAAAAAGGACTAGGTGCTCAGAGGCACTCACCAGGGCAGACCAAGGCTGGAGGAGCCGGAGCTGCTACTGCTCACTGCCTGGGGAGATTCCGTTTTGGCAGGAGCTAGAAGCCGTTTTCAAATCCCCCATCTGTGACGTCACCGCCCCCCCACCTCGCGCCTGCGCTGTGGGGAGGTAGCCGAATTGCGCCTGCACGGCCGCCAGGGTGCCCATCAATCCATGCATGTGCGAGCCAAGCCTCGCTATCACGGAGGCTCTGGTGCCTGCGCAATGATGGTGGCGGCCGCGACCCAGAAGAGCCGCGGCGAGCTGGAACGCAGAAGCGTTCCAATCACCATGAGGGGTAGCTGGGGATACGGAAAGGCACTGATTAAAGTGAAACAAAAAACAAGGGCTACAAACAAACGAAAACACATAGAAACGACTGCCATGAATATAGGAAGAAGAAGAGAGTCGCAGACCTTGCCAGCCATTGATGCGTCCATGTTCAGGCATACAGAGGCAACCTCCCCTCCACCAGTGGGGTATCTAGTGCCTTGAAAGCTTCTCGCCTGCCCGTGGCTGGGCCCTGAGCTGCACCGCATAAATGGTATGCCAGATCCCGGAAATATCCGACCAGAGGTGAACAGGAACAATCGTGTGTGTAGATCCATTGGAGGAGGACAAAAAAGGAACGCAGTACCTAGCGGTGAGCTCTCATTTATGGGAATGGGGTCCTATAGCATTGGAGAGGAGGCAGGGTTAACCCACACGTAGGCTGCTATGGAGTCTGTCAGGAAAGTATTTTTATCTGTACTTTTCAGAGTGTTCCTTTACCTGATGGTGACAACAGTGGAATATGTTTGTGTTGAATAGCCACTTGTAGCCTCAACTGGTCAATAATGCAGGAGCAAAATTGGAGGACAGGCATAGAATGTTGTCACCCTATAGTATAATAGTAAGTGTCTTAACAAGATTATTCATGACAAGCTTATCAAGTAAAGCTTTAATGATAGCTATAGATTTAAAAATATTGAAAAATAATTTTTAAACTATTCTATAATGTTAACACTTATATAGCATTTTACTTTACTTATTGGGTTTAAATATACTTGAATGGTACTTTGTGCCTAAAAAAACTTTAAAGAAAATCACTGGTCTACAGTGTCAATCACAATACAGCTTAAAATTATAATACACTATAGATACTTGGTCTCAGAAGACTACTTACATTAGAAAAAATACATATGAAATATCTTCTCTTTTTATATGTAACATAACTCTTATTCTTAGCCATCGAACATATTTACCTGAGTAACAACAGTGTTGCTAGTTAATAGTTAATGGATATTACAAGGTAATTCTTGGTGGTCTAATTCAATGGCAACATCCTCCGTCTTTGCAAATTATTGCAGAACTTATCTGAGTCTTCTCATCCATTATGGAATCATTTTTCATAATACAGAGCACTTCTCTTGTCAAACAAAATAGAAGTATTGCTTGGGGAAAAGTAGAGCTGAGTGCATTGTAGTTTATTTTTTTCTTAGAAAAAATAAACTATTTCCTTAACTAATAACTCAAGGGGGATGTAGGCAGAAACTACTATTAGACATTTTCTGCCAAAGTAAACGAATATTCTGATATTTCCAGTGCACTTTCAGTGCCCTTAATTAACATGCTTTTCCATAACATAATATAGCATAGCAATTATAATAGAGGGAAAACTGTTCTGTAAAGATGAAGTTATATTAGATGTGTACTCTTCTACAAATGTTATGTGTGAACTTTTATTCAACTTATTACCGTTAACAAACACATTAACAAACACATTTGAGTACCAACACTGAACTGAGAATATTTGAAAATAACTTTTATTAATACTCTTACCTCATTGTTATCTCATTTACATCTCAGTTTTGCTGGTCAGGGGCCCCTAATAATTATTATTATTATTATTATACAGGATTTATATAGTGCCAACAGTTTGCGCAGCGCTTTACAACGTTAGGGCAAACAGTACAGTTACAATACAATTCAACAGGAGGAATCAGAGGGACCTGCTCGTTAGAGCTTACAATCTAAATTGCAGAATTTGCTGGATATATCCTGCTACCTAATGTGCCTGGGCCTTTGAGAGTTGGTTACACTTGCCAGTTTTCTCTCATTCTTCTCTGGACAATCCTCTGTTGCTGTTTCAAATTCTCCTGAAAAATTCAGAAAGTCAACAAGCACATTATGTCTGCATTGTTTGGCAGGCTGTAGACAGGTTTAACTACAAATAGATGGAAAGGTTACCCCTAATTTTATATATATTTATATATTACACACACACACTGTATTGTCAAAAGTATTGTGACACCTGCCTTTACACGCACATGAATTTAATGGCATCCCAGTCTTAAGCCTCGTACACAAAATCGGATTGTTGGCCAACAAAGCATCAGACTTTTATCTGAAGGGCGTGTGCCTGGATTTTGTCTTGCATACTAACGGCACACAATTGTCTGCCAACAAACACGAACGTAGTGACATACTATTTGGAATTTCAGCTCTTGAGCGCCACCCTTTGGGCACCTTCTGCTAATGTCATGTTTGGTGAGCATTGATTCTGAGCATGCGTGTTTGTAGTTTGGACTTTTGTGTGACGGACTTGTCTACACACGATAGGAAAATCTGACAATAGACCGTTGGCCGCCGAAAATGTACCAGCCTGCCATCCAACATTTGTTGGCGGAAAGTTGGCCAACAATTGTCTGATGTAGCGTACTAACGGTCGGAATTTAGGCAAACAGTCTGTCATCACACAATTCCCTGCCGAAAATCTGATTGTGTGTACAGGGCTTTAGTCCATAGGGTTCAATATTGAGTTGGCCCATGCCTTTGCAGATATAAAAGCTTCAACTCTTCTGGGAAGGCTGACCACAAGGTTTAGGCGTGTGTCTATGGGAATGTTTGACCATTTTTCCAGGTCAGGGACTGATATTGGATGAGAAGGCCTGGCTTGCAGTCTCCACCCTAATTTATCCCAAAGGTGTTCTGTCGGGTTGAGGTCAGGACTCTCTGCAGGTCAGTCAAGTTCCTCCACCCCAAACTCACTGATCCATACTATATTGCCAAAGTACTGGGCCAACCCTCCAAATCATTTAGTGGAGAGGGGATTAGGGTGTGGGTTTGCTTTTCAGGAGTTGGGCTTGGGAACTCTTAAGGCGTCCGCATAAAAAACATTTTGGACAATTTCATGCTCCTAACTTTGTGGGAAAAGTTTGGGGATGGCCCCTTCCTGTTCCAACATGAGGTGTACCAATGCACAAAGCAAGGTCCATTAAGACATGAATGAGTAAGTTTGGGGTGGAGGAACTTGACTGGCCTGCACAGAGTCCTGACCTCAACCCAATAGAACACCTTTGGGATGAATTAGAGCACAGACTGCGAACCAGGCCTTCTCATCCAACATCAGTGCCTGACCTCACAAATGTGCTTCTGGAAGAATGGTCAAACATTCCTATAGACACACTCCTAAACCTTGTGGACAGCCTTCCCAAAAGATTTGAAGCTGTTATAGCTGCAAAGGGTGGGCCAAATCAATATTGATTCCTATGAACTAAGACTGGAATAAAATAAAGTTCATGTGCGTGTAAAGGCAGGTGTCCCAATACTTTTGACAATATAGTGTATAAAATCATATATATATCTATATATATATATATATATATATATATATATATAGATATATATAGATAGATATATATATATTTATATATATATATCTATCTATATATACAGTGGGGACGGAAAGTATTCAGACCACCTTAAATTTTTCACTCTTTGTTATATTGCAGCCATTTGCTAAAATCATTTAAGTTCATTTTTTTTCCTCATTAATGTACACACAGCCCCCCATATTGACAGAAAAACACAGAATTGTTGACATTTTTGGAGATTTATTAAAAAAGAAAAACTGAAATATCACATGGTCCTAAGTATTCAGACCCTCTGCTCAGTATTTAGTAGAAGCACCCTTTTGATCTAATACAGCCATGAGTGTTTTTGGGAAAGATGCAACACGTTTATCACACCTGGATTTGGGGATCCTCTGCCATTCCTCCTCTGCAGATCCTCTCCAGAGGATATATATATATATATATATACATATCTCTGCTTTGAATGTAACCACCCAGTTTTTATTTTGTCGTAATGTTTTTTAGTGATGCTTAAAAAGTAATTTACTTAAATATAGATTAAAGTTATTCTTTTCTGATTCTGCAGTACTTTCAAACATCTCCTGAAGAAGCTTTAATAATGAAATGTGTAGAGATCTGACAGCATACCTGTCCTGCTTCTTGATGTTAATGTTCACAACTTAGGTGTAAATAACCATATGTTTATGTAATCTGTATGTGAAAAGGATACAGGGCTGCCGATTTGTGGTATATGCACAGTTTTCAATAGCTAAATTAGTTTTTTTTTTTTTTTTTTGTTAAATCTGAATTGTTTTTAAAGAAAAATGTTATGTAATAAAATACTTTTTTATTCACATGTGGCTGTAGTTTTGAGATGAGATAAAGTCTATTTTTTTTTTCTAAAAGAAACATATTCCACTTATTCATAATAGTATGTAAACATTTGCATAGAAAAATGTATACAAAGAGGAAAAAGTTCCATTGTATTAACATAATATCCTGAAAATACAGTAGCTCAGAGTTTATAATACTTTGAAGTCAATATTCCTTTAGGTAATTGTTCATTTTCATGTGATTGTTAATTTTCTATTTCGTGTGAATTTTGTAGTCTACATGTCAATGACATTGTAACTTTTGATTATTTCTTTCTAATGCCCCGTACACACGGTCGGACTTTGTTCGGACATTCCGAAAACAAAATCCTAGGATTTTTTCCGACGGATGTTGGCTCAAACTCTTCTTGCATACACACGGTCACACAAAGTTGTAGGAAAATCTGATCGTTCTGAACGCGGTGACGTAAAACACGTACGTCGGGACTATAAACAGGGCAGTGGCCAATAGCTTTCATCTCTTTATTTATTCTAAGCATGCGTGGCACTTTGTCCGTCGGATTTTTGTACACACGATCGGAATTTCCGACAACGGATTTTGTTGTCGGAAAATTTTATATCCTGCTCTCAAACTTTGTGTGTCGGAAAATCCGATGGAAAATGTGTGAAGGAGCCTACACACGGTCGGAATTTCCGACAACAAGGTCCTATCACACATTTTCTGTCGGAAAATCCGACCGTGTGTACGGGGCATAACAGTAATATACAAAGAGGAGGAGGATGAAAAGGTTGTGAAAAAGAAGAAGTGATGGAGAGCAGAGAGATATAGGGAAGGTTGGATATGAGATCAATTTATCCAGGCATTTATCTGGCAATTTAGCCAGCTGCTCCCTGAGCCTTACACCAAATTGTGATGTGGGTCTATTCTAGAGAAACACCAAGAGATTTTAAATATTCTGTAGTAGTAAATTGCACCTGATGTCATTTATCTTTGGTAGACCACTGAACCACACTAGCAAAGTTGGTAAACATGAGCCAACATCGGTTTACGCTATTTTGTAAATATATGGTGCAGGGGATCCCTTTCTATAATTTGGGAAATAAATCCGTGAAGAGCACTTAAGGCCAAAAAGGCAGCTTTGACGGTCCACTCTAAAGCTAACCCCAGTGAACGCACTGTTGTCACTAATGAGGATATACAGTAGCTGATCAGTTTTTCCAATACTATTCTAAGCTCTATAACCTATCCTCTTCCGAACTACCCAATGACAATAGTGCCAGACATGAGAAGATTACTAATTTCCTTTTACATTACAGCCCTAAACTCCTGACATCTTTGGAGGCTACAGATTTGGAACAACCAATTTCTCTAGAGGAAACTGCCAAGGTACTAAAACAACTTAAACCAGGTAAAAGTCCAGGCCCAGATGGTTTAACAGTCAGCTATTACAAAATATTTTCTGATACCCTGCTTCCCCTCTTCTTAAAAGCACTCAACATGCTATCCTCCTCTACTCCTCCTGGCCAAGATCTTTTGGAAGCCCACATAACGTTTTTTCCCAAGCCAGGCAAGGACTCCTCTATAGTCTCTAATTACAGACCAATTTTGCTCTTACATATAGATGTTAAGATCTATGCAAACATTCTCACCAATTGTTTATTTCCTTTGCTCCCAAATTGGTATCTTTAGACCAAGTGGGATTCATCCCTGGGCGGGAGGCAAGAGACAACACCCTAAAAGCTATCAATATACATCATTGGCTCTCCTCCTCCCACCAGCCAGGCTTTTTCCTAACATTGGATGTGGAGAAGGAGTTTTATAGCATGGCCTGGGATTACATGACGGAAGCATTGAAAGCAATTGGTATCCGAAACTTAACGCTTAATTTCATTCTAGCTTTATACTCCTCACCCACAGTAAAAGTTTTTGTTAACGACCACCTATCAAACACCTTCTCCATATCAAACAGAACACACCATTGATGTCCCCATTCACCATTTATCTTTGTTTTAACCCTGGAACCATTGTTCCATAGGTTACGGTCAAATCCAGACATCAACAGTGTTAACGTGTCAGGCCATTCCTACAACTTAGCTACTTTTGCAGATGATATCCTGATGTTTCTCACAGATCCACATGTCACTATCCCCAACCTGCTTAAAGATTTTTCCCTGTTCAAAACCTTAAGGAATCTCTAAATTAACTTTTCTAAATCCCATGCACTAAATGTCTCACGTCCACAAACCACTTTACTACACTGCCAAATTAATTTTCCCTTTGGTTGGAAACAAGATGCCATAACCTACCTTGGAGTCCAACTTCCCTCATAATTGGTAGTCCTCTACACTAGAAACTTCCTTCCACTTTTAAAAAATGTTAACCAGGATTTGCAGAAATGGTCCTCTGGGCCCTTCTCCTGGTTTGGTAGAGCAGCCATCAATAAAATGAATATGCTTCCTAGAGTTCTAAATAGCATGCAAACTAGCCCTATAAAAAGACCTGCAGCCTTTTTCTTATCATACAAACATGCCTGCACCCAATTTGTGTGGAATAATAAATGCCCAAGGATAGGATATAATAGGTTAACAATTCCCAAGCTGAAAGAGGATATAGGCCTCTGTAAGTAGATACCATTGGGCTTGTCACTTGGCATGAATGATAGACTGGAAGATTCACTCCTGAACTAAGGCTTGGGTTTATCTTGAACATACCTTCTCCCAGATTCCATTACGATAACTTTCGTGGATCAGGTCAACTCATATCTCACCAAGCTGCATTAACCACCCGCTAATAGGCCCCATGCTCCAAATTTTCCAGGCAGCATGCCAGAAATTTAATTTGTCCTCTTCCCCAGGACTTTTAACCCTGATCAAACAGAACTCTGAATACCCCCCTGGTCTTTCAAAATCATTTCTCGCTGATTTCTGAGCCAATACGCCTACCTGGGCAGAGTACCAGGTCAGGACTTTCCCCTTTTTGATGTACATGCAAATACGACATTTCATGACTAGCCTAAACCTCTCCTTGTTTGATCTAGAATTCATACCTTTTTTGCAACACATGCACAAGAATTGAACCCCAAAGACATCTGATCTACTGTATGATCTCTATGCAATTATGTTCTCCAGCAGTAACCCCAAATTGAATAAGGCTAACCAACAATGGGAACGGGAACTCTCATTGGACCTGTCGACAAGGGAATGGGAACGTATATACACCCATATTCATAAAGGATCGAAAAATGTTTCCACACAGGAAAATGGGTTTAAAATGTATTCTAGATGTACAAAAACCCTGAAAAAATCCACAAGTTTCCACCCATAATTTCACCCCTTTTCTGGCATTGAAATAAAGAGCTAAGCTTGCTCCTTCACATATGGTGGTCATGTCCGGATATACAACCCTTTTGGAAAGAAGTTCACCTCATTATATCTAGCATTACGACCCACATATTTGATGATAACCCTGCTCAATTTCTCTTGCACCATACAGCTTTGTCACACACCTCTTACCCCCGGTCTCTAATTCTACACTTAATCAATGCGGTGAAAACTTGTATACCTCTACACTGGTGAGAAAAGACCCCTCCAACCATAGCTGATTACCCAAACATATTAAGACAGTTTCTGAAATGGAGGATCTCGTCCATCAGGCTATGGAGACCACCTAGAAATTCTGGAAAATGTGAGCATGATGGCTGAACTTCGTGGATTCCACAGAAATTTCCCAGATAACGAACAACAATATTTGTATTCTGTAATCTCTATACAGTATCTGACGGTGCAGAAGGATGGGGTATTACTCTATTACTGTAGTCCTTAGTTCATTTTCCTTTCATGTCCCACTCCCTCTACCCCATCTCACTCTTTCCTTCTCCCTAAAGTCCATCCCTCTCTAAATGTGTCTATATTCTTTAATATCATCCACCTTACCCCTTCACACCCCCCCCCCCCACACCCATTCCCCTTCCCCCAGCTCCCTTGTTCTCAGATTTATATTCTGGCTAGAACTGGTGTATTCATCAGTTTCTATGTTTAGATTTTTCACTCTTTATATTTGATACTGATCAATTCTGTCATATTGTATTATGCATGTATAAGCAGATACAGATTCTTATGTTCTCTGTACGTCATCACTTAAGCAGTATACTTTGTACCTGTTTTGGTTGGTCCACTCTGGACAGACCTATGTTGATGTTGTACTGCAAATGTCTCCCCCCATGTTTTTAGTTTGTACCCCATTTAATTTAAATAAACTCTTTGAAGCACAAAAAAAAGTTTTTAGTTTCTGTTATGAAATTTTGCAAATAAGTAATTTTTCTCCTTCACTGATGGGTAGGGATGAGCCGAACACCCCCCTGTTCGGTTCGCACCAGAACATGCGAACAGGAAAAAAAATTGTTAGAACATGTGAACACCGTTAAAGTCTATGGGACACAAACATGAATAATCAAAAGTGCTAATTTTAACCACTTCAGCCCCGGAAGGATTTACCCCCTTCCTGACCAGAGCACTTTTTACAATTTGGCACTGCGTCATTTTAATTGCTAATTGCGCGGTCATGCAATGCTGTACCCAAACAAAATTTGCGTCCTTTTCTTCCCACAAATAGAGCTTTCTTTTGATGGTATATGATCACCTCTGCGGTTTTTATTTTTTGTGCTATAAACGGAAAAAGACCAAAAATTAAAAAAAAAAATTATATTTTCTACTTTTTGTTATAAAAAAAATCCAACAAACTCAATTTTAGTCATACATTTAGGCCAAAATGTATTCGGCCACATGTCTTTGGTAGAAAAAAAATTTCAATAAACGTATATTTATTGGTTTGCGCAAAAGTTATAGGGTCTACAAACTAGGGTACATTTTCTGGAATTTACACAGCTTTTAGTTTATGACTGCCTATGTCATTTCTTGAGGTACTAAAATGGCAGGGCAGTACAAACCCCCCCAAAATGACCCTATTTTGGAAAGTAGACACCCCAAGGAAATTGCTGAGAGGCATGTTGAGCCCATTGAATATTTATTTTTTTTGTCCCAAGTGATTGAATAATGACAAAAAAAAAAAAATTTACAAAAAGTTGTCACTAAATGATATATTGCTCACACAGGCCATGGGCATATGTGGAATTGCTCCCCAAAATACATTCAGCTGCTTCTCCTGAGTACAGGGATACCACATGTGTGGGACTTTTTGGGAGCCTAGCGGCGTACGGGGCCCCGAAAACCAATCACTGCCTTCAGGATTTCTAAGGGCGTAAATTTTTGATTTCACTCCTCACTACCTATCACAGTTTTGAAGGCCATAAAATGCCCAGATGGCACAAAACGCCCCCAAATTACCCCATTTTGGAAAGTAGACACCCCAAGCTATTTGCTGAGAGGCATTTTGAGTCCATGGAATATTTTATTTTTTGACACAAGCTGCGGGAAAGTGACAATTTTTTTTTTTGCACAAAGTTGTCACTAAATTATATATTGCTCACACAGGCCATGGGCATATGTGGAATTGCACCCCAAAATACATTTAGCTGCTTCTCCTGAGTATGGGGATACCACATGTGTGGGACTTTTTGGGAGCCTAGCCGCGTACGGGGCCCCGAAAACCAAGCACAGCCTTCAGGATTTTTAAGGGCATAAATTTTTGATTTCACTCCTCACTACCTATCACAGTTTTGAAGGCCATAAAATGCCCAGATGGCACAAAACCCCCCAAATGACCCCATTTTGGAAAGTAGACACCCCAAGCTATTTGCTGAGAGGCATGTTGAGTCCATGGAATATTTTATATTTTGACACAAGTTGCGGGAAAGTGACAATTTTTTTTTTTGCACAAAGTTGTCACTAAATGATATATTGCTCAAACATGCCATGGGCATATGTGGAATTACACCCCAAAATACATTCTGCTGCTTCTCCTGAGTATGGGGATACCACATTTGTGGCACTTTTTGGGAGCCTAGCTTCATACGGGGCCCCGAAATCCAATCACCGCCTTCCGGATTTCTAAGGGCGTAAATTTTTGATTTCACTCCTCACTACCTATCACAATTTCGAAGGCCATAAAATGCCAAGATAGCACAAAACCCCCCAAAATGACCCCATTTTGGAAAGTAGACACCCCAAGCTATTTGCTGAGAGGCATGGTGAGTATTTTGCAGCTCTCATTTGTTTTTGAAAATGAAGAAAGACAAGAAAAATGTATTTTTTTTTCTTTTTTCAATTTTCAAAAGTTTGTGACAAAAATTGAGGTCTGCAAAATACTCACTATACATCTCAGCAAATAGCTTTGGGTGTCTATTTTCCAAAATGGGGTCATTTGGGGGGGGGGGGGGGTTGTGACATCTGGGCATTCCATGGCCTCCGAAACTGTGATAGGCAGTGAAGAGTGAAATAAAAAATTTACGCCCTTAGAAAGCCTGAAGGCGGTGCTTGGTTTCGGGGCCCCGTACGCGGCTAGGCTCCCAAAAAGTCTCACACATGTGGTATCTCCGTACTCAGGAGAAGCAACAGAATTTATTTTGGGATGTAAATTCACATATTCCTATGGCATGTTTGAGCAATATATCATTTAGTGACAACTTTGTGCAAAAAAAAAAAAAATTGTCTTTTTCCTGCAACTTGTGTCACAATATAAAATATTCCATGGACTCGACATGCCTCTCAGCAAATAGCTTGGGGTGTCTACTTTCCAAAATGGGGTCATTTGGGGGGGTTTGAACTGTCCTGGCATTTTATGCACAACATTTAGAAGCTTATGCCACACATCACCCACTCTTCTAACCACTTGAAGACAAAGCCCTTTCTGACACTTTGTTTACACGAAAAAATTATTTTTTTTGCAAGAAAATTACTTTGAACCCCCAAACATTATATATTTTTTTTAAAGCAAATGCCCATCAGATTAAAATGGTAGGTGTTTCATTTTTTTTTTTCACACAGTATTTGCGCAGCGATTTTTCAAATGCATTTTTTGGGGAAAAAACACACTTTTTTAAATTTTAATGCACTAAAACACACTATATTGCCCAAACGTTTGATGAAATAAAAAAGGTGATCTTAGGCCGAGTACATGGATACCAAACATGACATGCTTTAAAATTGCGCACAAACGTGCAGTGGCGACATACTAAATACATTTTTAAAAGCCTTTAAAAGCCTTTACAGGTTACCACTTTAGATTTACAGAGGAGGTCTACTGCTAAAATTACTGCCCTCGATCTGACCTTCGTGGTGATACCTCACATGCATGGTGCAATTGCTGTTTACATTTGACGCCAGACCGACGCTTGCGTTCGCCTTTGCCCGAGAGACAGGGGTGCTTTTTTTTTTTTTTCCTTTATTATTTTTTTGATTTTTTATCTTATTTTTAAACTGTTCCTTTCATTTTTATTTTTTTTTAATCATTTTTATTGTTATCTCAGGGAATGCAAATATCCCCTATGATAGCAATAGGTAGTGACAGGTACTCTTTTTTGAAAAAATTGGGGTCTATTAGACCCTAGATCTCTCCTCTGCCCTCAAAGCATCTGACCACACCAAGATCGGTGTGATAAACTGCTTTCCAAATTTCCTAATGGCGCTGTTTACATCCGGCGAAATCTAAGTCATGAAATGCTCGTAGCTTCCGGTTTCTTAGGAGCCATGTTTGGAGCCATTCTGGTCTCTGATCAGCTCTATGGTCAGCTGGCCGAATCACCGGCTGCATTCTCAGGTTCCCTGTTGGGACAGGAGAGCCAGAGAAAAACATGGAAGACGGTGGGGGGGGGGCATTCCCTCCCACTGCTAGTAAAAGCAGTCTAGAAGCTAATTAGCCACTAGGATTGCTTTTACATGAAAGCCGACCACTGGCTGAAAAGAATGATACCAAGATGATACCTAAACCTGCAGGCATCATTCTGGTATAACCACTCAAAGTCCAGCAACATACCAGTACGTTGCTGGTCCTTGTTGGGCATATATTGTAAACTTTTTTTTCATGCAGCCTGTGGGCTGAACGAAAAAAGAGATTGATCGGTGGGTGTGCCCACCATTAGAATACCTCCCTTCATCCACCCACTTCTAATGGTGGGCATACATGCACCGTATATATATGCCGAAGCATGGGGTCATCCTCCCACAAAAGTTAGGAGCAAATCGCTCCTCCGCCCTCTGCTGCCCCCACGCTTCGGCATATAAGCTGAAGTATGTAACTGTGGTGGTGAAATCACCTCTGACAGCGCTGGAGTCACGGCTTTATGTATCGTGGGAGCAAACGCTGTTGCTGTCAAGATAAATAAATCGCTGCTGCAACTGAATGGCGTACCTGCTAAGCAAATGATGGTTAACAAAAAACAAAGTAACATTACAGTATAACAGTAATACTTACCATACCTGCAAAGCAAATACAAAAAAACAAATAGTAAAAAATAAAACATTTAATGCAACCTGTGCCTACCTAAAATATATATATGCCGAAGCATGGGGGCATCCTCCCGCAAAAGGCAGGAGCAAATCGCTCCTCCACCCACTGCTGCCCCCACGCTTCGGCATATATGCTGAAATATGTAACTGTGGTGGTGAAATCAACTCCGACAGCGCTGGAGTCACGGCTTTATGTATCGTGGGAGCAAACGCTGTTGCTGTCAAGATAAATAAATCCGCTCTGCAGCTGAATGGCGTACCCGAAAACAAAAAAGTGGTTAACAATAAAAAAACAAAGTATAAAAAAATTGCATACCTATAAAGCAAACATGATAAAAACATAACAATAAAAAATTGCAGTATAGAATGCAGAACAATAGAGAGAGAATAGAGAGAGAACAATAAAACAACAACTGTTTTTGTTTTTTTTATTTTATATATTTTCTTGTGTTTTTTTCTTTTTTTTTACTTTTTTTTGTTTTTTTCTTTTTTTTACACTTTTTTTTGTAACTTTAACTTTTTTAACTGGTACCAGGTTTGGGTCTCTCAAAATGTGATGGCATCTTGGGAGACCCTGTGAAAGTGTGTCCTAGTCTGTGCAGTGCTGCACCCTACACTAATACTCAACTAGTGTATGGTAGCATTCAAAACATTCACAATGCAAAGACCAGGATTGTCAGGACAGAAGGGACAATAATACCAGGTGTCACGCCTAAATCCGCGCTTGCTGCAGACACGACATCTTTTTTGGGGGGCTCGTTGGGTAGGGGTACTCGGGAGGACATATTGAAAATGCCTGTCATGCAGCCGGCTTACTGCATTTGGTTAGGGATGGTGAGGTGGAGCACCTTCTGGATACAGAAGGGCTCTGACGATCTCTTCCTGGAATTTAAGGAAGGATCCAATCCGTCCTGAAGCTCTGTATAGCACATAAGCATTCAGCAAAGCCAATTGAAATAAATAAACAGACACTTTTTTGTACCAGCGTCTGGCCTTACGGGCAACTAGGTACGGCGCCAACAACTGGTCGTTGAGGTCCACGCCTCCCATATTTTGGTTATATTCGTGGACACAGAGGGATTTCTCCACAACACCAGTCGCCGTAGTATTTTGGACAGTCGTGTCTGCATGAAGGGAGGTAGGAACGAAAACATTCTTATTGTCCCTCCACTTCATAGCGAGCAAGTTATTACACTGCAAGCAGGCTCTCTCCCCCAGCCTAAGACGGGAATCTACAAGCCGCTGGGGAAAGCCCCGGCGATTAGGTCGCACGGTGCCACATGCTCCAATCTGATGATCAAAAAGGTGGCTAAAAAGTGGCACGCTCGTGTAATAATTGTCCACGTACAAGTGGTACCCCTTTCCAAATAAGGGTGACACCAAGTCCAACACTATCTTGCCAGCGCTTCCTATGTAGTCAGGGCAGTTTGTCGGCTCTACGTGACTATCTTTGCCCTCGTAAACCATAAAACTACATGTATAGCCTGTGGCCCTGTCACAGAGCTTATACATCTTGACCTTGTATCTGGCACGCTTGCTGGGAAGGTACTGTTTGAATTACAAGCGGCTAGAAAATTTAACCAGGGACTCATCAACGCAGACAACTTGATGGGGAGTAAACAAGTCTGCAAAACGTTGGTTGAAGTGGTTTGCGAGGGGCCGAATTTTGTAGAGCCGATCGTATCCAGGGTCTCCACGAGGACGACAGAGTTCATTGTCGTTGAAGTGCATGAACCGCAAAATCTGCTCGTATCGTGCCCTGGCCATGGAGGCAGAGAACACGGGCATATGGTAAATTGGGTCAGTGGACCAATATGACCGCAACTCACTCTTTTTATTTATGCCCATGTTGAGGGAAAGGCCCAGAAAGAGCTTAAATTCGGAAACCGTAATTGGTTTCCAATCTCTGGCAAGGGAGGACTGGGGAATAGTGGCGATGTGTTGACCAGCGTACAAATTGCTTTGGTCCACAATAGATCTAAAGAGATCTTCGGTGAAAAACAGCAAATAAAAATCCAGTTGCGTAAAATCAACTGTTTCCACCTGAATTCCGGGTTGGCCAGTGAATGGGGGAAGTACGGGTGCTGCAGAAGTGGTGGGTACCCTATTCGGATTGGCAAATGCAGCAGGAAGGGCACTATGGGCACGACGGGCCTGTGTTCGTCTTCTTGTTGGCAGCGGGACACTACTTGTGCTTGCCACCTCGCCAGCTTGAACTGCACTTATGGGACTCGCCACGTCACCAAGTGTTACTGCAGTGCTGGATGTACGACCAGGGTGTACTAGGCCACTGGTGCTTGCCAGTTCACCAGAAGGAATAGCGGCACTAGTACTTCTCTGCTCCATACGAGAGCCCTGCGGTTCTTGCACTTCAAGGACAGAAGAAGAAGATTGGGGTCTGGTACGCCTGACCTTAGCAGGGACCACAACTCCATCGTCAGAGCTATCTGTCATGGAGCTGCTGTCCTCTACAGGATCGTATTCTAAACCTGAATCTGACAGATAAGTGACTTCCTCTTCACTATCTGTTATGCTCAGAAACGTGTAGGCCTCTTCACTAGTGTACCTTCGATTTACCATTTTGGGCTCTAAATTTAGGGGTGCACTAGTGAGACTCACAGGCAAAAAAGCTCCTGACTGTTAGCGACTGATTCAAAACGCTACCAAAAAACTGTTAGCGATCGCAGGGATCAGGCCTGACTCTGCGAACGCTGCAGTTATGTGTGCTTAGTGTTTTGTAAGTGACAGTTATCGATCGATATTTCACTTGGATGGGCTGGGCTGGGCTGGGCTGAGGGGCAAAACGCAGGTGCTAGCAGGTATCTGGGCTGATCCCGCTAACACTGCATTTTTGGGAACCCTAAATTGCTGGGGATGCTAGTATAGATCTGATCATATCAGATATCGATCCGTTCAGATACTATAGCACTAAGGGAGGTGTATGCTGCGTGCGTGGGTGTTGGCGGTACTGGCGCTAACCTGACGCTGCCTGGGGCAACGCAGACCTTATCTGATCCTAAAAACGTAACTTATATCACCGCTGGGCAATTAGGGGGTTAAACCTTTATAAGGTAATAAACAGCGGGTGCCTTAAAACTATAATAAACTATTATAAACTATAAAAAACAAACGAACTAACCAGTGTCACCCGTAACACTTATACGGTGATCGCTGGTGAAAGGGTTAACTAGGCGGCAATCAGGGGGTTAAAACCTTTAGTAGGTAGTATATGGGGGTCCCTGTCGCTATAAAACACCGACAGCGAACCTATATACTTACCTCCCTAACTAGCGTCACCTGCGTCACTAATACAGCGATCAGAAAAACGATCGCTTAGCGACACTGGCGATGGGGGGTGATGAAGGGGTTAACCTTTATTGGGGTGTTAGGGGGGTACCCTAGACCTAAAGGGGGGTACTCCAGACCTAAAGGGGGCTAACCTAACTGCCCTAGTCAGTGTGACAGGGGGTACAGGGGGGTGATCGGGGGGGGGGGGGGAAGTGTGCCTAGTGTGTTCTACTGAAAATGTAGTGTTGGTGCACTTACTTGATGTCTTCTCTCCTCGGCGCCGGAACGAAAAGACCGGCTCGAGGAGGGATGACATCACTTCCTCTCCCTCTGTTTACATTACAGAGGGAGAGGAAGGATTTTCATTTGCCGGGAGTGATCGGGAGGGGGTGGCCATGAATGGATGGCCTCCCCCTCACCTCTTATCGCCCGCGAACTAAAGCCGACCGCCTCTGGCACCGGGGGGGTCCAATCGGACCCCCCGCCCGCGGGAAGGCAATCACGTACCAGGTATGTGATTTTGCCTGCCCGTGCCATTCTGCCGCAGTATATCTGCGTGAGGCGGGCGGCAAGTGGTTAAAGGCTTATATGCAAGTTATTGTCATAAAAAGTGTTTGGGGACCTGGGTCCTGCCCCAGGGGACATGGATCAATGCAAAAAAAAGTTTTAAAAACGGACGTTTTTTCGGGAGCAATGATTTTAATAATGCTTAAAGTGAAACAATAAAAGTGTAATATCCCTTTAAATTTTGTACCTGGGGGGTGTCTATAGTATGCCTGTAAAGAGGCGCATGTTTCCCGTGTTTAGAACAGTCTGACAGCAAAATGACATTTCAAAGGAAAAAAGGAATTTAAAACTACTCCTGGCTAATAATGCATTGCCGATCCGACAATACACATAGAAGTTCATTGATAAAAACGGCATGGGAATTCCCCACAGGGGAACCCCGAACCAAAATTTAAAAAAAAAATGACGTGGGGGGTCCCCCTAAATTCCATACCAGACCCTTCAGGTCTGGTATGGATTTTAAGGGGAACCCCGTGCCAAAATAAAAAAAACGGTGTGGGGTCCCCCCAAAAATCCATACCAGACCCTTATCGGAGCACGCAACCTGGCAGGCCGCAGGAAAAGAGGGGGGGACGAGAGAGCGCCAACCCTCCTGAACTGTACCAGGCCACATGCCCTCAACATTATTTAAGAACCGTCAGAAGAGGAGAAGCATCACACAGCGGGAGCTGCGCATCCATGCCACCATGGATGCGGAGCGGCCCGGAGAAAAAGATGAAGAAGATGAAGAAGAGAAGAAGATGAAGAAGTGAAGAAGATGAAGAGAAGAGCGGGAGCCTCCCTCCATGCCATGGATGCGGAGCGGCCCGAGGAGAAAAAGGGAAGAAGATGCCACGGAGGAGATGCTGGACGAGAACACCAGAGGTAGAACCAGAAGAGCCAGAAGAACCAGAAGAACCAGAAGAAGAAGATGGAGGAAGAAACCGAAGGAAGATAGAAGATAGAAGAAAGAAGAAGCATTTAAATAAAGGAATTGTTAAAAACTGTCTCTTGTCATTTTTAACATTTTTGACAGTTTTTTAGTGAAATGGTAGGGGTACTTTTTTACCCTCTTACCATTTCACACAGGGGGGGAGGGCCGGGATCTGGGGGTCCCCTTGTTAAAGGGGGCTTCCAGATTCCGATAAGCCCCCTGCCCGCAGACCCCCACAACCACCGGCCAGGGTTGTAGGGATGAGGCCCTTGTCCTCATCAACATGGGGACAAGGTGTTTTGGGGGGCTACCCCAAAGCACCCTCCCAATGTTGAGGGCATGTGGCCTGATATGGTCCAGGAGGGGGGGCGCTCTCTCATCCCCCCCCTTTTCCTGTGGCCTGCCAGGTTGCATGCTCGGATAAGGGTCTGGTATGGATTTTTGGGGGGACCCTACGCCATTTTTTTTTAATTTTGGCGCGGGGTTCCCCTTAATAATCATACCAGACCTGAAGGGCCTGGTATGGAATTCAGGGGGACCCCCCCGCTTCATTTTTTTTTAATTTTTGGCCGGGGTTCCCCTTAATATCCATACCAGACCTGAAGGGCCTGGTATGGAATTTAGGGAGACCCCCACGTCATTTTTTTTTTTTACATTTTGGTTCGGGGTTCCCCTGTGGGGAATTCCCATGCCGTTTTTATCAATGAACTTTTATGTGTTTTGTCAGACCGGCAATGCATTAATAGCCGCGAGTAGTTTTAAATGACTTTTTTTCCTTTGAAATGTCATTTTGCTGTCAGACTGTTCTAAACACGGGAAACATGCGCCCCTTTACAGGCATACTATAGACACCCCCCAGCTATTTAATTTAAAGGGATATTACACTTTTATTGTTTCACTTTAAGCATTATTAAAATCACTGCTCCCGAAAAAACGGCAGTTTTAAAAAAAAATTTTTGCATTGATACATGTCCCCTGGGGCAGGACTCAGGTCCCCAAACACTTTTTATGACAATACCATGCATATAAGCCTTTAAAATTAGCAATTTTGATTTCTCCCATAGACTTTTAAAGGGTGTTCCGCGACATTCGAATTTGCCCCAAATTGTTCGCTGTTCGGCGAACTTGCGAACAGCCGATGTTCGAGTCGAACATGAGTTTGACTCAAACTCGAAGCTCATCCCTACTAATGAGCACTGATGAGATGGCACTGATGGGCTCTGATGAGGAGACATTGATGAGGCTGCATTGATGGGCACTGATAGGCAGCACTGATGAGGAGGCACTAATAGGTGATACTGATGAGCTCTGATAATCAGGGCACTGATGATCAGTGCCCTGTTATCTGTGTACATGTCTCCTGTCACATTTTATACTTACTGGCTCTCCTCTCCTCATGCTGTGATAGCGCATGAGGAAAGGAATGCCGATAACCGGCAAGTTTGTTTACATGTGATCAGCTGTGATTGGACACAGCTAAACACATAGTAAAGGGCCACTGTAATTGGCCCTTTACCATGATCTGTGATTAGCTGTGTCCAAAGGACACAGCAATCACAGGGGGCGCACGGGGGGTGTGGTTTTGGGACGATGTCCATGGACACCTTCCCAGGACAACAGGGCCATACTGTAGCAATCTTTTGGCTATAGTGTGAGTCTGAAGTGGTTAACATTCTGTTCCTATCCCCTACTGTGATGTGGCAGCTAAGATGACAGCATCAGCAACATTAAGAGATGGTATGCACAATCTATTGAAGGCCTCTTGAGCCCCGCCTAGGGAAAGAGAGCCTTGCCTGATGGGGGCATGGCTAGGTAAATGAAAAGTGGAACGATTGGTTGGGACATATGGGATGGGCCTGAGCTCAGGAAATCGCGTGCCCCAGGGAATTCTGGGTCTTTCGGAAGAGTCGTTGGAAGAGTTGCCCACCCTCCCGCCCCTTTTTTCCTATGTTATGGTATGTCACAGCTTGCTGCAGTTTTCTTGACCTTGTCAGCAGTTAAAGTTGCTGTAATGGGCTATGTCCTTGATGGAAAATTCGGTAGTAGGCTGTCTGTCCAGCACTTATGGTAAGGACAGGCCCCACTTCCCTCTTTTGGTTAAGTGCTCACAGTACGACTGTGACTGGCACTGGTTAAATATGTTCACATGTTATGTGTTTGGAATTTAATAAAGCTGTGGCCTTGCCCTTTCCAACCTATTGGTTGTAAGTGTTTTATTTAATGGGAAAATGGGGAAAAGGGCAATGGTGGTGGGGGATTTGATCCCTTGGTGTTATGCTAATTGGGACCTAAGCCCATTGCGCCTCAGCAGTCATGTAAAATGCATGTTTTGCTAGAAAATTGTGTGTTTTGTTGAAGATCTTTAGCAGTGAATATAGATTACTGTGGCAACTGTGCGTATAGGATTGTGTATATGGGGGGGGGGGTTGATTTGTGTGTGTTTTTTTTATTTAACTGGGTTAAACAGGATGTACTTGTGTCTTTTTTCAACCAAATTAACTATGTAACTATTTAAACGTAATTACATTTGCAGCACACCTACTCTTTTTGGTATCCTTGGTAACTGATACTCAAAGTGCAGATCGAATAATTGAAAACTTGGGTGGAATAATCTGCTTCCTAATAGTGCCTGCATAGTTCCTGCTCCAGTGTTACTAACCAGTGGCTGACCATATTTCTGAGGAGGCAAACCCTGAATAGAAAAAAAGTGAGAAACTCACCCTGACTCCAAATATCACAAATGGCAAACACTAGAAAAAAAGAGAGCTTAACCACTTGACGACCGCCTCACGCCGATGTACGTCGGCAAAGTGGCACGGACAGGCAAAATCACGTACAGGGTTCGTGATTTGCCTTCCGCGGGTGGGGGGTCCGATCGGACCCCCCCCCGGTGCCCGAGGCGGTCGTCGTTTGTCCAGCGGCGATCGGTGATGAGGGGGAGACCATCCGTTCGTGGCCCCCCCCTCGCGATCGCCGCCGGCCAATGAGAATCTTCCTTTGCTGCTGTATGCTAAACAGCAGCAAAGGAAATGATGTCATCTCCCCTCGGGTCGGTAATTTCCGTTCCGGCCCGAGAAGAGACGACAAGTATGTGAGTGCACAAACACACACACACACAGTAGAACATGCCAGGCACACAAAACACCCCGATCCCCCCCCCGATCGCCCCCCGATCCCCCCCCAATCACCCCCCCCCCCCCCTGTCACAAACTGACACCAGCAGTTTTTTTTTTTTTTTTTTTTCCTGATTACTGCATAGTGTCAGTTTGTGACAGTAAGTGTGTTAGGGCAGTTAGTATTACCCCCTTTAGGTCTAGGGTACCCCCCTAACCCCCCCTAATAAAGTTTTAACCCCTTGATCACCCCCTGTCGCCAGTGTCACTAAGCGATCATTTTTCTGATCGCTGTATTAGTGTCGCTGGTGACGCTAGTTAGTGAGGTAAATATTTAGGTTCGCCGTCAGCGTTTTATAGCGTCAGGGACCCCCATATACTACCTAATAAATGTTTTAACCCCTTGATTGCCCCCTAGTTAACCCTTTCACCACTGATCACCGTATAACCGTTACGGTTGACGCTGGTTAGTTTGTTTATTTTTTATAGTGTCAGGGCACCCGCCGTTTATTACCGAATAAAGGTTTAGCCCCCCGATCGCCCGGCGGTGATATGCGTCGCCCCAGGCAGCGTCAGATTAGCGCCAGTACCGCTAACACCCACGCACGCACCGTACACCTCCCTTAGTGGTATAGTATCTGAACGGATCAATATCTGATCCGATCAGATCTATACTAGCGTCCCCAGCAGTTTAGGGTTCCCAAAAACGCAGTGTTAGCGGGATCAGCCCAGATACCCGCTAGCACCTGCGTTTTGCCCCTCCGCCCGGCCCGGCCCAGCCCACCCAAGTGCAGTATCGATCGATCACTGTCACTTACAAAACACTAAACGCATAACTGCAGCGTTCGCAGAGTCAGGCCTGATCCCTGCGATCGCTAACAGTTTTTTTGGTAGCATTTTGGTGAACTGGCAAGCACCAGCCCCAGGCGGCGTCAGGTTGGCGCCAGTACCGCTAACACCCACACACGCAGCATACGCCTCCCTTAGTGGTATAGTATCTGAACGGATCAATATCTGATCCGATCAGATCTATACTAGCGTCCCCAGCAGTTTAGGGTTCCCAAAAACGCAGTGTTAGCGGAATCAGCCCAGATACCTGCTAGCACCTGCGTTTTGCCCCTCCGCCCGGCCCAGCCCAGCCCACCCAAGTGCAGTATCGATCGATCACTGACACCTACAAAACACTAAACGCATAACTGCAGCGTTCGCAGAGTCAGGCCTGATCCCTGCGATCGCTAACAGTTTTTTTGGTAGTATTTTGGTGAACTGGCAAGCACCAGCCCCAGGCAGCGTCAGATTAGCGCCAGTACCGCTAACACCCACGCACACACCGTACACCTCCCTTAGTGGTATAGTATCTGATCGCATCAATATCTGATCCGATCATATCTATACTAGCGTCACCAGCAGTTTAGGGTTCCCAAAAACGCAGTGTTAGCGGGATCAGCCCAGATACCTGCTAGCACCTGCGTTTTGCCCCTCCGCCCGGCCCGGCCCAGCCCACCCAAGTGCAGTATCGATCGATCACTGACACTTACAAAACACTAAACGCATAACTGCAGCGTTCGCAGAGTCAGGCCTGATCCCTGCGATCGCTAACAGTTTTTTGGTAGCGTTTTGGTGAACTGGCAAGCGCCAGCGGCCTAGTACACCCCGGTCGTAGTCAAACCAGCACTGCAGTAACACGTGGTGACGTGGCGAGTCCCATAAGTGCAGTTGAAGCTGGTGAGGTGGCAAGCACAAGTAGTGTCCCGCTGCCACCAAAAAGACAAACACAGGCCCGTCATGCCCATAGTGCCCTTCCTGCTGCATTCGCCAATCCTAATTGGGAACCCACCGCTTCTGCAGCGCCCGTACTTCCCCCATTCACATCCCCAACCAAATGCAATCGGCTGCATGAGAGGCATTTTTATGTCCTCCCGAGTACCCCTACCCAACGAACCCCCCAAAAAAGATGTCGTGTCTGCAGCAAGCGCGGATATAGGCGTGACACCCGCTATTATTGTCCCTCCTGTCCTGACAATCCTGGTCTTTGCATTGGTGAATGTTTTGAACGCTACCATTCACTAGTTGAGTATTAGCGTAGGGTACAGCATTGCACAGACTAGGCGCCATTTCACAGGGTCTCCCAAGATGCCAGCGCATTTTGAGAGACCCGAACCTGAAACCGGTTACCGTTATAAAAGTTAGTTACAAAAAAAGTGTAAAAAAAAAAAAAAAATATGAAATAAAAAAAAATAGTTGTTGTTTTATTGTTCTCTCTCTCTCTATTCTCTCTCTCTATTGTTCTGCTCTTTTTTACTGTATTCTATTCTGCAATGTTTTATTGTTATTGTTATTGTTATTATGTTTTATCATGTTTGTTTTTCAGGTGTGTAATTATTTACACTTTACTGTGCTTTATTGTTAACCATTGTTAACCATTTTTTTGTCTTCAGGTACGCCATTCACGACTTTGAGTGGTTATACCAGAATGATGCCTGCAGGTTTAGGTATCATCTTGGTATCATTCTTTTCAGCCAGCGGTCGGCTTTCATGTAAAAGCAATCCTAGCGGCTAATTAGCCTCTAGACTGCTTTTACAAGCCGTGGGAGGGAATGCCCCCCCCCCCACCGTCTTCCGTGTTTTTCTCTGGCTCTCCTGTCTCAACAGGGAACCTGAGAATGCAGCCGGTGATTCAGCCAGCTGACCATAGAGCTGATCAGAGACCAGAGTGGCTCCAAACATCTCTATGGCCTAAGAAACCGGAAGCTACGAGTATTTCATGACTTAGATTTCGCCGGATGTAAATAGCGCCATTGGGAAATTGGGGAAGCATTTTATCACACCGATCTTGGTGTGGTCAGATGCTTTGAGGGCAGAGGAGAGATCTAGGGTCTAATAGACCACAATTTTTTCAAAAAAGAGTACCTGTCACTACCTATTGCTATCATAGGGGATATTTACATTCCCCGAGATAACAATAAAAATGATTAAAAAAAAAAATATGAAAGGAACAGTTTAAAAGTAAGATTAAAAAAGCAAAAAAATAATAAAGAAAAAAAAACAAACAAAAAAAAACACCCCTGTCGCCCCCTGCTCTCGCGCTAAGGCAAACGCAAGCGGCGGTCTGTCGTCAAACGTAAACAGCAATTGCACCATGCATGTGAGGTATCACCGCGAAGGCCAGATCGAGTGCAGTAATTTTTCCAGTAGACCTCCTCTGTAAATCTAAAGTGGTAACCTGTAAAGGCTTTTGAAGGCTTTTAAACATGTATTTATTTTGTTGCCACTGCACGTTTGTGCGCAATTTTAAAGCATGTCATGTTTGGTATCCATGTACTCGGCCTAAGATCATCTTTTTTATTTCATCAAACATTTGGGCAATATAGCGTGTTTTAGTGCATTAAAATTAAAAAAAGTGTGTTTTTTCCCCAAAAAATGCGTTTGAAAAATCGCTGCGCAATTACTGTGTGAAAAAAAAAAATGAAACACCCACCATTTTAATCTGTAGGGCATTTGCTTTAAAAAAATATATAATGTTTGGGGGTTCAAAGTAATTTTTTTGCAAAAAAAAAAAACTTTTTCATGTAAACAATAAGTGTCAGAAAGGGCTTTGTCTTCAAGTGGTTAGAAGAGTGGGTGATGTGTGACATAAGCTTCTAAATGTTGTGCATAAAATGCCAGGACAGTTCAAAACCCCCCCAAATGACCCCATTTTGGAAAGTAGACACCCCAAGCTATTTGCTGAGAGGCATGTCGAGTCCATGGAATATTTTATATTGCGACACAAGTTGCGGGAAAGAGACAAATTTTTTTTTTTTTTTTTTTTTTTTGCACAAAGTTGTCACTAAATGATATATTGCTCAAACATGCCATGGAAATATGTGAAATTACACCCCAAAATACATTCTGCTGCTTCTCCTGAGTACGGGGATACCACATGTGTGAGACTTTTTGGGAGCCTAGCCGCGTACGGGACCCCGAAAACCAAGCACCGCCTTCAGGCTTTCTAAGGGCGTGAATTTTTGATTTCACTCTTCACTGCCTATCACAGTTTCGGAGGCCATGGAATGCCCAGGTGGCACAAAACCCCCCCAAATGACCCCATTTTGGAAAGTAGACACCCCAAGCTATTTGCTGAGAGGTATAGTGAGTATTTTGCAGACCTCACTTTTTGTCACAAAGTTTTGAAAATTGAAAAAAGAAAAAAAAAAAATGTTTTTTCTTGTCTTTCTTCATTTTCAAAAACAAATGAGAGCTGCAAAATACTCACCATGCCTCTCAGCAAATAGCTTGGGGTGTCTACTTTCCAAAATGGGGTCATTTGGGGGGGTTTTGTGCCACCTGGGCATTCCATGGCCTCCGAAACTGTGATAGGCAGTAAAGAGTGAAATCAAAAATTTTTACCCTTAGAAATCCTGAAGGCAGTGATTGGTTTTCGGGGTCCAGTACGCGGCTAGGCTCCCAAAAAGTCCCACACATGTGGTATCCCCATACTCAGGAGAAGCAGCTAAATGTATTTTGGGGTGCAATTCCACATATGCCCATGGCCTGTGTGAGCAATATATCATTTAGTGACAACTTTATGAAAAAAAAAAAAAAAAAAAAAAAAAAGTGTCACTTTCCCGCAACTTGTGTCAAAATATAAAATATTCCATGGACTCAATATGCCTCTCAGCAAATAGCTTGGGGTGTCTACTTTCCAAAATGGGGTCATTTTGGGGGGTTTTGTGCCATCTTGGCATTCCATGGCCTCCGAAACTGTGATAGGCAGTGAAGAGTGAAAGCAAAAATTTACACCCTTAGAAATCCTGAAGGCGGTGATTGGTTTTCGGGGCCCCGTACGCGGCTAGGCTCCCAAAAAGTCCCACACATGTGGTATCCCCATACTCAGGAGAAGCAGCAGAATGTATTTTGGGGTGCAATTCCACATAGGCCCATGGCCTGTGTGAGCAATATATCATTTAGTGACGACTTTTTGTAAATATTTTTTTTTTTTTTTTTTTTTGTCATTTTTCAATCACTTGGGACAAAAAAAATAAATATTCAATGGGTTCAACATGCCTCTCAGCAATTTCCTTGGGGTGTCTACTTTCCAAAATGGGGTCATTTGGGGGGGTTTTGTACTGCCCTGCCATTTTAGCACCTCAAGAAATGACATAGGCAGTCATAAACTAAAAGCTGTGTAAATTCCAGAAAATGTACCCTAGTTTGTAGACGCTATAACTTTTGCGCAAACCAATAAATATACGCTTATTGACATTTTTTTTACCAAAGACATGTGGCCGAATACATTTTGGCCTAAATGTATGACTAAAATTTAGTTTATTGGATTTTTTTTATAGCAAAAAGTAGAAAATATCATTTTTTTTCAAAATTTTCGGTCTTTTTCCGTTTATAGCGCAAAAAATAAAAACCGCAGAGGTGATCAAATACCATCAAAAGAAAGCTCTATTTGTGGGAAGAAAAGGACGCAAATTTCGTTTGGGTACAGCATTGCATGACCGCGCAATTAGCAGTTAAAGCGACGCAGTGCCAAATTGGAAAAAGACCTCTGGTCCTTAGGCAGCATAATGGTCCGGGGCTCAAGTGATTAAGTACTTCTCCAAAAATCATTCAGGTATACAAAAGAACAAAATCCAAACAAATAAAAAATATATAGCTTTATTGACCAATGACCAGTCAGAAAAGCATGATGTTCCCCTTGATCCCCCTAGAACCATAATGTTCCAATGAACCCATGAACCCCTAGAAAACTATAATAACAAAAGCCACACACCCCCCCAACAAAAATAAACACTCACCGGCTACCTTATTAGGTACATCTGTTCAATTGCTTAGCAACACAAATTGCTAATCAGCCAATCATATGGCAGCAACTCAATGCATTTAGGCATCTAGACATGGTGAAAACAACTTGCTGATGTTCAAACTGAGCATCAGAATGGGGAAAGAAAGGGATTTAAGTGACTTTGAACATGGTATGGTTGTTAGTGTCTTGCCTTGACAAGGAATCAATCCTGGGCCCTGGTGTTCTTGGGACTGCATGAGCCACTGGGAAATCTCTATTGGAGTAAAGCCCTTGTTACCTGATGCTGCTTGCTTATGGATGTTGGCTCCACCCTGTGGCCAGCTGTAGGCAATCACCTAATCTTGTGAACTATAAATAGTCACTTCCCCTTCTTGTCCTTGCCCTAGTATAGGTTCCATTTCCTGCATGTTGGTGGTTTGATATATTATTATATAATACTTCTGGTTGCTGACTTCTGCTTGTTCCTGACTTCGCTTCTTGGATTACTCCTTTTAAATTATGCTGATCATTGTTGCTGACCTTGCCTGTTCCTGATGCCACCTTCTGATTTACTCCTATGGACTTCCTTGGTTCACTGACTTGGATTGTTTTGGATTGCTCTTTCTTCTGCCTGGTTCCTGACTTTGGCCACTACTAACCGTGAGTTACTTGCTGGTTGTTCCTTGATATAGTCTGTTTGCACTTCCCATTGTGGTCACTATTTCTGGCTGCAGGATCTCAACCGTTCCTCCACCTGATACTGGGATAAGAAGACTAAGAAGACTTAGGCCTGGCAGTTGGTGCCAGACAGGCTAAGTATTTCAAAAATTGCTGATCTGCTGGGATTTTCTTGCACAAATATCTCTAGGGTTTACAGAGAATGGTCCAAAAAAGAGAAAATATCCAGTGAACAACAGTTATGTGGACAAAAATGCCTTGTTGATGTCAGAGAAGAATGGGCCTACTGGTTGGAGATGATAGGCAACAGTAACTCGAATAAGCACTCGTTACCACTAAGGTATGCAGAATACCATCTCTGAACACACAATACATTGAACCTTGAAGCAGATGGGCTACAGCAGCGGAAACAGGAAACCGGAAACTGAGGCTACAATTCAAACAGACTCACCAAAATTGGACAATTAAAGATTAGAAAAATGTTGCCTGTTCTGATGAGTCTCTATTTCAACTGCCACATTCAGATGACAGGGTCAGAATTGGGCATAAACAACATTTAAACATTGATAGATTCCTGCCTTGTACCAACGGTTCAGGCTGGTGGTGGTGTAATGGTGTGGGGGATATTTTCTTAGCACATTTTAAGCCCCTTAGTTCCAATTGAGCATTGTTTAAACACCAAGGCCTACCTGAGTATTGCTACTGACCATGTCCATCCCTTTATGACTACAGTGTATTCATCTTCTGATGGCAACTTCCAGCAGGATAATGCATCATGTCACAAAGCTCAAATCATCTTAAACTGGTTTCATGAACATGACAATGAGTTCACTGTGCTCCAATGGCCTCCATAGTCAACAGATCTCAATTTCAATCTTTGGGATGTGGTATAATGGGAGATTTGCATAATGGATGTGCAGCTGACAAATCTGCAGCAACTGCATGATGCTATCATGTGAATATGGACCAAAATCTCTGAGAAATGTTTTCAACACCCTGTTGAATCTATACCACAAATAATTAAGGCAGTTCTGAAGGCAAAAGGGGGCCCAACCAGGTACTAGCAAGGTGTACCCAATAAAGTGGCTGGTGAGTGTAATATATTTTAATTATTTTATTTTAGAATTTTGGATAAATACCTAAAGTATCTTTTTTCTTTCTAGTTTTTGCAATTTACGGTGAACACCAATGTAATAGATGAATTTACACTGTCACCTGCTTTAAGAGAGTATTCATATTGACTACCAATGTTAAAAGGCACTTACACTGACCAGTAATGTAAATAAGCTTTTGTAAGGAGGCTATGAGCTTTCATCTGGCCAATAATACCCAAAGGGATTTTATTAAGGGACCATCTACTGCACATCAATGTATAGGGGTGAATAAGCTACCACAAATTTCTAGTAAACTAGAGACAGTAAATGTTTCTGGCCACCATATTATAAGACTTGCCAAAGAGATTTCAGTAGAAGGGGGTGATTGAATGCACAGAATCTCTGCCAGGTACGTTCTCCTATATATCTATAGATCTTTTCTGCTCTCCGAATATATTTCCTGGACTCTAGTTCCACAAAGTGCAGAGATTATAAAGGGGTTGATTTACTAAGACCGGGGAGTGTCAAATCTGGTGCAGCTGTGCATGGTATTCAATCAGCTTCTAACTTCAGCTTGTTCATTTAAACAATCACAATCTGGTCTTGCTAACCCCCTCATTTTTATATACACACTCTCCAATCTCCAAGCTATTTTATTATATCCTCAAAAAAATTCATCCATATAGAGCACATAATGACTTTTTAATAACACAAAAGGCTTTTTTTAAGACACACAGCTATTCAACATTTCTTTACGCCTAAGGCCCCTTTCACACGATCGGACCCTTTAGGTCCGCCTGTCAGTTTTGACGGCGGACCTGAACGGGCGCTCAATGTTAGTCTATGGAGCGTCAGATGTCAGCGGAGACATGTCCGCTGACATCCGACCCGGTCCGATCCGCTAAAAGCAGACGGATGGCTCTACATCCAGGTCCGTCGCTGTCGGATCAGATCGGGTGAGATCTGATGTAAACGGACATGCTGTCCGTTTTCATCCGATCTCTCCATAGGCAGCAGCGGCATCTGACAAGCCCCTCCTCGCTCAGTGAGCAGAGAGGGACCTGTCATCCGCCGGCTCAGCGGAGATCAATGGACTGATCTCCCGCTGAGCCGGCGGACCGAGGCGGTCTCCGTAGAAACGGAGTCCGCCTCATGTGAAAGGGGCCTAAAAGATTGGTATAAGTAATGAGAAAATATTTATTGTATACATTATTGCCCATCAGTCCCTTTTTGGAACTGAATGCCCATCAGAGATTTTCTTGCAGTTTTTGCAAAATAAGAATACTCTTTAAAAAAATTATAATAAAGCATCCAATATCTATAAAGTTGCACAGTAATAAATAATAATTAAAATAGTATGGCTCCAATTCCCAAATGGAGTGTGCTCCTTACTTAAGGGGCAATTCAGCAACGGGATGTCATACTTAATTATATAGAAACTGTACCAGATTAAATTACATTACTAGAACAATTTGCAAATAATAAATCAGGTTTAAGATGTGGAGCAATATTATGCACAATAAACATTACAAGGAACTGTTTAACTTTTGGAGATTTCATGTTTCAGACCCAATATCATTTTTCAGCAAAAAAAGTGTACTGTATTAAGGCAGGCCCTTTATTTATAAATGGGTGTCAACACCTCAGTGCATGAAAATATGGTCTTGCAATATTTTTAGCAACTCGGCATACCACAACAGAGTATTTAAATGTGTGCAATGTGGGATCAGTGGCGTCGCTAGGCGGGGCGGGGGTGCGGTCCGCACCTGGGTGACACCCGCCAGAGAGTGACACCGGACTGGGACTGGCACCGGCACTGTGGCTCCCTCCTTCCCTTCCAGATCTCCTCAGCTGCATGCAATGTGTGGGGAGAATGGGGGAGGAGGGAGTGAGGCAGAGACAGAGGTGCCCAGAGTTTTACTGTCCCACACACCGCAATCATCTCTCCCCCCTCCAGCTGCACTCACTGCACACCAGTCTATAGCCTCCTCCTCCTCGGCTCTGACGTTTCATGTATACAGACCAGGAGGAAGAGCCGAGGAGGAAGAGGGACAGCGTGCCAAAGCACCTGCCCCGGGCCGAGGTATTGCAGAAGAGGGGGACATCTATGCTGCCAGGAGTCATTTTAGGAAGGGAGGTTGAGGGTATGTACTAGGGGGTGCTTTGTTTTGGGTTAGAAATGACTTGTGCTAAAAGGAGGGGGGCAGAGTTGATGTTTAACCCCCACCCACAGCACAATTCCTCTCCCCTCCCAAAGCACCATCTAGCACATATCCTCGATCCCATCCCTGCACCATCCATCCCGATCCCATCCCTGCTCTATCTACCCCCCATCCCTGCTTAATCCACCCCCCATTCTATTCCAGCTCATCCACCCCCCAATCCCATCCCTGCTCCATTCACCCCCCCCATTCCATCCCTGCTCCATCCACCCCCTCATCCCATTCCAGCTCCATCCATTCCCCCCTCATCCCATCCCTGCTCCATCCACCCCATCCCAGCTCCCGCCATCCATCCCCAGATCATAACCCAACTTCATACACCCCCCATCCCATCTCCCTCCATCCATCCCCAGATCTCATCCCAGCTCCATCCATCCCCCCGATCACATCCCAGCTCCATACACCCCCCGATCCCATCCCGTCTCCTTCCACCATCCCCCATCCCATCCCAGCTCCATTCACAATCCTGGCCCTATCCCAGCTCCATCCATTCCCCTAATTCACTCCCAGCTTTATTCATTCCCTTGATCTTATCCTTGCTGCATCCATCCCCCTCATCCTATTCCAGCTCCATGTACCCCCCCCATCACATCCCGGATCCATCCATTTCCGGGGGGGGGGGGGTGACACCATGTTTTACCGCACCAGGTGACACCAACCCTAGTGACGCCACTGTGTGAGATGCTCAGGTGTGTTTTGCTATATGTATGCTAACACAACTTATATGTCTAAATAGACCCTATAACTTGTATGGTGCAATAGATCATGTTTTATGTGATAGGGTTTATTTTTAAATTCAAACATGATCAAATAAATACTAATCCTGCTTTTCACTCTAGTTACTGTGAATGAAAGGCATACGGACAGCAACTTTTGCATTGGATGAAAATGTATTCAAGTGTTCCTTCATAATTTTAAAACAGCTTCCCTCTAGGCATTCATCACAGCACAGATTTATCATCAGCAACAAAACTGACTTTTTTTGATGCTTGAATCTAAAACATACAGCAAGTGGGGCTTTTTAAACCATTGACTTTCAAAACAGCTATGTCTCTGATAAGGAAACTTTTTCCAATGATAGATTTGTTAGTTGGACATCTTTCTTTCCTGGGGAAAATTGTGGCATCACCAGTTTACATCAGATTGCCATTATCTCAGGGAAAAAGGGCAATCAGGCATAAAAAGTTTATTGTTTTAGGAGTTCTGGTACACTTAAGAATGTTCTGACATATTCTGTAAATGTGGAATTTGTCTGAGACTTAAATCACTCAGGCAGTGAATAATAAAGATAATTGTTTGTTGAAAGTAAAGGTCCCTTCAATACCTCTTTCAGTGCAGTGATGTCATTATAGTTCCAGGCATATTTGTTTTTGCATGTTCTGTTTAACTTCACATGCTCATATTTTAATGACATATATGCCAAAATAAACAGCCCAGCATTAGCAAATTCAACAAACTGGTTCACATCCTAATTATCTTGTGAATTTTTTAGATAGACAGAGAGAGAGATCGATCTAGTTGAACATTTTTTTTTTTATGTTGCTACCTGAAAATTACATGATTTAACTGCTGATCTGTTAGTAGTGAATAGATTTTTAAGTGAAAGCATTAGGCAAGTTTCATTATTATAAGAAGAATCAAGTGAAATTAATTTAAATTTAACAATATGTGACTTATGATTTACAGTATAAGTGAAGTCACTTCATCCTGTTTCTGCATGGAAAATCTCAACAGTTGCTTGGCAGGAAGCTTCAAATATCTGTGGCATTTGGCTGGAAGCATTAAGTTGAATTCAGAACCGCTGTTTCCATTTCATATTTCATCACAAGGTCACACTTAAGTGATTTGTACCAATTCTCTTGAAAAAAGGGACAGATGTCATTATAAACACATTGCATAAACAAAGACTTGTGGCCTAGCCACAAAAATCCTTAGTCTGAAAGTTATTTAAATCTACTCCTTATAATCTACTACATTAAAATTTGTGTAATTATGCTGCCTTATTCTACTCAACTCATTGTTCTTTAAGCATTTTCTGGGCCTCTCTACTTGTAATATTAATATTGCCACATATTACTTCTATATATTCATTGCCAATACAACAATACAAACCAATATGAAACCTTTTAACCGAACAGAAATTATTTAACCCATTTGTCACTATGGGACATATATCTACACCCTAACTGTTAGGGTATGTCCACCTGAGAGTGTAAATACCTAGCTTTAAAAAAAAATGTATTTGGTGTAGATGTGTGAGCAAAACAGATTTACAGATACAAAGACTGTGTATTATAACACCATATGGAGGAAAAAATTGAACACAAAACATACAAGTCAACTGATTCTAGAAATCACAGTTTCTGTTTAAACCAATGTCCTAAAAGGAACAACCCTATGGAAAACTCTGTGGTAATTATGGGAAATTATAGCACTCAGTATATATTTAGGGAACAATTTCATATTTTGTGTCGGGGGGTATAACCAAAATTGTAACAGCCTGAGACCATAAAGGATGAGCTGAACACCCCCCGGTTCAGTTCGCACCAGAACTTGCGAACAGGCAATAAATTTGGATGAACACCCTTATGGGGCGTACACACGGTCGGACTTTTCAGCTACAAAAGTCCGACAGCCTGTCCGACAGCCTGTCCGACAGACTTTCGTCGGACTTTTGGCGGACTTTCGACGGACTTGCGGCAGACTTTCTAAGGAACAGACTTGCCTACACACGATCACACAAAAGTCCGTCGAATTCTTACGTGATGACGTACACCGGACTAAAATAAGGAAGTTCATAGCCAGTAGCCAATAGCTGCCCTAGCGTGGGTTTTTGTCCGTCGGACTAGCATACAGACGAGCGGATTTTTCGACCGGACTCGAGTCCGTCGGAAAGTTTTGAAGCATGTTTCAAATCTAAAGTCCGTCGGATTTGAGGCTGAAAAAGTCCGTTGACAGTCCGGAGAAGCCCACACATGATCGGATTACCAGCCAGCTTTAGTCCGTCAGCGTCCGTTGGACTTTTGTAGCTGAAAAGTCAGACCGTGTGTACGCCCCATTAAAGTCTAAGGGACACGAACAGGAATCAAAATCAAAATTGCTAATTTTAAAGGCTTATATGCAAGTTATTGCCATAAAAAGTGTTTGGGGACCCGGGTCCTGCCCCAGGGGACATGTATCAAAGACCTCATTACTGGTCACCAATAGTACACTGGAGTCAGTCTGAGTGCTGACACTGTGGAGAGCTGACCTCTGTTGCAGCGGCTTTGCGAAGCAGCTTCGGCCACCCGGCCACCCATCCCTGGGATCCTGACTCATCCTTGACTCCCCTTGCAGTAGCACACCAGCCCCCCTCCCCCCTATCTGCTCACCGACTCACATCACCGACCCACATCTGCACGCCGTAGCCAGCAGGCCGGCCGCTCAGGACACTCAGCGGCTCCGGCCAGCTCCCCCTGCAGCAGTACCGGGACCCCCTCCCCCTCCTTGTTCGTACCGACCGAATGACCTCCACCCGGACTCACTCTCTGCCAGCCGGCCGGCCGCACAGGCCACTCCGTGGTCTGCCCCAGCCCCCCCGCAGCAATACACCGGGACCCCCTCCCCTCCCATCCGCACTCACCTACTCCGGACGCCGCCTTCAGCCAGCTGGCCGGCTGCTCAGGAAATTCTGCGACTCCGGCCTAGCTTCAGCCGCCAGCACTTCATCGCTTCCTCCTACACCGACCGGTCGCCCGATCGGCGGGCCCCCCCCCCTTCCCTGCTTGATCATCCTCACCGGATCCACCCGCCCACCTTCTGTGGACGGTCCAGGCAACACCCTAGGACAGCCCACAGCTTGGGCCTGACCGGCGGCCATCTTGGTACCCCCACCGCCGTCCCGCCGCAGCTCGGGCCTAGCCGACGGCCATATTGGCACACCCAGGCTGACGGTGCAGCAACTGATGACCCCGGTGCAGCATCCAAGGACCCCCTCCTGAGGCCACTAGCCCCCAGCTGCGTCACTCCCGGGTGACCCACAATCCCTAGGTCCCTCCTTCCAGCCACCCGCCCCCCCCGGGACACCACCGCAGCCGCGGTCTAACCACCTCATTCTAGCCGCTAGATTCGGTGGGACAGACCACGGCTGCGACCTAGTTCCTGCAGCCAGCCACCCACACCCCTTCCCACTATTGTCCTACAGAGCCCGTGCCCCTCCACACCTGGAATCACCCATCCCACGACTACTGGACCTCACCGCAGGGGCTCTGATTATTCACTGGAGGCTACTCAACTTTAATCGTCGTAGACGCAGCCATCGCACCACCTACCAGTAAGTAGCGTCAGATCCCCCTCCCTTCGTCCGCTGGACCATCCGTTCAGGTAAGCTCAGGGGTACTGTAGCAGTTGATCCAGGGGCCATCTCCGATCGCCCCTCGGGGGTCAGGAAGGAATTTTTTTCCTCTGCTGCATCATTGGCACTCGCAGCTAGGGGTTTTTCGCCTTCCTCTGGATCAACGACAGGGGGGTAGGCAGCCGCACCTCCTCAAGTACCTCCGCACCAACACCAGCCCGTCACCACACCACTCCAGAAGCAGTGGGTAGCCATCGGACCCCTCCATGCAAGTGCATTACCACCACAACAGTACCACCATCAGAACACCCTTCTTACAAGCAACGCCGTCTTCCTCATCATGTCCAACTTCAAATACACAGTAGACACCCTCCACAGGCTAAGAAACACTGCCGTAACTTTACCGACCGCCACTCAAAAAAGACTAAAAAAAGAACAATTACTAAGGACCAACCCTCAATCAACCAGGAAATGCAGGGAGACACCGATCCAACCGCAACAACTAGCATGCGCCCTGATCAACACCAGATCTGCAGTCAAGCACAGGCTGGAAATCCACGACTTCGTCATCGAAAATAACATTGATTGCCTCTTCATTACAGAAAGCTGGCTAACACCTGACTGCAACACCATCCTAACTGAATTGGTACTACAGTATCCTAACCGAGCATAGAATCGGAAAAAAAGGAGGAGGCCTAGCAGTGATTTTCAAATCACATCTTGGGTTCACCAAACCAAACTTACAGAACTCAGTGCCTTTCATGGAAACACTCTCACTGCATCTTCAAACAACACCTCAGGACACTATTCACATACTACTATGCTACAGACCACCAGGACCAAAGACCAATCTCCTTACGCCGCTCACTGAATTCTTCTCAATACACACCTTGAAAACCAAAAACCTTCTGGTACTTGGGGATTTTAACCTGTGGGCAAACTCTGCCCAAGACTCCATCGCAACTGCCTGCGTCAACCAAATGGAAGAACTTGGCCTTCAACAACTGATAAATTCTTCCACCCATGGGTCAGGGCACACTTTAGATCTCATCTTCAAACAGAATATGGACATCAAAGTACTTGACAACACTCCACTACCATGGACGGACCACCATGCTATTAAATTTATAATCACCACTAACAGCATCCTCCAAAAACAGAAACACGCAACAGCAACACACTGGAATAGATCTCAGAAGAAACTTCACTCTGATCTCTTCAAAACTACATTATCAAGCAAAATTCTTTTGCTAAACTCAAACCTCTCAACAGAACAAACACTCAACTCCCTAAACAATGTATTACTACAAACTGCAGACTCCGTGGCGCCAAAACGCAGAACACTCATCCGCAAAAAAAACTCCAATCCCACCAAGGAAAACCATTCTAACTACAAAGCACTCACTGTGAAATACCACAAGGCAATCTTCAAAGCCAAAAAAGAACATTTCTCAGACACCATCCCATCCGCCTTAAACCGTCCGCGGGAACTTTTCAAAATAGTTGCTCAGTCAATGAACCTGACCTGCTTAGAGCCCCCAGCAAACGATACTCAAAAATTCTGCAACGAGTTACCAGATTTCTTCATCGACAAAATTGACTTCATTCGGAAATCAATCCATCAAAAAATAACAACCAACCTCACTTAACCAAAGCAAAAAGAGGATAGCGACACGAACATCACTTAACCGCCAAATTTCTTTTTGTCCCCAATCACCACGGACATGACTAAAAACATCATCAGAAGCCTTCGAGACAGCACATCACCTAACGACATCATCCCCACTAAACTGTTTAAAGAATGTGCCGACATCTTGGCCCCTACCCTAACACATCTCATAAATCAATCATTCAAAGAAGAGACTGTGCCAACCTCCCTCAAGCAAGGCATCGTCAAACCCCTGCTAAAGAAACCCAATCTCGACCCTAAGGACCCTAACTGCCGCAGAACAATAACCAGCCTCAACGCCATCTCCAAGATTATAGAGAAAGCAGTAGTACAGCAGCTACAACACCACCTGGACACACACCAACTCCTGGACCCTCTGCAATCAGGCTTCCGCCCAGGCCATGGCACAGAAACAGCACTTCTCAAAATATGGGACGATGCCCTTGAAGCAGCAGACGATGGAGAACCGAGTCTCCTGGTACTGTTAGACCTCAGCGCAGCATTCGATACAGTGGATCACAATACTTTACTTGTCCGCCTCGCTGAAGTTGTAGGAGCTACAGATTCTTCTCTAAAATGGTTTACATCCTTCTTAGAGAATCGCTCCCAGACAGTGAAACTAGGAACATTCACCTCGGAAACCCAGGCAGTCTCCTGTGGAGTCCCTCAAGGCTCACCCTTGTCACCAGTACTATTCAACATCTACATCCGCTCACTTCTCAATATCATCAGGAAAACCGATCTCTGCTTCCACTCATACGCTGACGACACCCAACTCTACCTTCGCATCAACGGTCAAAAAGACCTTCATCAGCAATTACAGAAATGCCTCACTTTAATAGATGACTGGATGACCACTAGCTCCCTCAAACTCAACGGTTCAAAAACAGAACTTCTTCTCCTACAAGCTAACAAAAATTCCACAATAAAGACTCCGTGGACACCTCCCACCATCCTCGGACAGACCATCTCTCCAAGCACCAAAGCCAAGAGTCTCGGAGTCATTTTTGACTCAGGAATGACAATGGGTGCACAAATAGGATCAGTGGTGAGCGGATCCCACCATCTCCTCCGCCAGCTACGCAGACTAATCCCCTTCATCCCAGAAGAGGACAAAGCGGCAGTTGTAGGAACAATCATCAATTCCCGACTCGACTACGAAAATTCGCTCTACGTAGGACTACCCCAATATCAGCTTGCGCGCTTGCAACTCATCCAAAACACAGCGGCAAGACTGTTAACAGGTAAAAAACCCTGGGAATCCATCTCCCCAGCCCTAAAGAGCCTACACTGGCTAACCGTGAAGAATCGGATCACATTCAAGACCCTCTGCCTCACCCACAAATGTATACAAGGAAATGCTACGCTATATCTCCGGGAGAAAATAAAACACTACACACTGAATCGCAGTCTTCGATCAGCCAACCAAGACCTCCTTATCATTCCCAAATACCGCTACAAAGCAAAGGGAGAACGAAGATTTGCAGTCCAAGGACCGCGACTATGGAATGCTCTTCCAACCAACATCCGCATGGAAGAAAACCACCAGGCCTTCAGGAAAAAACTAAAGACCTTCCTCTTCTAACAAGCTGACAACAGAGAATGTATCTAGCGCCTTGAGGCGATTCAGTTCGCATTTGCTGCGCTTTACAAATCATTCATTCATTCAGTCATTCAATGCAAAAAAAAATTTAAAACATTTTTAATAATGCTTAAAATGAAACAATAAAAATGAAATATTCCTGTAAATATCATGCCTGGGGGGGTGTCTATAGTATGCCTGTAAAGTGGCACAGTTTTTTCGGTGTTTAGAACAATACAACAGCAAAATGACATTTCTAAAGGAAAAAAAGGCATTTAAAATTGATTGCGGCTATAATGAATTGTCGGGACTCGGCGATATGGATAAAACTCATTGTAAAAAACTGCATGGGTCCCCCCCCAGTCCATTACCAGGCCCTTCAGGTCTGGTATGGATTTTAAGGGGAACCCTGTGCCAAAAAAAAAATAGGGGCCCCCCTAAAATCCATACAAGACCCTTATCCAAGCAGGTAACCTGGCAGGCCGCAGGAAAAGAGGGGGGGTGAGAGCACCCCCCCTGAACCATACCAGGCCACATGCCCCCAACGCACCCAAAGCACCTTTTCCCCATGTTGATGAGGACAAGGGCCTCATTCCCACAACCCTTGCCGGGTGGTTGGGGGGTCTGCGGGCGGGGGGCTGATCAGAATCTGGAAGCCCCCTTTAACAAGGGGACCCCCAGATTCCGGCCCCCCTATGTGAATTAGTAATGGGTACATTGTACCCCTACCAATTCACAAAAAAGACACTTTGGGACTAGTGCTTTATTAAAAAAATAAAATAAAAATGTCCCGTGATGTAAATCCATCTCACGCCGCCAGATGAACCGAAAAAGGTCTGTTAGGTGGCGTGAGATGGATTTAAATGGCATTTTTATTTTTTAATAAAGGGCTTTTCCCAAAGTGTCTCTTATCATTGTTACTATTTTTGACACTTTTTTGTGAATTGGTAGGGGTACAATGTACTTGTTACCAATTCACATGGGGGGATGGAATCTGGGGGTCCCCTTGTTAAATGGGGCTTTCAGATTCCGATAATCCCGCAGACCCCCACAACCACCGGGCAAGGTTTGTGGGAATGAGGCACTTGTCTCTATCAACATGGGGACAAGGTGCTTTGGGGGTGACTCCAAAGCGCACCCCCATGTTGAGGGCATGTGGCCTGGTATGGTCCAGGAGGGGGGTGCTCTCTCGTCCGCCCTTTTTTTTTCCTGTGGCCTGCCAGGTTGCATGCTTGGATAATGGTCTGGTATGGATTTTAGGGGGGACCCCTACGCCATTTTTTTTTATTTGACGCCTTTTTTTAAATTTGGCGCAGGGTTCCCCTTAATATCCATACCACACCTGAAGGGCCTGGCGTGGATTTTGAGTGGACCCCCATGCAATTTTTTTTTTTAATCTTGGTTCGGGGTTCCCCCTTTAATATTCATACCAGACCCAAAGGACTATAATATATAATGGTAATGGACTGGGGGGGACCCAAGCCATTTTTTCAATGAGTTTTACCTATATTGCTGAGACCCGAAAATTCATTACAGCCGCGATCAGTTTTAAGTAATAGCCGACCAGCACATAACGATGTACGTCGGCACAATGGCACAGCTGGGCAAATGGGCGTACAGATACGTCCCCTTTAAATCGCGGCATTGTGGGCGTGTGCGCCACCGGTGGGGCACGCGTGCGCCCGCCTCGTATATGAAGCGGAAGAATGGGGAGATGCCTTTGTGAAAAAGGCATTTCCCCATTCTGCCTAGTGACATGAAAGGGATCTACTGCTCCCTGTGATCGGGAGCAGTGATCGCTGTTGTGCCAATGGTAGCCCATCCCCCCCCACAGTTAGAACACCTCCCTAGGACACATTTAACCCCTTGATTGCCCCCCTAGTGTTTAACCCCTTGCCTGCCAGTGTCATTTACACATTAATCAGTGCATTTTTATAGCACTTATCGCTGTATAAATGACAATGGTCCCAAAATGGTGTCAAAAGTGTCCGATGTGTCCGCCATGTCGAAGTCACGATAAAAATCGCAGATCGCCGCCTTTACTAATAAAAAAAAATAATAATAAAAATGCCATAAATCCCCTATTTTGTAGACGCTATAACTTTTGCGCAAACCAATCAATATACGCTTATTGCAATATTTTTGGTAAAAAAAAAAAAAATATAGAAGAATACATATCGGCCAAAACTGAGACAGAAATTTGTTTTTTTATATTTTTTTGGTGGGGGGATATTTATTATAGCAAAAAAGAAAAAATATTGCTTTTTTTCTCAAATTTTTTGCTCTTTTTTTTTGTTTATAGCGCAAAAAATAAAAACCGCAGAGGTGATCAAATACCACCAAAAGAAAGCTCTATTTGTGGGAAAAAGAGGACGTCAATTTTGTTTGGGTGCAACGTCGCACGGCCGCGCAATTGTCAGCTAAAGCAACACAGTCAACACAGTGCCGTAACGCAAAAAGTGCTCTGGTCAGGAAGGGGGTAAATCCTTCCAGGGCTGAAGTGGTTAAATTACATTTTTTTCCTTTAGAAATGTCTTTTTGTTGTGGTACTGTTCTAAACACGGGAAAAATGCACCACTTTACAAGCATACTACAGACACCCTCAGGGGCGATATTTAAAGGAATATTTCATTTGTATTGTTTCACTTTAAGCATTAATAAAATCACTGCTCCTGGGGCAGGACCCGGGTCCCCAAAACACTTTTTTATGACAATAAATTACATATAAGCCTTTAAAATGAGCACTTTTGTTTTTTCAAGTTAGTGTCCCATAGACTTTAACGTTGTTCCGTGGCTTTCAAATTCGCTGCAAACACTGCATAATGTTTGTTATACGGGATCGGGCTCGTCCCTAGAGACCATAGATGTTTGAGGGAATCCAAGCTTGAAGGAAAAGCCTGGAGAGGAGGAAAGAGACTGATAATGCTGTCTGACAAGGTACCTTTGAGAATTTACTGTTTCTTGAAGTGAAGCAGCACTTTGGGGTTGATTCACTGAAACCAGAGAGTGCAAAATCTTGTGCAGCTCTGCAAAGAAACAGATCAACTTCCAGGTTTTCTCTGTCAAAGCTTAATTGAACAAGCTGAAGTTAGAAGCCAATTGGCTACCGTGCACAGCTGTACCACACTTTGCACTCTCCAGTTTTAGTAAAACTGTATATTTATGAGATAACACTATCCTGTGTCTTTAATCCTTAGCTTCTGCAAACTTCAATATGGAGGAGTTGCCACACAGTTAAAACAAGGCTTGTAATGGCCTAGGACAATAAAAGCATGTGGGGTATGCTAGTGATGCAAGATGATCTGATGGAGATGAGAGGAGAGCTCAAATGAAAACAGTGGTAAAATTCTGGAGATCTTCTGATCGTTGAATGTTTGTTTTTAATAGACAATATAGCCAGATTTGTCAATCTATTTTCACTCATAGCTGAGTTTTGATTACATAGTTAGTCAGGTCAAAAAAATACATTAGTCCATCTAGTTCAACCAATAGAAAAAAAACAAAAAACACAAAACAAATAAAAAACCTCCATATATATATATATATACGCAATCCAAGTTGATCAAGAGAAAGGCGAAAAAACCCCATTAAAGCATGATTGAACTTGCTCCATCGCGGGGAAAAAAATCATTCCTGATCCCCTAGGAAGCAATCAGATATTCATTGGATCACCTACCCTTGGTGTTATTACTAGGGATTAGCCGAACACCCCCCCAGTTCGGTTCCCAGCAGAACATGCAAACACGCAAAAACTTTGTTCGAACATGCAAACACCGTTAAAGTCTATGGGACACGAACATGAAAAATCAAAAGTGATAATTTTAAAGGCTTATATGTAAGTTATTATGATAAAAAGTGTTTGGGGACCTGGGTCCTGTCCAAGGGGACATGCATCAATGCAAAAAAAAGTTTTAAAAATGGCAGTTTTTTCGGGAACAGTGATTTTAATAATGCTTATTGTGAAACAATAAAGCAAAATATTCTTTTAAATTTCGTACCTATAGTATGCCAGTAAAGTGGCGCATGTTTCCCGTATTTACAACAGTCCCTGCACAAAATGACATTTCTAAAGGAAAAAAAGTCATTTAAAAGTGCAATACACATAAAAGTCATTGTAAAAAATGGCATGGGATTCCCCCCACAGTCCATTACCAAGCGCTTTGGGTCTGGTATGAATATAAAAAAGAACCCTGAACCAAAATTTAAAAAAAAATTGCGTGGGGGTTCTCTCAAAATCCATATCAGACCCTTCAGGTCTGGTATGGATTTTAAGGGGAACCCCGTGCCAAAATTTAAAAAAAATGGTGTGGGGTCCCCCTAAAAATCCATACCAGACCCTTATCTGAGCATGCAAACTGGCAGGTGGCAGGAAAATAGGGGGGGTTATAGAGTGGCCCCCCTCCTGAACCATACCAGGCCACATGCCCTCAACATGGGGAGGGTGCTTTGGGGTAGCCAAAGCACCGTGTCCCCATGTTGATGGGGACAAGGGCCTCATCCCCACAACCCTTGCCCGGTGGTTGTGGGGGTCTGTGGGTGGGGGGCTTATCGGAATCTGGAAGCCCCCATTAACAAGGGGACTCCCAGATCCCGCCCCCTTGTGTGAAATGGTAATGGGGTACAAATGTACCCCTACCATTTCACAAAAAAGTGTGAAAATGGTAAAAATGACATGACACAGCTTGAGGACAAGTCTTTATTAAAAAATAAAAAAAGTCTTCTTCTCTTGCTCCGCCGACGGACCGAAAAAGAAAAAAAAAAATCAAACACGACCGACCTGCCTCCATAGGAGGCACCCGCCATAATAACCGTCCTCTCAAGTGACAGCTCTTTTATAACTGAGGGCAGGGCCATACGGTGATGTCGCCGGGTGACCCCGCCCCTTGAGGCGGGTTGGTCGCATTTTTTTTTTCCGGTCCATCAGCAGAGCAAGAGAAGAAGAAGACTTTGTGGGACAGTTTTATTTTTTTATTTTTTAATAAAGGACTTGTCCCCAAGCTCTCTCATGTCATTTTTACAATTTTCACACTTTTTTTGTGTACATTTGTACCCTTACCATTTCACATGGTGGGGAGGCTGGGATCTGGAGGTTCTCTTGTTAAAGAGGGCTTCCAGATTGCGATAAGCCCCCCCGCCCGCAAACCCCCACAACCACCAGGCAAAGGTTGTGGGGATGAGGCCCTTGTCCCCATCAACATGGGGACACGGTGCTTTGGCTACCCCAAAGCACCCTCCCCATTTTGAGGACATGTGGCCTGGTATGGTTCAGGAGGGTGGGGCACTCTCTCATCCCCCCTCTTTTCTTGCAGCCTGCCAGGTTGCATGCTCGGATAAGGGTCTGGTATGAATTTTTGGGGGGACCCCATGCCATTTTTTAAAAAATTTTGGCACGGGGTTCCCCTTAAAACTTCAGGTCTGGTATGGATCTTGAGGGGGACACCCACGCCATTTTTTTTATTTTGGTGCGGGGTTCCCCTTAATATCCATACCAGACCTGAAGGGCCTGGTATGGAATTTGGGGCGACCCCCACGCAATTTTTTTTTAAATTTTGGTTCAGGGTTCACCTTAATATTCATATCAGACCCAAAGGGCCTGGTAATGGACTCTGGGGGAATCCCATGCCATTTTTTTCAATTACTTTTATGTGTATTGCCGGGACCGACAATTTATTACAGCCGCGAGTACTTTTAAATTACTTTTTTTCCTTTAGAAGTGTCATTTTGTGCAGGGACTGTTGTAAACACAGGACACATGCGCCACTTTACAGGCATACTATAGACACCCCCCAGGTACGAAATTTACAGGAATATTTCACTTTTATTGTAAGCATTAAGCATTATTAAAATCACTACTCCTGAAAAAAACAGCTGTTTTTTAAAACTTTTTTTGCTTTGATACATGTCCCCTGGGGCAGGACCCGGGTTCCCAAACACTTTTTATGACAATACCATGCATATAAGCCTTTAAAATTAGCACTTTTGATTTCTCCCATAGACTTTTAAATGGTGTTCCGCGGCTTTCGAATTTGCCACAAACACCCCAAATTGTTCGCTATTTGGTGAACAGACGAACACCCGATGTTCGAGTCCAACTTACGTTTGACTCAAACATCGGGCTCATCCCTAGTTATTACCTATAAATGTTAGTATCCAGTTATATTGTGCGCATTTAGGAATGCATTCAACTTGCATTTAAAATAATGAGCTGACCAGAACTAGTTCTTGACGGAGTCCATTCAATATTTTCACAGCTCTTACTGTAAAGAAACCTCTCCATGTGTGGAGTTTAAATCTCTTTTTCTCCAGATATACAGAGTGCCCTCTTGTCCTCTGTAATAACCTGAAAGTGAATAACTCAACATCAAATTCACTATATGGACCTCTTCTCAAGAGAGCATAAATTCATATGAGCTAATCTTTCCTCATAACTGAGATCCTCCATCATCATTGGTTACCCTTCTCTGCACTTTCTCCAGTTTTCCAATATCTTTTTGTGAACAGGTACCCAAAACTGAACTGCATATTTCAAATGAGGTCTTACTAATACTTTGTACAGGGGAAAAATTATGTCTCTCACCCTGGAGTCTATACCTCTTTTAATAAAAAAGTATTTTGCTAGCTTTAATTTTCATTTTGAAAACCCACAAAGATTCAGCCCGGTTTCACACATGTGCGGTGCGAATTGAAGCTCAGGTTTCACTGGGGAGATAAAAATCTCCTGTTCAAAGGAATCACTGCATTTTAGCTCAGGATCAGTGAGCAGGGAGAGGGGGAGGGAGAGGGGGGGGGATAGGGGGCGGTGTAGTGAGGAGAAGTAGAAAATCCATGTTCAGAACGCAATGCATCTGCAAAGCAGATGCGTTCCCATAGAAGATAAGGGGCTCGTAATTCGCACCGCAATGCCCAGAAAACGCACGCATTTTTTGTGCAATGCGCAGTGCGAATGCAACGCACATATGTGAACCAGATGCATTCATATGAATGTATTTTAAAATGTCCTGTGAATTAGATGCGGTGTAAGCCGCATCTAATTTGCATAGGTGTGAATCTGGGCTGAAATAGTTAGGAAAAGCACAAGGATAACTATGGCAGAGATTCATAAAAATCAAAGTTCGCAATGAATTCCATAAATTGCTATAGACCTCTTTGTTTTTTCTGTATCTATTCTAGCAGCTTTGAAATGTCAGACACCAAACTTCTAATACAATACTGTATCTTCGTGAGAAATGTATTCATAAATTTCTGTCACTTTTAGCAAAAGCTTTCAAAGTTTTTCTTTTAAAACGTAAATCAGAGAAGGTGGCCGAATGCAGGGTCATTATTTGATCCATTACTTTAGAACGAATGTCTAGTTCTTGATTAAAGTGATCAAGATATTTAAACATTGCCCTTTTGGTTTCTTCTTGCACTAAAAGGCAAGTACAGTTTTCTTTTCTCCTGGCAATGTTCATGGAAAATCAGACCCTTTTTTTGATTGGAATTTTCATTTCCCTAGATATATCTGTTGAAGTGTTAATGGCCTTCTCAATAGTTTCTGTGAGATTATCCTTACTGAACAAATTGAAAGTGGTTATAAAGTCTCATAAAAACAACTCCCAGTATAAGTGCTCTTATGTGCCAATAATAATGGCAGTGTGTGTTTGTTTTTGCAATATGGTCTCTAAGTATCTTTTGTGAGCAGTGCTTCTGTGCAGTCCTTTCTCACTCCCGAGCAGAGGGACTCCAGTGGGAGGGGCTGATATTCCTTTGCTGAGGCATGTAAATACATCATCAGAGGAATATTTACACTCAGACCTTGTGCCTGCACAGAGCTGTTTGGTGCTGTGCTGGTCACATGTCCAAGAAAAAAAAAGTGAATCAAATTAAACAAAAACCACCCATATATGTTTCAGAAAATAGTAAGTTATATGCTGCGCTTAAATGTGCTGCACAATAAAGGTATATACCAAAGTGCATATTAAAAAATAAATAGACACATATAGTATTATTGTGACATAAGTGCCATAAAAATATATGTAATGTGATAATGACAATATATACATGTAAATCAAAACAATATTAAAAATAAAGTGCTCCTGTGCATCCAAGTGGTCTGTAATACTGATAATGTCCAGTGGGATCCCACTTTAAATAATTTCCAGAAAGTGCTTCTGTGCCAAACAGATCTTATTCAAAAAATGTTTGTTTAAAACCAATAATGTGACAGTCTTGCTGAAAAACGTGCTAAATTAAATATGCGTGATATCCAGTTACTGTATAACACTGCTGACATGCTTATACATCCATGCGTGCTGTGGATCGTGCATTGGTGCTCATGTTCCGGTGACCCCCCAGGTATTGAATACTCACCTTGGAGCGTGTGACTTAGCAATTATGCTCAGTCAGTACACGCTTTTGAACCACCCCTGGGTTCTATACTGGTAACGGGATCCTGGGCTTCCAATGCAGTATCACGGAAATATACAGGGAATAAAAAACCTTGATGGTGTGATATTGTTTAAAAAGTTTTATTAAACAAATAAATCCACTCCCCCAATGGGGTACTCACATATGCTAGGTGCGCCAGTGCACCACTCTATGTAAAGTGTAAAAAATACCGGCCGGTATTGGATTGGTATGCGCTTCCTCCTAGACAGATAGACTGCCTGTCGTTCCGTCCTGGCCCCTCCCCAACGCGTGTCGATACCGGGATGACTTATATTCCTCATGGGGAATTCTGATTGGACGGCTGATCTGTTAATTATATACAGCCAAAAAAGGGAGAAAATATAACCAAGTCCCACTTTATATACAGTCTGGTGTTAGGGACTTTAAATAGTATTACACCCCATAACCATTCACTGAAGTCTAGTGATGTTGCTATAGCCAAAGAAACTGCAGCATACAATAGAAAAGGTCAACCCCTATATTACTACAGGGGTCAAATAGTGGCTACTTGCAGCAACAATAAATCAACACCAGGATATGTATATGTATATGTAAAAAACAGCTTCAACGTGCATCAATTGCATCCATATGTAGAGCAAATAGCTCATGCATGAGATGTGCATCACCAGGTGCAGTCAGGAAACACTGTCCTGGTGAGCACTGTGGTCAGTGAATTATCCTCAACCAGCAGGAAAAGAAAACACCTAAACCGAGACACATAACAAGACAACAAACAAGTGACACATTAATGACACAAACACCACACAGACAGTCCGGACGCCGGCTCATGCCTTATACAGTGAGGCTGGATGACCATACCCCAATGTTGCTACCGTGATAACCCCAAAAGGGTAAGAGACGTGGAGATGCATGTAATATGTTGCATCAGCCTAGGGTATGTCCAGTATCACTGTGAAGGCTCCCCCAGGACAACCTGATGGCTGTGGATAGTGCTAGTGAACAGGGGCTAGTTAAGCATATGTTGCTGGGTATGGGGTCTGGATAGGGGCCCAAGTATAACTGGAATTGATGGACTATGTCCTGTCACAAACTCCAGAGGCTCTCCTCATAGGCCCTCACTAATTGTGGCATACAACCGCTATAACTGAGTTCGTCTATTAGTTCACCAGCTGATTACTGTAAGCACACGAGGCAGTCCAATCTCCCCGCTGGAACATCAAACAGTCCATAAGTTTATTCAAACCACGATGTAGATGTGTGTCATAGGCATAATATGCCCTTAGCATTGATATGGGCTGATGCTGCACCCACAGGTGCAGGTAGACGAGTGTCTATAGGTAAGGTAACAAGTGGACTTTAGAAGGAAGTAGAGTCTATATTACCACCCCATCGGTCAGCATGCCTGGATCACTTGTTGATATTCTAATCCCCTTCATCACATTTGTGTGGTGGTGTTATCTTGGCTTATAGCTGTACCTTTGTTGGCAGCGCGGGGTTAGTGGAATTACCCCACCGTGGCTCCAATGGGCTGTGAAGCAAGGGGACCGATAAGGGTGCTCATCCACTCTGCTTCAGACGCTCGTCAATAGCTCGGTAACGGTATCCATGACGGTATCCGATGGGGGAGTGGTAGGCGTGTCGTCCGGCCAGCGTCACATGACCGCTGTGACGTCAATGCGTTTCGCTTGACCAATCAGCGTAGCTTCGTCTGGACTAGGCGTGGCTAGGAGCTGTCGTCCTTTTAAAGGTATCCTCATCATTGTAGCTCCGCCCTTAGTCGTCATGCTTATGAGTCCGGGCAGTGCCTCCGCCTCCTGATTGGAATAATTCACCTACATATATAAATCACATGAATAGGATCCCTTCACCCACCATGTATTCCATTCATATCTTTTTTAAGGGAGTGATACTGAGTTCAGAGTCCTTCATTCCATTATTTGGCAGAGCCTGCTCAAAGTCAGTATAGGTCTGTGATGTTGGCAATCACTTACCTATTATTCTATTCAGTACCATTTGTATTCATTTATCTGCAGCCAAGCTCATTAGGCTATTACAGGAGGTATTTCAGATTATCTCTATTCTCTTATTTAAAGAGACACTCACAGATACCTACGGAGAAGACAGGACTTACATAGAAGACGTCGTGCCATAACAACAGACATATAAACATGCAAGGATGCGACCAGGCAAGAAAGCACAAGTGCAGCACACACCTGGACACACCGTATACTTTCAGTCTGAGCCGTATAGATTAAATCATATAGGTCAACTTACAATCCTTAACCTATAGGCTTAGTGGATTAAATTATATACAGCGCCCACGGCCATTTTGTTGTGGCGCGCGGACACTCTAGTGATAGTCTATACATTAGAATGGAGCGCTCTATGGGAATTTTTCGCTAGGATACATCTACTGGTGAGCAGCATCCATATAATTCTATTATGCTTAAGTTGTTTATATGATATATAAAACAAAAATAGATGGAATATATTTCTCTAAAAAATATGTGTTAATCTGTATAAAAAAAATATATATATATATATATATATATTTATATATATTATATATATATATATATATATATATATATATATATATATATATATATATATATATATATATATATATATATATATATATATATATATACAGTGGGGGCGGAAAGTATTCAGACCCCCTTGAATTTTTCACTCTTTGTTATATTGCAGCCATTTGCTAAAATCATTTAAGTTCATTTTTTCTTCATTAATGTAAACACAGCACCCTATATTGACAGAAAAACACAGAATTTTTGACATTTTTGCAGATTTTCTAAAAAAGAAAAACGGAAATATCACATGGTCCTAAGTATTCAGACCCTTAGCTCAGTATTTAGTAGAAGCACCCTTTTGATCTAATACAGCCATGAGTGTTTTTGGGAAAGATGCATCAAGTTTTTCACACCTGGATTTGGGGATCCTCTGCCATTCCTCCTTGCAGATCCTCTCCAGTTCTGTCAGGTTGGATGGTAAACGTTGGTGGACAGCCATTTTTAGGTCTCTCCAGAGATGCTCAATTGGGTTTAAGTCAGGGCTCTGGGTGGGCCATTCAAGAACAGTCACGGAGTTGTTGTGAAGCCACTCCTTCGTTATTTTAACTGTGTGTTTAGGGTCATTGTCTTGTTGGAAGGTAAACCTTTGGCCTAGTCTGAGGTCCTGAGCACTCTGGAGAAGGTTTTCGTCCAAGATATCCCTGTACTTGGCCGCATTCATCTTTCCCTCAATTGCAACCAGTCGTCCTGTCCCTGCAGCTGAAAAACACCCCCACAGCATGATGCTGCCACCACCATGCTTCACTATTGGGACTGTATTGGACAGGTGATGAGCAGTGCCTGGCTTTCTCCACACATATCGCTTAGAATTGAGGCCAAAAAGTTCTATTTTGGTCTTATCGGACCAAAGAATCTTAGTTCTCACCATTTTGGAGTCCTTCAGATGTTTTTTAGCAAACTCCATGCAGGCTTTCATGTATCTTGCACTGAGGAGAGGCTTCCGTCGGGCCACTCTGCCATAAAACCCCGACTGGTGAAGGGCTGCAGTGATGGTTGACTTCCTAAAACTTTCTCCCATCTTCCAACCGCATCTCTGGAGCTCAGCCACAGTGATCTTTGGGTTCTTCTTTACCTCTCTCACCAAGGCTCTTCTCCCGGATAGCTCAGTTTGGCCGGACGGCCAGTTCTAGGAAGGGTTCTGGTTGTCCCAAATGTCTTCCATTTAAGGATTATGGAGGCCACTGTGCTCTTAGGAACCTTAAGTGCAGCAGAAATTTTTTTGTAACCTTGGCCAGATCTGTGCCTTGCCACAATTTTGTCTCTGAGCTCTTCAGGCAGTTCGTTTGACCTCATGATTCTCATTTGCACTGACATGCACTGTGAGCTGTAAGGTCTTATATAGACAGGTGTGTGGCTTTCCTAATTAAGTCCAATCAGTATAATCAAACACAGCTGGACTCAAATGAAGGTGTGGAACCATCTCAAGGATGATCAGAAGGAGTGGACAGCACCTGAGTTAAATATATGAGTGTCACAGCAAAGGGTCTGAATACTTAGGATCATGTGAAATTTCAGTTTTTCTTTTTTAATAAATCAGCAAAAATGTCAACAATTCTGTGTTTTTTTGTCAATATGGGGTGCTGTGTGTACATTAATGAGGAAAAAAATGAACTCAAATGATTTTAGCAAATGGCTGCAACATAACAAAGACTGAAAAATTGAAGGGGGTCTGAATACTTTCCGTCCCCACTGTGTATATATATATATATATATATATATATATATAACATTATATATAGTATATAACAATAATATAACTCACCACCGTCCATGACCTATTTATCATAAACTCCCTGAACCTACTTGCAATTACTGAGACCTGGATTCAAGAATCTGACCTTCCTTCTCCTGCTTCTCTCTCCTATGGTGGCCTCCTGTGGACTCACTCTCCCAGGCCTAGTGGATGGAAAGGAGGTGGTGTTGGAATCCTCCTATCTCCTCAAAGCACTTTTCAGGTTCTTCATCCACCCCCTTCTCTGTCCCTCTCCTCATTTGAAGCTCACTGTATTCGTCTATTTTCTCCAGTTTCATTGAGGATTGCTGTGATCTATCGCCCCCCTGCACCGGCATCAAACTTCCTTGACGACTTCTCTGCCTGGATACCCTACTTTCTCTCTTCTGAAATTCCAAAAATCATTCTTGGTGACTTCAACATCCCTGTTAATCTTAACACTCCCGCTACTTCTAAGCTGCTGAGCCTAACCTCCTCTTTTGACCTAAAACAATGGACAAGCGCTTCTACTCACTCTGTTGGCAACTGCCTTGACCTCATATTCTCCTACCTATGCACTCCGCACAACCTCTCCAATATTCCTTTTCCTCTCTCTGATCACCACCTTATTAGTTTCACTCTTTCCTTTTCTGCCTCCTCCTTGCCTTCCAACTACCAAACTATTACCCATAGAAACCTTCGCCTTCTTAACCCTTCTCTTCTTTTTTCTGCTACAGATTGTCTCTATGACAAAATCTCATCCTTGTCCTGCCCCAACTTGGCCACTTCTGTCTATAACAGTTCACTGTCATCCACCCTGGATACCTTCGTCCCCCTCACTATGCACAGAAGCAGGCCCCGACCGCTACAACCCTGGCAGACAGAAAATACCACAAGCCTCAAAAAACATAGCCGCGCTCTTGAGCATCTGTGGTGTAAAACTAGGTCACAGCAAGATTTCAGCCAATATAAATCTGCCCTCCAAAAATACCATTCCTGCCTGCACACTGCCAAACAGACCTACTTTACCACTCTCATTAATACCCTCTCATGCAGTCCCCGTCAACTCTTTTCTACCTTTACCACTCTACTTCGTCCTCCAATACTCCCACCCACTAACTTACTCACTGCCCAGGAGATTGCTAATCACTTCAAAAATAAGATTGAGACAATTCTCGAGATCTCCGCTGTACAGATATCTCCCTCAATTTACACTCCTTGTCCTCCTGCACAATCAATACTTCCCTCTTTTAACCCAGCTACTATAGAGGAAGTCACTAAACTTTTTTCTAATGCCCACCTAACCTCCTGCCCCCTGGACCCTGTTCCTTCTCAAATACTACGGTCACCATCTGACTCAATCCTGTACTCCTTAACTCATATTTTCAACCTCTCACTCTCTACTGGCATCTTCCCCAGCCCTCTAAAACATGCGCTAGTCACTCCCATACTAAAAAAGGCCTCAGGCCCCACCAATCTTAACAACCTAAGACCCATCTCTTTACTCCCTTTTGCCTCCAAACTCCTTGAACGTTTAGTCTACAACTGACTGAGCAACCACCTCATTGAGAATAACCTTCTTGATCCCCTTCAGTCTGGATTTCGTCCACAGCACTCCACAGAAACTGCCCTCCTAAAACTCACAAACGACTTACTAACAGCCAAAACCAACAGTCATTATTCCATACTCTTACTCTTGAACCTTTTGCTGCCTTTGATACAGTTGACCACCCCCTCCTCCTCAAAAAACTCAATTTGCTTGGTCTCTATGGCTGCACTCTCCGTTGGTTTGAATCTTACCTATCTCATAGCACCTTCAGTGTCACTTACAACTCCACTTCCTCTTCTCCAACACCTCTTACCATTGGGGTCCCCCAAGGTTCTGTCCTTGGACCTCTACTATTCTCGATCTACATGTTCTCCCTGAGTCAGCTGATAGCCTCCCATGGCTTTCACTACCATTTATATGCTGATGACACCCAAATCTATCTCTCCGCCCCTCAGCTCACCCCATCAATCTCCTCACGCATCACTGATCTACTATTAGACATATCAGCCTGGATGTCAACCCACTTCCTCAAACTGAATATATCTAAAACTGAGATCTTAATATTTCCTCCCCCATGTGCTCCCTCCCCTGACTTCTCTGTCAAGATCAATGGCACATATATCAGTCCGTCCCCACATGCCAGGGTGCTAGGGGTAACCTTAGACTCTGAACTGTCCTTTCAGGCCCACATATAATCCCTGTCCAAATCATGCCGCCTTAGCCTCCGCAACATTTCCAGAATATGCCCCTTTTTAACTAATGACACCACCAAGCTTCTAATTCAATCCCTGGTCATCTCTTGCCTCAATTACTGCAACTCCCTCCTCATTGGATTACCCTTACATAGGCTATCCCCCCTTCAGTCCATAATGAATGTTGCTGCAAGACTCATCCACCTTACCAACCATTCAGTGTCCTCTACCCCTCTCTGCCAATCCCTCCATTTGCTTCCACTCACCAAACGAATAAAATTCAAAGTACAAAGAACAATAATTTACAAAGCCATCCATAACTCTGCCCCCAGCTACATCACTAACCTAGTCCCAAAATACTAACCAAGCCACTCTCTTCGGTCATCCCAAGAACTCCTGCTCTCTAGCTCCCTTGTCACCTCCTCCCATGCTTGCCTCCAGGATTTCTCCAGAGCTTCTCTCATCCTTTGGAACTCCCTACCCCAACCCTTCTCTTCAAAGAAGCCTATCCTGCTTCTAACTAACACTGTTTTACTTCCTCGATCAGCTCATCCCCCCACAGCTATTACCTTTTGTATCAATTGACCCTTCCTTTTTAGATTGTAAGCTCTAACGAGCAGGGCCTTTTGATTTCTCTTGTACCAAATTGTAATGTAGCTGTAATGTCTGCCCTCATGTTGTAAAGTGCTGCGCAAACTGTTGGCGCTATATAAAACCTATAAAAGTCGTACACCCTTATGTATTAAAGTTAAAAACGCTAATAGGTATTATGCCAGCAGTTATCTAATAATTACTTAAAAAGCATCTGAGATCAAATTCTTTATTTAACCCCCCAGGCACTAAGGAGCCAAGCTGGTGTATCCACCAGGATTTGCATTTACTTGTCTCCCTTACATAGTTTGAACCTCTCCAGTGGCGTTTGGGTGCCTCTATGCCCCAGAACTGCATTCCTGTTGTGCTTTGGTTATGGATATCCCTAAAATGTATAAATAAATAGTGTTTATCAAATCCCTTTCTTATATTTCTAACATGCTCCTCCATACGATCTTTGAGTGCTCTTATGGTTCGGCACACATAGATTAAATTGCAAGGGTATTTTACTGCATAAACAACACTCACCGTGTCGCATGAAATGAAGTCCCTAATGGTATACATCTGGTTGGTCTGAGGGTTGGAAAAGCCTTTTACTTTTTTTATGTTGGTAGGGACTCTTACACAACTGTAGCGTCTTCCACATCCATGAAAACCTTTTATGTCCCAGAACATCTTGGGTTTCGGAGGGGGTGGTTCTACAACATTATTCACCAATCTGTCTCGTAGGTTGGGTGCCCTCTTGTAAATAATGTTTGGTCTTTACGATAAACATCCTTTGAGGTGGACATCTTGTTTTAGAACATTCCAGTACTTCTGTATGATTCTTTCCACCTCTTTATTCTGTAGATTATAGTCTAATACAATGCATGTGCCCATGTCTTTATTGGTTCCATCGGTTTTAATGTTTTCTTTCAGTAGACCTTCTCTATTCATATTTCTGATCTTTGTTCTTTCTTTCTCCAAAAAATCATCATGATATCCTTTATCTCTAAACATATTGCTCAACATTTTGGACTGTGATTCAAAATTGTCATCCTGTGTACAATTTTTTCTCATTCTCATAAACTGACCCCAAACAAGAATAAATAGATATTGTAACTACTACTGTCTGCTTAATAAAATTGCATCCATAATAAAATAAGACAGATTTGAATAAAAAAAATTATCTTTAATGCAATGGAAATATGCCATTACGGTTAATAAGAAAGCTTCACCTTGTGTAGACCATTGGGACAACACCCAGAAGGTGCTCCATAGATGGTACATGACACCCATGAGACTACAGAAATTTTATCCGAATACTTCAGCACTTTGCTGGAGTAATGCCCTGTACACACGGTCGGATTTTCCAGACGGAAAATGTGCGATCGGAGCTTGTTGCCGGAAATTCCGACCGTGTGTGGGCTCCATCAGACTTTTTCCATCGGATTTTCCCGACACACAAAGTTTGAGAGCAGGCTATAAAATTTTCCGACAACAAAATCCGATCTCGTCAATTCTGACAGGCATGCTCAGAATAAATTCCAAGACGGAACTGCTCGGTCTGGTAAAATTAGCGTTCATAATCGATATAGCACTTTCGTCACGCTGCAATGTTTTAAATTGTTTAATGCAGCGCACTCTCTTCTTGTTTATAATACTAGAAAAATGAAGTTGTTTTGCTGCTCATATTCACACAGACTTCTCACAAACTTCTTTCTATATTATTTATCATGATTTCATCAATATATTTTGATTAGTCACATCTCACTAAAAAATTTTCATTTTTTGATTTATTTGTTTTTTTGTTTGTATTTTTTTCAAGCCTGATCTTGTTTTTTTTTTTGTTTTTTTTTAACTACAGAATAGTTTTGGGTGTGTTTTGTGTGTCAAGTTACTACAACACCATTATTATCTTGTATTATTTTTTAATCTCAAGGAGATTGTTTGGTGTTGGTGTCTCTTGTTAATTTCACATTGTAGTTTGGAAATGTACCTGCCTCCTCACAAACAAACTGTCCTTTTTGAATGAAAACACACATAGGCAAGTATAATTGAAACAAAAATACCTTTATTAAGGGCTCATAACCAAACAAAGAGGGAGGCAACGCTGGAGAAACAGCAGAAGTTGGCAAAGCCTTTGGCCCCCAGGGCACACATCAATTATTTTACTGCAAAATTGGCGGCCTGAGGAGTCCATATATAAGGGAGTACAGTCTAGTCCAGAAGTACAAGAGATCATGAACAGCTGCAGATGACATGTATTGTCCCCAGGCTGTGGTCATACAAGAGCCTGCATCTTTTGTCAGACCAGACTGAACCCAGGGCCTTCACTCTCTGGTCTTCCTTACACGCTTCCTTCCCGGGTGTGGCTCTGGTGTTGGAGGTGTGGCAGGAGGAGGAGTAGGACCTGGAGGAGGAGGAGGACCTGGAGGAGGAGGAGGAAGACCAGGGTGAGCTCACAAATGTGACTTTGGTTTGTGAGTTGGCCCCTCAACCCCTTATGTAGAGCTTCTAAAATAAGAAACTCACATAAGAGGTGTTGGCCCTCCTCCATTTGCAGCATTTTGCATGCTGTTAGGTCAGCAAAATCCTCTTCCACACTGTGGGGTGTTCTGAGGGCCTCAGTAGCCTTCCAAAATAGGCCAATTGCTGCCTCCTCCAGGTTACTCTTCTTCCTGCCACTTTTTCTTTGAAGGCGGAGGGGAGGGACCTGGGTATCGGGCAGCCTACTTGGCCCGGCCACCTCCTATCTGAGACTTCCCTGTGTATGAAAAAGGGACATCGTTTTAGTTTTTGGTTCATAAATCACAATCATAAATTAGTACTCCAAACTAACATATATTTAACATCATTAATTGGACAACCAGAAATATTTAGAAGAATACTATACCTGGCTCAAGCTGGGCTCCTCCACATGTTGCTGCCTGGAAGGCCCAGGTTGGATGTCAGAAGCCTCAGCTGGGGGGGAAGGAGGCGTGGAAGGAAGAGTGGAGAGTGCTGGCCTGGGTTCAGTCTGACTTGACAGAAAATGCAGCCTGTCATAGTACCACAGCCTGGGAAGATAAATGTCATCTGCAGCTCCTGATCTCTGGGAATCCTGGACCTTCTTGTGCTCCCTAAGATAAGTGCTCCTCATGCCACCAATTAGGATCTTCAAATAGGTGACATCTGCCGTGGGGATCTCCGGCTTCACAAATTGCAGCAAATTATCCAGCGTTGCCTTCCTCTTTGTTTGGTTCTTAAAATAGGGGTGGTTTACCTGCCACAGACAGGGCAGCTCCCTGAACATATCTATGAATATGCTGATAAACTCCTGAACCTTCAATATATCCATTTTCTCTGCAAGACACAACACAAGACAAACCCTAATGTCAGGCTAAAGTCTCCTAATCTTGTCACAATATAGGCCTCAATCTAGAAGCAGTATAGGCCCAAGTTTAAATCTTACCTTCGTTATCACGATCCGCACCTCCGATACTTACTCCACTCACTGATCGTATTATACGCACGCGTGTTACGCTTTATATACACTGCGCATGCGTAAAACTCCGCCCGCCCCTGGCGTTCTTTCTAGTCTATTCCCCGCCCCTTCTCGTTTGGCACAGTGGGGAAGAGCACATGGCAGAGACAGAGCAGGTGCGTGCTAATTACAGCAACGAGGAGGAGGAAAGCCCGGAGCCAGAAACGTCCCGATACAGTAGGAGACGATTTAAGGCCTCAAATATGTCCTTTGGGGAGATGTTGGAGATGGTGGACATCCTGAAGAGGGCCAACTATGAAGGGAAGCATGGACCTTACCCCAACCCCAATGTCAGAAAGGCCAAGATCATGGTGAAAGTTGTCAAGAGTCTGCAAAGAAATTTTGGTGTACGACTATCCAAGGATCAACTCAGGAAGCGGTGGTCGGAACTCAAATTAAAGGAGCACGATCAGTATAGAAGGATCAGAAGAGTGCTGCAAAAAAGTAAGTATTTGTGCTGTGTTCCTATTCTTGATTTTTCTAACGTTCTTGCTGCTCCATGTGCTTTTCTTAACTGTTGTACAGTTTAAAATGGCAACTTTCATGTTCATGGGCACATTATTCGTTCGTATGAAACATTGTTCGTTCGGCCTAGAAAACACCATGTTTTGGCCATATGCATTTCAATACATTTTTGCTAGCCTACTTCTCTTAAAATAATTTTTGTTTAGATGGGTTGGTAAGTAGAATGAAATGCAAACTAGATTCTGTGTAAGGAGAGGACACTCAGCAGCTGTTTACACATCTGGACGCAGGAGCACTAGTGTGGGACACCAGAACACCCTTTTTATTAGGGGGCCCACACAGGTGCTCCAGTGGATACTATAGGGGTGTCTCCATCTGTGAAGCTTGTACAAAACAGGTAAGTATTCAAACTTGACAAAGGAAAAAAATATTTCTTCATCTTGCAACTCTGCCAAAATAGACAATTGGACCCCACTTCCAAGCAATGTTTCATATTCCTATTTCTGCCATCAAATATCTGTGTGCTAAGTATACCTATTTTTGTTCACATAGGGGAGAAAAGACTTGGAGGACACCACTCATCAGAGGAGACCGCAGACCCCCCACCTCAGGAAGAAGTGGTAATCCCCGAAAGTCAACAGGAGGAGGAGGGAGACGTGGTGGAAATTGTCACCACAACAGGTGAGTGTCTACGACCACAGGCTCAGGTAAGAGATGGATGCCGGCATATTTATAATATATGGTGTGTTTTTTTTTATATATATTTTTAGGTGATCATGATGTTGTGGATGAAGGTCATTTCACCAGTGAAAGTGTTCAGATCCTGATCGGGGAGATCATGGGGTGTAATAGGGACTTGGAAAACATCCAGAAAAACATCAATGGTGTTCAAAACAAAATGAAGAACATCATTGATGTTTTAGGGAGAGTTTAAAACCCCTCGAAATCCCTAATGTAGTTGACTTTTTTTCCCAAAAATTTGTTGCACTTTTTTTACATATTCTCAAAAAGCCAAATATTGAAGATGCACACAGTGTGTCAACATGTGCTATCTGCCATCACGGAAGATCAAAGTATGCGTTTTGTGGGTGCAAGCCCTTCCTCAATTATAAAGTAGCTGAGAGGAAGTGGTTGCACCCACAAAACACGTCCCTTGATCCCCCATGATGGCAGCTAGCACATGTTGACATTCGGCAATTTGTGTGCATCTTCAAAATTTGGCTTTTCCAGGGGTGACTTCACCCCATCTGAACGCAATATCAAACACAGTTTGTAAATACTCATGTCTGATATTGCCTTAAATTTCTTCCAAAGTTGAACTTTGTAAGTTTCAGATTTGTGTATTTATTTTTGTTTTTAAACATGCCTGTTTTACCTTAAAAGGACATTTCTACTTTTATTAATGTCACCTATAAATATTGTATACAACAAACATGTTGTTTGGTTTTAAAAAACTTTTATAAATGCACATGTGATTGTGCCTGGATTAAAAATATTGAGAATCAACTATGTGTGGCTTCTACTTTCAAAGCTCCTAAACTTTTTTGGTGTGAAAATTGTTTTTTTCTGTGACAATGGGGGTTATTTCCTAAGGGCAAATCCACTTTGCACTACAAGTGCAGTTTCAGTGCAGTCTCAAGTGCACTTGTAGTGCAAAGTGTCTTTGCCTTTAGTAAATAACACCTAACAGTGCTTTATAATTTTACAGAATCACGCCATTTTCAGGACTGCCCAAATTTATGTCATGGTCAGCTAAAAGAAAAACAAGCAGTAAATGTAAGCAAATATTTTGTACGTTAAAATTTTTTTTTATTTTCAAAAAGGCTCAGACATTGTCTGGCATATTGATGGCCCCCCTACCCGCAAAGTATTCTATGTATCTTAGACGGACCTCGCGGGCACTCAGGGGGGGCAAGTCAGGACAGCCAGCTTCAAGCGCCATCAGGGATGGTTCATTTACAATAATTTCGGATTCAGGCCCAACTGAGCCAGCATAGTTACAAGAATTTCTCCTTAAAAAGTTGTGGAGAACACAGCAAGCCAGGATGATATGATTGAGTTTATACTCCGCCATGTGTATGGGTGTAAGAAATAGGCGGAACTGGCTGGCCATTATTTCAAACGTGTTCTCCACCACCACAGTAATTAAAAACCCTCTGGTCCGGGGTGAGGGTCCTCATAGGGAATGGCTGCATAAGATGGTCCCCCAGCGCAAATGCTTCATCCGCAACAAAGACAAATGGGAGTCCTTCCGCATTGTCTTCTGGAGGTGGCAAGCCCAAGCTGCCATTCTGGAGATTCCTGTAGAACTCTGTCTGGGCGATGACTCCACCATCTGAAATCTGGCCATTCTTCCCCACGTCCACATACAGGAACTCGTAAGTAGCCGACACCACCACCAACATCACAATACTATTGAACCCCTTGTAGTTGTAAGAGTATGACGCCGAGTTGGGTGGTGGGACGATTTGGACGTGTTTCCCATCAATTGCCCCTCCGCAGTTAGGAAAGTCCCACCGCTGGGCAAAGTGGGAGGCCACAGTCTGCCATTCCTGTGGGTTGCACTACATGCTTTGGGGAATTCATCCAAAAATCTGACCACAAAAGAGGTGGGTATAGTGTGTATGGGTTTGGCAAAGTCAGCAGATAGAGGATTGGTATCAGCCGAATTAGCAGTTGGGGGGGAGGGTTCCAAATGATTTTGTGACCCCAAAAAAAAGCCTCTGGCACTCTGCCTGAATTTAAAGCACACATCACAATTTTCAACATTTTAGGGGGTATTTGGGGTAAAGCACTACTATGGAGTTGACAAAATACATTGTTATAGACTACATGAGGTGAATATAGGCCCAGGAGAGCATGCTGGGGAGGTTAGTGAAGGCAAATATGCATGAAGGACAAAAAAAAAAATACATAAATATCTAGCATGCATGAGGACAAAGGGGACATTCACAGCATATTACAATCATGGTAATTAGGGAATGATGAAAGAAATATAATATATTATCAAACATTAAATACAATAAAATGTGATGTTAAAGGATAAAAATCTTACCTTCATATACTCCTTCTGCAGGACCTGGATGATGGCAGAACAGGTCTCCGGGATAATAATCCCCAGAGCCTGGGGGGAGATGCCTGTCGAGAACTTGCCTGCAGGCTTCTCCCCGTCGCCAAGTACAGCAGGGTGGCGACTAGCCTCTGCTCCGGAGTGATGGCTTGCCTCATGCAAGCATCCTGCCCGCTGATATAGGGAGTCAGCAAAGCCAACAAACGGTGAAATACAGGGTCCGTCATCCAGAGAAAGTTCCTGAAATCATCAGCAAAGGCATGTGACAGAACTGGTCACGCTGGAGTAACCAATTCTTGGTCCATGAACTCCTCCCCACCCTGTTCATGGACTGGGCTTGTGTCAAGGTAAGGACCCCAACACCAAGCCCCCACACAGCACAAACTCTACGATGAGTATGTATACGCAACATGGCTACAAAACGGTCGGCTGCTCAGAACGAAGTAACAGAACGCACTGAAGAACAGCAAGGCCTGTGAAGAGCGACCTAAAAATCAGTAACGAACTAACAAGAACACAATGACAAGTCAAGGGTAACTCGCTGCACGCACTGAAGACCAGATACAAACCCACAAGCACAAACTGAACAGCAGAAAAACTATCTGAAAACCACGAGTCTGAAAAAGCGCGAATCGTCTCTCACCAAACTTTTGCTAACACGAGATTAGCAATAGGAGCCCAAAGGGTGGCGCGCTTAGTGCTGAACTGCCCTTTTATAGTCTCGTCGTACGTGGTGTACGTGTCAGCATATACTATATTGTCAAAAGTATTGGGACGCCTGCCATTACACGCACATTAAGTTTAATGGCATCCCAGTGTAGCACCCTCTACTTTATAGTAGGTGCTGGGTTGGTGTTTTTCTAGTTGCAGGACTAGTGGCAGGTAAATTTAGCCAGGCCTGTGCTTCCATTCCAGGCCTGGTTATTTTGATTTGGGAGTGGGAGTGTTGGTATAGTGGGGGGTGTGGCCACCTGCACTCTGGCTCAGAGATCCTCTCCTGCTTTCAGTGGAATTGTTCTGGAAGTGAGGTTGGGCTTGATACCTGAGTGGCAGGCAGCTCATGTGGGGGGCTCTGACCAATCGTTAATTTGTATTGGCAGGGGGCAGGCCTCCTATATAGGCTGGGGTCACATGCTCCCAGGGAGGAGTTGTGAAGCACAGGAAAGACAGCATGGCATGCTGCGGTGCTATACCAGACATCCCCATGCGGGGATGTGCCGTGTGTGCGGAGCAGGGATGAAGGAGCCACAGGGGAAGGAGCTAAAGTTGAGGATCTTCATCTCCATGGAGTGCATCAGGTTTCTGTGACCGGGGAACACAGTGCTTGACTGCAAAGAGGATCAAGTGGAGGAAGTAGGAGTAAAGCGGTGGAAGTAGACCAGCTATTGGATTTCTGTGACCGGGGAACACAGGACTTTGATACAAGGAGAAGGTCAGTGTACCATTGAAGAAGTAGAAGTGCTGGAGAGGGTAGTGTAACAAACTGTGTGACTGTGGAATATGGATGCACCAGAACCTGCGAACGGACCGAAAGTTTGCGCAAACTTTAGAACCCCATTAAAGGGGACTCAAACATTCAAAATCAAAAGTGCTAATTTTAAAGGCTAATATGCAATTTATTGTCCTAAAAAGGATTTAGGGACCCGGGTCCTGCCTCAGGGGACATGTATCAATGCAAAAAAAACTTTTAAAAACGGACGTTTTTTCGGGAGCAGTGATTTTAATGATGCTTAAAGTGAAAAAAGGTGAAACATTCCTTTAATGCACACAGACTTCCTGGCCTGCCTCAGGACATCCTGTAAGCCCTGGTACCTGTCCAAGAACTGCTGCACCACCAAGTTAAGGACGAGAGCCAAACAGGGCACATGGGTCAGTTGTCCCTGTCGGAGGGTGGAGAGGAGGTTGGTGCCATTGTCGCAAACCACCATACCTGCCTTAAGCTGGCGTGGCATCAACCACCTCTGAACCTGTCCCTGCAGAGCTGACAGAATCTCTGCCCCAGTGTGGCTCCTGTCCCCCAAGCACACCAGCTCAAGCACCGCATGGCATCTTTTTGCCTGCATGCTTGCGTAGCCCCTTGAACACCTACGGAGCACTGCTGGTTCCAAGGACAAATCAGTACAAGAAGAGGCCATGGAGGAAGAGGAGGGCGTGGAGGAGAGAGGTGTGGCAGAATCACCACTAGTAGAATTTTGGAGGCGTGGTGGTGGAACAACCTCCAACACTACCGCACCCTGTCCTGCATCCGTCCCAGCTGCCAGAAGAGTCACCCAGTGCACAGTGAAAGATAGGTAATGTCCCTGTGGATGCCTGCTGGACCATGAGTCAGCAGTAATATGCACCTTACTGCTGACCGCCCTGTCCAGCGAGGCCAAGACATTGCCTTCCACATGCCTGTAGAGAGCCGGAATCGCCTTCCATGAGAAAAAGTGGCGTTTAGGAACCTGCCACTGAGGAACCACAAATTCCACAAACTTACGGAAGGGGGCAGAGTCTACCAACTGAAAAGGGAATAGTTGAAGTGCTAGAAATTTAGCCAAGCTAGCATTCGACCGCTGGGCATGTGGATGGTTGGGAGCGAACTTCTTTTGGCGGTGCAGCAGCTGGGGCAGGGAAATTTGCCTGGTACAATCTGACGTTGGTGTACCAATAGCAGATTGCCTGCAAGTACTTGGCTGTGACACACCTAATTCTACACCTTCATTCCTCTCAGTGCGGGTCTCAGAGAGGACTGAAGGTCTAGTGGGGTTGGAAATCTCAGCTGATGAGGAGCAAGGAGAGGTTCGCTTTGTTTTTTGGTGTGGGTCTTTTAGGTATACTTGCCAACGAACTGCATGGCAGGTCGACATATGTCTGGTCAAGCATGTGGTGCCCAAGCGGGTGATGTTTTGGCCACGTGAGATACGCTTGAGACATATGTTGCAAATAGCAGTGGTGGGAACTGATGCACTCATCTCAAAAAAGGCCCACACCAAAGAACTTTTGGAATAACGTGCAGAGACAGCAGCGCCCTGCACATGTGGAGCTTTGGGGTGTGATGCAGTCAATGTGCTGCCCTTAGGCTGGCCCCTGGAGTGCATCCTGCCTCGTTGGTGATGTGCCGCCTCCTCCTCCTCCTCTCTCCTATCAGGCACCCACATTGAGTCAGTGACCTCATCATCCCCTCCCTCCTCATCACTGGAGCAAACCTGGCAGTATGCTGCAGCAGGGGGAGCATGACTGCCAGATTGCTGTCCTTCTTGGGCACCCCCTCTGTCCGTGCTCATGTTACTGCCTTCATCGAGCTCAGTATCATCATCAGAGCCTTCCAAACGCTGGGCATGCTCCTGGAGCATGTACCCAACACTGTGGTCAAACAGTTCGAGGGACTCCTCAGGAGGACATGGTGGAGCTAGGGAAGGAGTCACTGATGACATTGAGCCGAGGGAAGAGGCCGCTGCTTTGCCAGACAAAGCACCCTGGGCATGGGTGAGAGAGGATGAGGAGGATGAGGACGGCTTGGTCATCCACTCGACCAAATCTTCCGCATGTTGCGGCTCAACACGGCCAGCTGCCGAAAAAAAGGCCAAGCGTGTCCCATGGCCACGTGCTGATGAGGATGCACCGTCTCCACGACCAGCACTAGACACAGAGCCTGCTTGCCCTCTCTTATTGGCTTGTGACTGTCTGCCTCTCCTTCTTGGCCTTCCAGACATACTAATGGCCTGTAGCTGCACTAAGCTGGGATATATATATATATATATATATATATATATATATATATATATATATATATATGTACTGATACTGCAGCTAGCAAAATCAATTGCCTGCCTGTAGTATGAGAACACCACCAACCTTCTACAGGTAGCTTTAGCTGAACACTGTGAGGTGGGCGCACCCCACTAACTTGTAGGTTTAGCTGAACACTGTGAGCAGGACGCACTGCACTAACTGTAAATAGTCTGGCTGCCTGACCGTGGTACTAATAGGATCAAAAGAACACCAGTAATTTTATTCAGGTAGCTTTATATACTGTAACAAGACAAGCCTGCCTGTCAGTAGGAAGATAACAGGAACGGATCTAGCTGAACACTGTGAGCAGGACGCACTGCACTAAATGCAAATAGTCTAGCTGCCTGACCGTGGTACTAATAGGATCAAAAGAACACCAGTAATTTTCTTCAGGTAGCTTTATATACTGTAACAAGACAAGCCTGCCTGTCAGTAGGAAGATAACAGGAACGGATCTAGCTGAACACTGTGAGCAGGACGCACTGCACTAAATGTAAATAGTCTAGCTGCCTGACCGTGGTACTAATAGGATCAAAAGAACACCAGTAATTTTCTTCAGGTAGCTTTATATACTGTAACGAGACAAGCCTGCCTGTCAGTAGGAAGATAACAGGAACGGATCTAGCTGAACACTGTGAGCAGGACGCACTGCACTGAATGTAAATAGTCTAGAAGATAACAGGAACGGATCTAGCTAAACTGAATACAGTGTATATATATATATATATATATGCAACACCTGGGATGCATATATATACACAATACACTTTAAGTGCAGCTAACTGACTGACTGTCCTGCCTAATCTAGCTAACTCAAATGAAATGACACTGTCTCTCTCTCTCTCTAAACACACCGGAACACACTGCACAGGGCCGCCGTGCAGGCGGCCTTATATAGTGTGGGGCGTGTACTAAATCCCCTGAGCCATAATTGGCCAAAGCCTCCTTGGCTTTGGCCAATTACGGCTCTCTGTTCAGGCGGCGCTGTGATTGGCCAAGCATGCGGGTCATAGTGCATGCTTGGCCAATCATCAGCAAGCAATGCACTGCGATGCCGCAGTGAATTACGGGCCGTGACGCGCCACACGAATTTGGCGCGAACGGCCCATATCGTTCGCAATTCGGCGAACGACCGAACAGCCGATGTTCGAGTCGAACATGGGTTCGACTCGAACACGAAGCTCATCCCTAGTCCAGAACCTTTTCAGTCCATGGTGAACAGGGGAAATGGAGGAACCAGCTTGCCCACCCTCTCTGCTTCTGGGTGCTGCAAGAAAAAATGTTCAAATTTAAAACGAGACAATGCATCGGCCGCCCTATTGAAATCCCCGCTGATGAATTCCCCCTGGAAATGGAACCTGCAGGTCAAACTTAATTAATTCAACCTGCGCAAGAAGCACATGATGACCAGGGACCCTGACCTGCTTTTGTTGATAATGTTGGCGGTAGCCAGATTGTCTGTGAAGAAAATGACTGAACTTCCTGCCCAGCCTGGCCCCCAAGTGACAGCTGCCGCCACAATAGGGTGGATTTCAAATAACGCTGAAGTCTGTGCAAATTTAGGTAAAAGGAAAACTTCCCGGGGTCAACGGCTAGCCTGCCATTCAACCCCACACATGGCCGCAAACCCCCCTGATGCAGCTGCATCAGTGAAAACCCTGGGCGATGTGCTGGAAGGCTGGGGAATGAGCAAAGAAATGCCATTCCAGTCCAGCAGGAACTGGTCCCACATGACCAGATCAGCGCGTGCGTCCGCTAGCAAGCTGACACCTGCAACACTCTCCTGAAAAAGGGGCACAAGGGCCAGCAACCTGGAGACAAAAGCCCTACCTTGCGGAATGATCCTCATCTCATGATTTAGCATGCCCAAGAGTGACTGCAACTCCTCTTTTGAGCAGACTGGAGACCGGACGAATGCGTGTATGGTCTGACAAATTCTGTCCAACTTCTCTTTGGGCAGACTAGCAATCATGCGATTGGAATCCAACGTGATACCTAAAAAAATGATGATATTGGCAGGACCTTCCACCTTGTGAATTGCCAGTGGCACATTCAATTCAGCAAACAGATCCGTGAGACACTGCAAATCTCTGGGCGGCCGGCCATGGTCCTCGACGAGCAAAAAATCATCAAGGTAGTGTACCACACCAAGACAACCTTTGCAGTGACCCAAGATCCAATGTAGAGCCTGGGAGAAATTGTATACCAAACAGCGACTACTCTTTGACCCAAAAGTTAATTTGGTAGCCCCGCCATATGATGCCGTGCCATTGCCAAAGCGCAGGACTAATAGGCAGAAGCTTGAAGGCATCGGCAATGTCAGCTTTTGACAACCAAGCCCCCTTGCCCAACTGAAGAATGAGCTGAATGGCTGAATCCACGGAAGAATATTTCAATGAAAATTCCTCAGAGGGGATCAGCGAATTGAGACTCGGAACATGGAAAAAATGAGGTGCGGACAAATCATAAATAGACAATGTTTATTAGAAAATTTTCCACACACAAGCCCAATCGGGCTGACCCTCCACATACCAAAAGGTGATGACTTGAAAGGCCCAATCACAAACCCTTTATCCACCTCTATAGCCAACAGATCGTCTACTAGCGAAGCATGGTGGTCTGCAGACAAAAGATTCCTACATTCAAAGATCTCATTAGGCAACGTGATTAACCCTGTGTGGAACCCAAACGTGAACCCATCTAACAGGAATTGCCTGACACCAGAGGATGGGTGACCCTCTAGATAAGCCACTAAAGTGGAAACCTCCACTCGGCTTAGTCATGCCGAACGGAAGGGTTTAACCAAACAGGAAGACTTGGGATGTGCCCGAAAGCAATTAGAACACACGAGCAGGAGCCTACACTGATTGTAATTGCAGCCGGAATGATTAAAATTGTTGCATACCTGTGATTTGCCTAAGAAATTGATGGTCCTACCCAACTTGTCCACCTGTCCGGACGGTCCTGTGGAGGACACACCGACCCTCTGCTTGCTAACCCCTGATGGACCTGGGTCCTCAAAAAACGGACACCAAGCGGAAGTATGCGCAGATGACTGGCAAGTGCTGCATACCGGGGACTTCCGGCTGGCAAAGTGCCTACAGAAAAGTTCCATATCGATGTTGCTCCAACACATAACCACCTGGAACTGAGCCCAAGTGGCCGCCGCTTTGGCCAAGAAAGACCGGTTATAGTCGTAAAAACGACACCCTCCGTACTTATCCGCCAGATCCACCACTTTGTGAAGATACAAATCTAACTCCACCCTTCTATCCGGACTGACCGCACAAATGATATCACAGAACATGCCGAATGCGAGCATGAATTCCGCCACACTAAGCTTGCTGTTGAGATAGGGATCTTTAGTTTTCAAGACAACCGACACATCACCGCAAGCATAGGACTTGTTTTCCGTGATATCTTGTGAAGCTATCAGCAGGGAAGCCAAATTAACGTCCTTCCCTTCCAATATGTCTTTCTTTAGGTTGGCAGGAATGAAATGAGATGGCGAAACAGACCGGAATGTTTCTAAAGGTGATGGAGCTGCCACCGGCAAGGAAACAGCAACATTACCTGCAGGAGCACTGGGATGAACTGGAGCTGGTGGTGCAGGTGACACCTGGGTTCTAGCATGTGCTTCCACCACCTCGATTCTGTCCTGCATCTGAGACATGGATGTGGAAAGTGTATTCAGCAACACATGGATCTGCGTGAGCGAATTGTGCACCGACACCTGACTCAAACTGGTAGAAGGGAGTGGTTGCACCAGATTGGGGAACAATAACCTAAAAAGTTCCGCCTTCCTGGCTGTAGCTGGAAAAAAAATGCCCCTAAGGCGAAGTTCTGCCATGAGCCTGGCCACAGTCCAACTTCTTAGTGACAGGGTGCTGCCATGCTCCGAACCCCAAGTAAGGGATGGAGGAAGCGAGGCAAACTCATCGCTTTCTGACATGTGTGACATGGTTGAATCTAACATGAGAAACAACAGGAAACATTTGAGAAAAGACACGTACTGCCCATCCAACTTTTAGCTGGGTCATGATAAACGAATCACCCGCGAGGTGATGCACCTGAACGGAAAATGACAGACAGGGATAACCAAACTGAAACACTTACCCAGCAAAAGGAATGTGTCCAACAACAACCCCTGACAAGCCGACTGCTCCAACCCCCCTTGCACTTTTTTTTTTTTCAAAACCTGAACACACCTGATGCTTCCTGAGCAACACAATGATCCCTGTGAACAAACACTGTACAGGAACAGAACCTGAAAAATAAACATGAGAAATGACATGTCAGCAAGGACACCCCAGACATGCCGTGGCAAACCCCCTCCCCGCAGTGCGTGGCCCACCAGAAGGAGTGGCACTGAACTAGACCCCCTGCGCAGAGCCTGCCCATGCCTGCAGACCCACACACAGGATGCTGACAAAATACAGGGAGCGACTCCTGCTGTGACCACCCTCTCCCCCTCCACCAAGCCTCGTTCGAACCTCCAGTGACCAGACCACATGGAGAAGGGTGCCCCATCCCCCAGCGTACCTGGGGGCCACTCAGATGTCCCCCCCAGGACTACCGCCATCCAGCATAACCCAGCCCGCTTGAGCCCTTGCACCTTAATGAGGAAACTTGGCCAGCCCGCAACCTCCCCTCCGGCCATCCAGCTATGCATCCATCGCCCACTGTGTATGAAGTGACTGACCGCCCCTTCCTCGGCCGCCTGATCGAGGCAAGCTTTCAAGCCACATGCCCTGACACCCCCTGAGCCATCGAAGAGGGGCACCCCCACCTACCTTCCGCCCACCAGACTGGATAGGCTCTACGAGGTGCCGCAGTGCACGGAGATGCCTAGGAAGGAAAATACCAGGAAGTGAATCCACCGGAAGTGACGTTGGCAACCCGGAACTTGAGCCGACGCTGAACCCGGCTGTGAAGGAGGCCTACATAGCCCCGGACTCCTCCCACAAATCCAGGCTGGCCTGCGGCCAGCCTTTCAACTTGTTACAGGTTTTTGCTCAGGACAACCAAACCGGACTTGTTCTTATAAAAGTAACAAATCCTGCAATTCAGTGACTGTGATTATTGTGCTGTCATACGTGGCAACCACAACAGCATCGTGCCCTTTTGAAATACAGATGTGTCTAGCGTGGGTACAGCTGTTTTGCTTTAACTTTTATATCCTGCTATCACAGTAAGAATGCGGATGGGGCTTGTGGATATCGCTGTTGCCCTTGGAAACACAGACACAGGGGGTGGTGTGGCCGGGGACTGCGGAGAAGTTGGTCCCTTACAGTTGGGACATCACAAGGGGACATTTTTACTGTGAAATTAGTGACTGCTGCCAGTTAGCCTGCAATTCTACAGTGCCTGCCGCCAGGTGTCGCTGGGGAGCACAGGCAAAATGTAGTGCTACAGTTCCTCGCACGCTGAGCCAACAAGTTGGGGGTGGAGTCACTCCCCGGAGGAGAAGTTAAAAACTTTCAGCATGCAACGCCCAAAACCACGAGGCGGAGGAAGATGGCTTACTGTATTCAGAGTGCCGCAGGTATTATTTTATGTATTATGTTTGTACATTATCTGCTTGAGATGAATGAGGGAATCAGTGTTTTTATTATATGAGATTACCATCATCTTTACTGTCATTACCTTGTGTATTGCATACCTTGATATTACCACATGTTTTATGAACTGGTTGTAATGGTTTAACTACTATATTGTAGTTTGTTACCATGTACCAATGTTACTAATCATGTTTACCTAACAGTCCTTTAATAATAAAAATTCCTCTGCATTCATCCAGTTATCTCCTTGCTGTCACTGGCTTCATATAAAGTCCCACCCTCCCTGTCAACAAACCCCTTTTTTCTCTGTATTCAGAGTGCAACAGCCATGCAGCAACCCACTGAAATGCAGGATCGGGTGTTGGTGGATACCGGCATCCGCTTGGAGGTAACCGGAGGACTGGCCCTGGGAGTGATCGCTGGGGTGGAAAAGCTGTGCATGCTGTGTCCAGAATGTTATCGGCCCACTGTTGGAGTTCGTGTCTCGGCCCAGTGTGGCCATTGCGGAAGTCGCCTGGCCCGGCTGGGATCAGTGCAATGGGAGACGCAGTACTACAGCATCCAACCATCTACCGGACTATGCACCCCTCAGATACAGGTGACCTGGAAGGAAGAGGGTCATGTGTCACCCACCCTTGCGGTGAATGAGATGTCTCCTGCATCATCTATCTCACAGCTCTCAGAGCCAAAGTCCCAAGGTAATGCTGGGGAGGCCTGTGGCCTGGCTGGGGACAGAGAGGGGGTTACTGTGTGTGGAAGAACCGTGGAAGATGTCCCAGAAAATCTGGCTGACCCTAAGACCTTTGCTGTACCGGTCCAGAAGGAGCCACAGTCACGGAAGGGGGATCCCTCAGGTGAGCGGGACCGGGTGAGTAAGGGCCGGGCTGTGGACTGGGGGTCACCACAAGTGTTAGAGAAGTATGGGTCTCTGAGGAACTTGTTTGAGTGGTCATCCCCTGAAGAGGCTGATTCCAGTGATGAAAAAGAATGGTTTATGGAAAGTTCTATTTCTGCTGGAGTTTCTTCCGGAACATCGGAGAAGTCGCTAAATCATCCACAACCCCCAGTATCCTCCATTGGACTTTTGACAGCTCCTTCCACTGGAGCACCAAGATACAACAAAGGAGTGAACAGGTCACCAGACTCCTGTGTTCTGCCCGGGCGCGGAAGGCCCAAAGAACTAACACGGCTCTCAATATTCAGCGCAATGTACAGAAGAGAGTTGCTGAGGAGTGGACTACCCTTATGTTCCAGAAAGTTTCATGCAGGTGATAGACATCACCGCTGAGTTCTGACAGCTGGTCTCTCTCCCTACAAGCAATTACATTACCTGACAGATTCACACATTGAGCGGCTCTTACAAGGCTCACTATCTGCTCAATGTGAAACTGTTGATCACGGGAGACAGCCGACACTAGCTACACTAACACGCATGATTAGGGTATGTGGCACACCCCGTGCGCACGCCTATGCTGCTACATACTCTATGGAGCTGTAATATCCTTAAACATTTTTGGAAAGAGATTTGCCACATGATATTAAATGTGTCAGGCATAGACACTCCTCTTACACCCACACTGACACTGCTCAGTTTAGGTTCAGAAATATTTCCTTCAGCAGTTAGGACTATAGTCCTACACATCCTGTTAGCATCCCAAATTTCCATAGCTAAGGAATGGAAGTGTGCGAATATACCTACAGTGGAGACAGTATTTGCTAGAGTAAATATGCAGTGCCACTTTGAGAAACTGATTGCCTACAAGGAACATAAGGCACATATACAGTATATCATAAAAAGTGGGACACATGAAGCAATTACTCTAAGGCCTTACCACACATCTATATTTATAAAAGAAAAAATTTGCGCTAGGTGTGTAAATCAATTTCAAAGTGAATAAAACAATCCTGTGAAAGAATATCCTGCAGCTAAGCACTATAACATTGATAAAGGGCACTAATAGATAAATACAGAAAAAAGTGCAACGCTGGATATATACAAAACCCAAATAAATAGTGCTAATAAATGATTATTATATATGAACCATGTACATTGAAAAAAATCAAGCACAAATATATGCAGCCATAAAAAAGAAGTGCTTCACCATAAAAATACGTGTGTGGTTAATACCACAATAGTGACATATCTGAATAAAATTCAAAATTACAAAACAAAAGTGTCCATAGGAGGTTAATGATTGAAGTGACTTTGTTGTGGAGATAAATTCGTGACTGTCACCGTGATGTACGCCCGTCACCTAATGTAGATTAAAGGCTTACCAGACAGCCTCTGATCAGAGGCATAATAGCATCAACTCGTGGTGATGTCCTCACAGGGAAATGAACCTCTTCCAGGGTGGTGGATGTATGTCAGCAAACGATCTCCATAAGCCTCCAGACAGCAACCCAATGAAGAAAAATCACTCCCAAATATCCAAGGGGAAAAAAAAGGAAACTCCAGTAGTGCAGAGCGTTATGACTTTCCTTTATTAAAAATCGCCGCATCGGCATCCATAAAACTTTATCCTTGCAAGGATGTATATTAAAACCAACTCAGCTCAAAAACGAAACTCCGCGCATGCGCCGTCGGTACGAGCGTGTCTACCCAGTCACGAATTTATCTCCACAACAAAGTCACTTCAATCATTAACCTCCTATGGACACTTTTGTTTTGTAATTTTGAATTTTATTCAGATATGTCACTATTGTGGTATTAACCACACACGTATTTTTATGGTGAAGCACTTCTTTTTTATGGGTGCATATATTTGTGCTTGATTTTTTTCAATGTACATGGTTCATATATAATAATCATTTATTAGCACTATTTATTTGGGTTTTGTATATATCCAGCGCTGCACTTTTTTCTGTACTTACCACACATCTGATTCAAATTTGAAATACTTGTACTATTGACAGAACTACATGGATTAGGAGAGGAGATGCCCTATATGCAGTATTACCTGTTAATCTGTTTGAATAATGTTCTTCTATTGATTAGGATGTTCAATCCTTAACCACTTGCCTACTGGGCACTTAAACCCCCCTCCTGCCCAGACCAATTTTCAGCTTTCGGTGCTCTCAGATCTTGAATGACAATTACTCAGTCATGTAATACTATACCCAAATGATTTTTTTGTCATTTTTTTCATACAAATAGAGCTTTCTTTGGTGTTATTTGATCATCTCTGGGTTTTTTATTTTTTGTGCTATAAATGAAAAAAGACCAAAAATTTTGAAAAAAATGCATTTTTCTTAGTTTCTGTGATAACATTTTGCAAATTATTAATTTTTCCTCGTAAATTTTGGCCACAATTTATACTGCTACTTATCTTTGGTAAAAAAATAACCCAAATTAATGGATATTATTTGGTCTGTATGAAAGTTAGAGAGTCTACAACCTGTGGTGCAAATCATAAAAAATTGATCACACCTGATGTATCTAATTTCTTGCGACCCAAACAAGCCAGGAAAGTACAAATACCCCCCAAATTACCCCTTTTTTGAAAGTAGACATTCCAAGGTATTTAGTAAGATTCATGGTGAGTTTTTTGATGTTGTCATTTTTTCCCACAATTCTTTGCAAAATGAAGATTTTTTTTTCTCCACAAAATTGTCATTGTAATTTCTCTCACATGGCATGTGTATACCACAAATGATGCCCCAAAATACATTCTGCTACTCCTCCTAAGTATGGTGATGCCACATGTGTGGGACTTTTTCACAGCCTAGCCACATAGGGAGGCCCAACATGCAGGGAGCACCATCAGGTGTTCTAGGAGCATAAATGACATCTAACTTGTTGACTACCTATTACACTTTTGAAGTTCCTGGAGCACCAGTACAATGGACATGCCCACAAAGTGACCCCATTTTGAAAAGCTAACACTCCAACGTATAATCTATGAAACATAATGAGTCTTTTGAACGGTTCATTTTTTTCCAGAAGTTTTTGGAAAATGTGGGAAAAAAATGAAAACGCATTTTTTTTATACAGTTGTCCATTTATAAGATATTTCCAACACATAGCATGTACATAGCAAAAATGACACCCCAAAATACATTCTGCTACTCCTCCTGAGTATGACAATACCATATGTGTGAGACTTTTACACAGCCTGGCCACATACAGAGGCCCAACATTGAAATAGCACCTTCAGGCATTCTAGGAGCATAAATTACACTCATTTCATAAATTAATCTCATTTCTCAACCACCTATTACATTTTTGAAGGCAGTGGAGCACCAGGACAATGGAAACGTCCACAAAATAACCCCATTTTGGAAAACTAACACTGCAACGTATAATCTATGAGGCATAATGAGCCTTTTGAATGGTTCATTTTTTCCAGAAGTTTTTGGAAAAAATGGAAAAATTATGAAAACGCATTTTTTTTACACAAAGTTGTCCATTTATAAGATATTTCCAACACATAGCATATATATAGTAAAACGTACACCCCAAAATACATTCTGCTACTCCTCCTGAGTATGACGATACCACATGTGTGAGACTTTTACACAGCCTGGCCATGTGGCCCAACATGCAAGGAAGACTGGCAGGTGTTCTAGGGACACATAGCGTGCACATACCAAGAATTACACCCCAAAATACATTCTACTGAGCAAAGGGTAAACAAAAGATTACCTGTGGTTTTAGTAGCACAGTTGTCCACAGGAGGATAGCACTGGTCCAGGCAGCAGGCACTGACTTTGTCAGCAAAAGCGAACTCAATTGTCCAGGCAACAGGTAGGAATACTGTCCATAGTCAGTACAGGCAGCAGGCAGGGATACTGTCCATATACAGTCCAGGGTCAGTTCAGGCAGAGATTGTCAGCAGTGCCAAAATATTGGTCCTGGTAGTAGGCAGGAACATGGTCCATGTGGTGTAGTCAGTTCATGCGACAGGCAGAGGCATGATGGCATAGGTCCTACAGGCAGCAGGCAGAAGTAGGGCCTCATTCAGGACAGAATGGGGAGGCTTCTCCCACCCAAATCTCTTTGAAGCCACAGAGTCTCCAGACCCTAATCTAGTAATGAGAAAACAAAAAAAATTGTTTTATTCATCCAGAAAAACAATTCTGGAGCCCCTAACATATGTGAGACCCTTGTGTTATGAATCCCACTAGTCCAGTGGCAGGGTACAAGATCAGTCCAAGAGGCAGGCAAAAAGCATGGTCAAACAGTCCAGGGTCAGTTCCAGATCAGGCGGATGTATGTACAGAATCGGTAGGCAGAAGCGTGGTCGAATAACAAGCCAGGGTCAGTTACAGAGCAAGTAGTGGCATAAGGGGTGTGAAGGTAAGGGTTATGTTTACCATACTTCACTAATAATTTAGTGAAGTATGGTAACGGCGAAAACAGTCAACTATGCAGAGGCCTGGTTGGGAAGGACATTGGGGACAATAAGTGTTGTCTCTTCTAACTCCTCTTCTGGTGCACACACTGCATTTTTTCTGATGTTTTTGGCCTGTTGTCTGGGAGGGATTTTATCGGGAAAGTGGCGTTCGGAGAGTCTGCTAATCACATTGGATCGAATGTTTTCTGCTGCGCTGTTATGGAATATAAGGGCAGTGCTGATTTCTTCCTGGTAGCCAAGGAAGGATTTGGGGCTTTCAGTGGAGTTGCAATAGATAACGCAGCTGTTGTATATAGCCAAATTAAACAAATGAATTGAAACTTTTTTTATACCACTGGTATGTTCTTCTTGTGGCAAGGTAGAGTTCGAGCATTTGGTCATTAAAGTCAACACCTCATGAACATATTGTATTTGTGGATACATGTTGGTTTTTAGATTGGGCCATTCCTCCTGTTTATCTCAACGAATGTATTGTTGTGGATCGAAAAAAGCACGTAGACATCCCTTCTGTCCCTCCACTTCACAGCCAGAATTTCCTCATTCTGTAAACTCCCCTCTTCTTAGCTTCTTGTTGATGAGGCTTTGAGGAAAGCCCTTCCGGTTCGTCCTTACGGTGCCACATGCTGGAGTGTTCTTTCTGTGAAGGTTGCGGAACAGGGGCCAACTTGTATAAAAGTTATCTTCATACAAACGGTAGCCTTTCTCCAGGAGTGGGTTTATGAGTTCACAAACGACTTTCCCGCTTGATCCCATGTAGTCTGGGCAATTAGGGGAATGCAGCTGGGTGTCCTTCCCTTCGTATAGCAAGAAGGCATATGTATACCCTGTGGCTCGTTCGCACAATTTATACAGCTTCACCCCATAGCGGGCCCTTTTGGTGGGAATACATTTTTTATGCCCAGCCTGCCAGAAAATTTGATAAGGGACTCATCCACGCATATGTGCTGGTCTGGGTTAAACAACTGGGGGAAGATCTCAGAAAAATAATTTAGTAGTGGCCGAATTTTATAAAGCTTGTCAAAATTTGGGTCATTTCGGGGAGGGCACTGGGTATTATCATTATAGTGTAGGAATCTCATAATCATGAGATATCATGAGATGTCAGTGTTCCACTGCTTAGGACAGGCTTGTAGTCAATGTTAGACTCAAAATCGTTGCTCTCGTCGGCCGCAAGAATATTGTATGCCTCTTAGGCTGAAAATAATCTTCTAGACATTGTTGGTGATGACAGAAGGCACTGATGACACTGATGACAAATGGCACTGATTACAGATGGCACTTATATTTTGCACTGATGACATGTGACAGTGATGTGGCACTGGTGACAGATGGCACTGAATCTGATACGTGGCACTGATGACACGTGACACTGATGGCACTGATACATGGCACTGATAACACGTGACACTGATGGCAGATGGCACATAACACTGACAGGTGGCACTGATGATAGATGGCATGGATAGGTGGCACCGATGACAGATGACACTGATGACAGATGGGGCTGACAGATGGCACTGATGACAGATGGCACTGACAGATGGCACTGACATGTACTGTGGGCACTGTATTTACTTTTTTTTACTGTTGAACTCACAAGCTGCAGCACAGGTCACTCTCCCTTCTCACACGCAGTCTCTGTGTGAGGAGGGAGAGCCGGCAATGAGAGATGATCTCACATGTTTACACTTGAGATCATCTCTCATTGGACACACCAATCAAGTGCTAAATGGCCGCTGTGATTGGCCATTTAGCACGATCTGTGATTGGCTGTGTCCAAGGGACATGGCCAACACAGAATTTCAGCGATGCGTGCCCGCGGCAGCGCATGGGGGAAGAGTAAACAGGAGGATCGTCCATGGATGCCCTCCTGGCAATTGAGCGCCACGCTGTAGCTGTCTTTCGGCTATAGCGCGGGCGCCTAGTGGTTAAGGCGGTATCTTCCTAAGGCCTCAGATATACTGTTTAAAGGGCAGGGCCTGATCACAGTTCGAGCCCATTCAGGGTGACAGGCCCACACCCCACTAAGGGGGTCCTACATAACTACTACTTTACTGAAAAAATTGTGTGTTTTTGTTTTATTATAATTATTGTATTTGAAGCATATTCAACATGCTCAAAGTGTGTAATTGTTTACTTCAACATATGCAGTGTCTTTGTACTGTACGAGACTATGGTAATTCCTTTTTCTCAATAAAAATGAATGATAAAAAAAATAAAAATAAATAAATGCAGACAGTTAAAGCAGAAAAAAAAACATACTGTTACTGTCATCCACACATGGGATGTCTTTACTTTATTTTTTTAGTTTTGTTTCAAAGGTTTTCCCTTTCTTGGGATTCTATTTACAACTGTTACAACTGACCCCTGATTACTCTAGTGGATCCCTCACTGAATATTCTCAAGTATTACAAGTGTATGGATCCTTCTTCACATGTATTATCTTATCATCTCATGGAGAGTTTTTTTCTTCAACCATACTGATACTATATATATATATATATATATATATATATATATATATATATATATATATATATATATATATATATATATATATATATATATATATATATATATATATATATATATATATATATATATATATATATATATATATATATATATATATATATAAATATATATAAAAAATATATATATATATATATATATTATTTGTGTGTATATACATCTTTGGATTTAGATAATTCCCCTGATTATGCACGAATATTCTGATAATAATTGTAGCACGAGAGTGATTCCCTTACAACTGAAATATATCTTGTTTATTGCTTCTGTGTTTGTGCTCCAATTATTGTTTGTTGCTGGTCTAAACCGACTTGACTACTATATGGTTCAATTATTTTTTTCAAGGATTTATCCAAATTGACAGCTGCATGCCAGTTATACCTATACCCAGATTTCCATTGATATTCCTTATATTATTTACAGACCTTTGGGGTCTGGTATACAGAGGACAAGTATGATGATCAGCTTCAGGGATGAGGTGTAATTATATAATATAAAACAGTGATTGGATCTGTGGTTGAAAACAGATTGGATTGGGGGTTTTGATTCAAGATCTATAATTCTTCAGAATCAAGATATTGTTATGGAAATCCTTTATGTCCTTTGATTTTTTTTTGCTTGATAGTTTTCAATACAAGCTCGTGTGTGGCTGGGGAATTTTCACTGTTTATATATTTGTGAGCTTACAGAGGAAATAAAAGCGCTCTAAATGTATGTCTTTTTTTTTAATTCCCTGTTTAATGGCATGTATCAAAAATCAACAGTATGATGAAACAGAGTCCATAATTTCAAGGAGAATAGAGCAAAGGTCATCATACTGTATGTAGTGACGTAACAAAAACATAGAGCATAGGTATGTCACCCATTACAGCAAAACAAATGGTCAAATATGGAGAAAGTTTGTAGCATCCATGAAGGACACAGTTATAAACATTATAAGGACTGGCCAAAGGGTGCACACCTAGGGTTAAGAGGCTCAATGCTCAATATCTGATGCGTAGTCCAGGCCTCCTACTCCAACCAAGCCCTCACTGGCATTGGGATCAGGGAGGAGACCCCGGTGGAGAAAGAGCTAGTAGCCGGTTTTGATTTTACCCTGGTGCAACCCCTGGTAAGGGCAATAAGAGAAGCCCTTGAGGGGGAGAAAGAACTCACACAGCCTGCAAAAAACAGAAAATACTACCCACAATTGAAAAAATGGTGCTCTTCTTTCCACTAATTGAGGAAGTGAGGGATATCATCTACGATGAATGGAAAAAAAGTGTAGACAGAAAACCATCCCTATCCAACAGATTTAAGAAGATGTATCCCAGTCATTGGAAGTAACTCCACTGGTAGATACAGCTGTCATTAGATTAGCTAGGCATGTTACATTACCAATGGATGACACAGTATCCTTAAAGGATATCTCGGAAAGAAAGATAGACACAGAATTAAAGAAGATCTACATCTCAGCTGGAGGTGCTTGCTAACCTTCATTGGCATTAATGTAATTAGCCAAAGCGATAGGAGCATGGGCAGAGATGGCAGAAGCCGAATTATTGGCAGGCGCAGGAAATGCTTAGGTGGTGAAGTAACTCAATGAAATTAAACTGGCAGGCGATTTCACAGGCAAAGCCACCATTGATACTCTACAGTGTTTGGCCAGGGTGATTCTGTCCTCAGTCATGGCAAGAAGTGCTTTATGGCTTAATCTATGGATGGCAGACAGCTTGTCTAATTTGAATTGGTGCCATATTTCCTTTGATGGGACAGCTTTATTCGGCAGAAAGATGGAAGCCGCAATTTCAAAAGTGACAGGGGGCAAGTCAGGATTAATCCCACAAGATGCAAAACCCACACGACAACGCCAGCCAGCAAGAAGGCAGTTTACAGTTAGACAAAGAGAAACAAGATTCCTTAGAACAGACAAAGACGTCAGAAGATGAAACCCCCCCCAGACTTCAGGGGCTCGATTGGCCAAATCAAGACCCACTCCAGCGAAGAAGCCCTTTTGAGGGTTTCTCCGCCCTGACATGCCCAGTAGGTACTCGATTGTGCTGATTTGTGGAGGTCTGCGCGGAGCAAGTCAAAGACCCCTGGGTCACGAAAGTGATCCGGGAAGGTCATTGTTGGGGTTTTTGGCCTCCCCGGGGGCACCTCACTTTACTCATACAAAGCTTCCTCGATGTAAGCAGAAGGTGCAAATAGTTTTCGAATACATCCAGTCACTCTTGCACAAAAGTCATACAGCCAGTCCCTATGCAAGAAAGATATCAAGGGTTCTATTTTCCACTTTTCTTAAAGAAAAAAACAGGCGACTTAAGACCAGTATTAGACATTCGGGGCTTAAACAAGTCTATCCAAGCGCAAAGTTTCCGAATGGAGTCATTTCAGTAAGTCACATAAACCATCACACAAGGGAAATGGATATTATCCTTAGACTTGAAGGATGCTTACCTACATGTCCTAGTTCATCAACAGTGTCACAAGTATCGTTTGAGATAATGGAGTACCATTTTCATTTTGTCTGTTTACCATTTGGCCTATCAACATCCTCAAGGACGTTCTCCAAGGTCCTACTCCCTGTCATGGCCATGTTGCACAGGCAACGCCTACAAGTGTTTTATTATTTGGACAATATCCTCCTAGTAGCTTGAAATTCTTGAATTCTGACAGACCAGCGGGAGATTTTAGTTCAAACCCTGCTAAAGTTAGGATGGATAATCAATTGGCAGAAGAGCCAACTAGTGCCCTCGCAGAGGATGCTATTACTAGGGGCAATCCTGGATACCTGCAGGAACGCAGTGGAACTCCCTCCAGAGAAAGAAACAGCTCTTATCTCTCAACTGGAGAAAGTATCAATGCTCTCATATCTCACAGCCTCCCAGTGCTTCAAACTGTTGGGGTCACTATCAGCCCCAATACCCATGGTGAAGTGGGCCCACTGGCAAACAAAGACTTTCCAAGTAGAATTCCTGAGGCAATGGAAGATTTGATGCACACGACAACAAGTGGGGATAGCAGGCGCATACTCGCGCCTGCTGCACTACGGGGGTGCCGATGCGCATGGCCAGCGGTTGCGATGACAGCCAGTCACACGCGATGGTCGGGCACGAGAGCAAGAACAGGGAGAGCCAGACATCCCTGTTCTGTGAGGAAAGGAGAGACTAGCTAGGAACAACGATCTGTCATCTCCTCTAGTCAGTCCCATCCCCCCACAGTTAGAACATACACGAGGGAACACAGGTAACCCCTTGCGCACCCCTAGTGTTAACCCCTTCCCTGCCAGTGACATTTACACAGTAATCGTTGATCGTTGTATAATTGCCAATGGTCCCAAAAATGTGTCAAAAGTTTCCGATCTGTCCGCGCTAATGTTGCAGTCCCGATAAAAATTGCTGATCACCGCCATGACTAGTAAAAAAAAAAATAACACAAATGCCATAAATCTTTCCCCTATTTTGTAGACGCTATCACTTTTGCGCAAACCAATCAATACACGCTAATTGCGATTTTTATTACCAAAAATATGTAGAAGAATACATATCAAACTAAACAGAGGAAAAAATTAGCTTTTTTTTAGAAAAAATTGGGATATTTATTATAGCAAAAAGTACAAAATATTGTGTTTTTTTTTAAATTTATGTTTTTTTTTGTTTATAGCGCAAAAAATAAACCGCAGAGATGATCAAATACCACCAAAAGAAAGCTCTTTGTGGGAAAAAAAGGACATCAATTTTGTTTGGGTACAGCGTCGCACGACCGCACAATTGTCAATTAAAGCGACAGAGTGCTGTATTGCAAAAAATGGGCTGGTCATTGAGCAGCCAAATTTTCCGGGGCTGAAGTGGTTAAAGGGTGCGATTGATGGATATAGGAATGCTGGCTGCCAGCCCATAGGAGGCCTACTAGAGGAAAAGGTAAACTGTCTTGTTCAAGGGAAACCCATAACCTGTGAGAGGTGTGTCTGCACCAGTCAATCACCCTGGTCATGTGTACATCAGTGTAATATAAAGTAGGGTCCGGGAGGTCTACACCACCCTTGAGTTTAGGTCACTGTAAGAGGGAATCTTTATTACTTTACCATGCCAAACATATCTTTTTTTTTTTTAACCATAGATTTTTATTATAAATTTTCAGTTTATACATGAAGTACAAAGTTTTGTTTACAGTGTATGACATAAACAGGGTGAGTATTGACTGACAGTCATAATTCCACAAAGAGATAAATCTACTTGAGCCACCATAACCACGTAGCTAACGACCTCAATAGGAGGTAGGTCCTGTCACCCCGACTGGGTACTGACTGTGAGCAGGAGCCTATAGCAGTCTTAAACCAGGCAGCCCTCTAATGACCTTAATGAGGGTCAATAGTGAGGAAATACAATATATATTCATTTAGAACTTTGTAGACAGCTATCTTATGAACTTCAAACGTAGATATATTCTTAATACATTAATAACAGAAAACACATACCTTTTAGAGCAGTCACTAAATAATACAGTCTAGGTTGGTTCTTCTGGTTTGACTACTTCTAGTAATGTCGATTGTTTATTGATATTCTGATTACTTTATCTAATTATTTAAATACTTTTACCACTATAAGCCTAGTCGTTTAGCCTAAATATCATGAAACATAACACTCATTTTCACAAGTGAGAGGGAGCATACTGAGAAGATTTCCAGACTTCCCAGTGTTTGTGGAAGGCCGGGACTCTTCTTTCCTTATACGCTAGCATTTTTTCCATTGTGTAGTGGGCATTCACTCTGGAGATTACTTCTTCGATTTTTGGTGGTGATTGGGAGCGCCATTCTCTTGCTAAGGATATGCGTGCTGCAAATAAAATATTTATAACAACCTTTCTCGTCAAATGAGGAAAGTTGTCTATGCCCAAGCTTAGGAGGGAAAGTTCAGGGTTTATTGGACTTGCGGTGTTTGTAATTGTGTGAATGATGGAAGCTACTTTCTGCCAGAAAGGTTTTATTACCTTACAGCTCCACAATATGTGTAGAAGGTTGCCAGTTTTGTCACATTTTCTCCAGCATATTGGGGAGGAACTCGGGTTCATTTTGTGAATACGTAGGGGAGTAAGATACCACCTATGTAGTATCTTCAGTGCATTATCCCAGTGGTCTATGCACGCTGAAGATTTACTATTACTCTTCACCGCTAGATGCCATTGGTGTAATGGGAATTCCTTTTTGAGGTCCTGTTCCCACTTTCTCATGTTGGGCAATTTAGCTTGTAAGTATAGAGGGGTAGCAAATTTGTAGAATAATGATATTCCCTTGTGTTTCCCCGGGCTTTTGTTTAATAGATAGTGCCACAGTATTTGGGGTAATCTAAGTGCTCTAGAATTATGTTTGAGGAAGTGCTTTATTTGAAACAGTTGGTAACTTTCCATTGTTTCCTGTCCTTGTAGATCAGGTGTGAGGAAATGTTCCCCTCTATTTTTTAAAGTTTGGGTCGATATGTTTGGAATCAAATGTTCATATGTTGCTAATGGGATTTGTATTTCCTGCATAGTGGTATCCTTAAATGGTTGCCTGAACAAGGAGGACCAGGCTGTTATAGAAGCTTGTACCGTAGGGTATAGTGGAGTGATTGGACTATGGTGTATACCAGCAGCTATCACCAGGGCTGGTAGGTTATGGCCGGGGGTGATTTCTTGTTCCAATTCAGACCATTTATTGTCAGTTTGGCATGCGAACCAATATCTGGTTCGTTCCAATATGGCAGCTTGGTAATAAGTGTGTGCATTTGGGAGACCTGCTCCACCTAAGTGTTTGGGTTTATACAAATGAGTCAATGCGATTATAGGTTTCTTTCCTGCCCAAATAAATTTATTTAAATTTTTCGCTAGTTGTGAGAAAAATGTTTGAGGGAGAGGTATGGGCAGAGTTCTGAAGTGGTATAGAAGTTTAGGTAATATTTGCATTTGATATGCAGCTATTCTCCCCATCCATGATAAATGCAGTTTACCAATTTGGACCATTTCTTCTTCCACATTTGCAAGTAGAGGCGTGTAATTGCTGGAATATAGTTTATCAGAAGAGGAGGTGAGCTGCACACCAAGATACGTAATTGAGGGGGGGGTCCCAATTACAAGGAAATAAATGTTTAATCGTGCTTTGTTCATCTAGGGGAATATTGAGTGTTAAAGCGAAACACTTGTTTGTATTGATTTTATAAAAGGAGATTTTACTAAAATTATGCAATAATTTTTTAAGTTCTTGTATAGAGGTTGTTGGCTCGGATAAGGTTAACATTATATCGTCGGCAAAGAGTCCTATTTTATGACTGTCTTTACTTATATTTATGCCTTTGATGGAAGTATTGGACCTAATGCTTTGTGCCAGAGGTTCTATAATGAGTGAAAAGATTATTGGTGATAAGGGGCAACCTTGTCGTGTACCATTAGATAGTAGGAAAGGATCAGATAGGAGACTAGAGGTATAGACTTGGGCGGATGGATTAGAGTATAGGGACATAATTGCCGAATGTATCATTCCTGAAATTCCAAATTTTTGTAAAGTTTTCGATAGGTAACCCCAATGCACCCTATCGAATGCCTTTTTGGCGTCTAATGCAAGAAACATACTCGGTAATTGATTAATTTCTGCGAATCGTAGTAGATCTAACATCCTTCTAGTTCCATCCGGTGCTTGTCTGCCCTTTACAAACCCCACCTGATCCAGTCCTATTAGGGAAGGAGTAATTTCTAATAACCTGTTGGCCAATACTTTCGCATAAATCTTTAGGTCACAATTGAGTAAGGATATTGGCCTATAATTTTGGGGGTGGGAGTTGTCTTTGCCGGGTTTGGGTAGTGTTACTATTATTGCTTGGAGCATTTCTTTCGGGAAGGATCCCCCTGTGGCTGCTTTATTGAAAACCTCTACTAGTTTTGGTGCGAGCAGGGAGCTGAATGCCTTGTAGTACTCAGCAGAAAAACCATCCGCTCCTGGGGATTTATGCATGGGGAGAGATTTAATAACTGTCTCAATTTCTGCTTCAGTGATTGGGGAGTTTAAGGTTTGGAGAATTGTAGAGTCTACTGAGGGGAGTTGGATTCCTTGAAGGAACTCATCTATCTCTTTATCTGTAGGTTGGTAGGTGGATGGGTCTTTATTGAGATTGTAAAGGGTTTTGTAATAGTCCCCAAAAGCATAAGCTATGTCCTTAGGGTTGTGGAGTGTGGTATTGGAGCTATGATGTTGAATATGAGTGATGTTGGATTTTGCATATCTTTTTTTAATTTGCGAGGCCAGAAGTTTACTTGCCCTATTGTTTTGGGAGTAAAAAGATAGTTTCAGCCTTTTGAAATATAGATCGTAGTCTGCCCTAAGTTCCTGTCACAGTTCTTCGCGACAAGAGTTAAGGTGTTTTAAGATGCTGGGGGATGCGGTGTTGGGGTCCTTGTGTTGAGCCTCTAAATCTGCAATATCTTTATGGAGTTTTGCTAAGTAATGTGATTTATTTTTCTTTTCTCTTGAAGCGATCTGAATAAGAATACCCCTAGCGTATGCTTTGTGAGCACACCAGATCATTGTTGGGGAGCATTCCCCATTGGAATTGATACTAAAGTATTATTAAAGTTTCTTCTCTATTTCCTCTTTAATGTGAGGACAAGATAGGAGGTAGGTATTGTTGCGCCATAGTGGTTTGTGGGATGTTTTATTGTTAGTTTCAACCTCAATGGCCACAGGCGCATGGTCAGACCATATAATGTTGAGGATATCAGCCTTAATCACTTTCTGCAGGGTATACATATCTGTTAGAAAAAAGTCAATTCTAGAGTAGCTATTATGCACCATGGAGTAATAAGAGTAGTCCCTCTCGGTGGATCTGAGGCAGCGCCAGGGATCAAAGAGCCTTTCTTCATGACACCAAGTACCTAAAGAGGGCCTCTTTCTCAGAGCCACCGAGGAGGAGTCAAATTCCTCATTCATGACCATATTAAAATCCCCACATACTATTAGATTGCCCTTTTGCAAGGATTTGGCATGTTTAACAACCTTTCGGATAAACTTCATTGGCTTAACATTTGGGGCATATAAGTTTACCAGTGTGTAGAGGACCCGATCTATTTCTGCGATCAAAATAATAAAGCGTCCATGGGGATCATTATGAATCTGCAATAAAGAAAAGGTTAATGTGTCCTTAATAGCGATCAATACCCCATTTTTTTTTTTGAAGTGTCATTGGCGGTGAATACTGTGGAAAATGTATTGTGTGTGCATTTTGGAGGGTTGCTGCTGGCGAAGTGTGTTTCTTGTGCACACAAGATGTCACATTTCAGGTCCAGAGCTGACTTCCACATGGCCCTGCGCTTGTATGGGCTATTTAATCCTCTCACATTGTGTGATACTATTTTAAGGTTCATTCCATTCAATGAGTACAAGCTGCTGCCATCTAGTGGTAGAGATCAATAAACAATATGCTCTTGGGTTGATGTTGGGTACGTGTGAGGATTGAAATAAAGATTCTGAAAAAAATGTCAAAAAAGCAACAAGAAAAAGAAAAAAGTGAACAAAAAACCAAGCTGACTTATGCAGCATTATATACCAATCAAACATTAAAGTTTGATTAGAACAGGTTAGAGGTGTCATCCTGTAAATGAAGAAGGGGGATAACCAAAAAAAAAAATATATATTAGCCGAACAACGGCTGCTTCTGGAACCTACACCTGGGTTCATGGAAGATCTGGAAGGCATCAGGGGATGTTGATCCTGAGAGAAGTGCCACAGGTATATAAGAGCCATCTACTGAGGCGAACGCGTAGTCGAGTAGCATTTACTTGCCTCTTCTGTTTTGACGGTAGTTTCGTCTGTCAGGCAGTGGATCAGGGTCTGCATCTTTTCCATCCAGCGGTAGAAGTCGCCATTTTCTGAGAAGATCCATCCCTTTTTCCAGTGAGGTAATTGCGTGCGATTCGCCGTGCATTTCCAGCAACAGTTTGGCAGGGAATCCCCATTTATACAGAATCTTGTGGTTGCGTAAGATTTTTGTAATAGGGACTAAGTTGTGCCTCGCCGTTAGTGTAGCTTGCGATAAATCTGCATACAATGCGATTCCGGTAAATGGATCAGGGAGCGTGGGGTGCTGTCTGGCAAATCGCATCAGCTGATCTTTTATGTGGTAAAAGTGGATCCTAGCGATGACATCCCTGGGGATTTGGTCCGGCAGGAATGAGGGTTTTGGCAGTCTGTGGGCTCTGTCTATGATTATATCGTTAGGCCCCAAAGACGGCAGAACCGTGGTCATGAGCTTCTGGAGGTACGCAGTGAGTTCTGCTGGTTTGATCGATTCAGAGATCCCTCTGAACTTTATGTTATTCCTTCGTGCCCTGTCTTCGATGTCCGCCATTTTTAGGCGCATAGATTTTATCTCATCTTCTACATCAAAGTGCGCATCCACCAGCTCATTATGAGCTAGTGTAAATTCTTCCATTTTTTTTTTCCACATACTTGACTCTGCTACCAAACGCTGATCGTTCTTTTTCTGTAGTGTGCATAAATGCTGACATGTCCTGTTGCAGGGCCCCCCTGACGGTTAATAACATTTCCTTCATTGTGGTATCCAGGATGGGCTGCCCTGATGTGGGAAAAGCGTCTAACTGCTGGCTGTGAGAGGATGAATCCTCCATTATGTCTTCCTCTGCCCCTGCCTCATCCTGATTCTCCTCCTCCACCCCAATCCTCCTTTTCTGCTTAACTGGGCTGTCAGAGGGTGAGGATGTTGGTGGATGCTGTGTGAGATTAGACTCACCCGAGGATGGAGATGGATGGCTGCAGGAGTGTGCAGGGGATGCTGCATTTCCATTCTCGTAGCGGGCGCCATCTTGGAAATCTCGGCCGGCCGCGAGGGGGTAGAAATCGGTCAATTTTTTCGGTGCTTCTCTCGTTTTTCGTTTATACATCTTGACCGCTGTGTTTCACTGTGTCTCCCCTCTCTGTGGATGTATTTTAGGGTGTGTAGTTTCGCTGTGAGCCGCTCTACAGAAGCCGTTGTGTCAGAGCTCTCTCCTCACACTACCATCCGCTCTGGCTGTCGGCTCCGCCCCCTCCATGCCAAACATATCTAAGTGCCGCTATAACTTTTCATAAATATCATTATGATATTTTGATGGGTAATGCTTGTAGAAGGTAGAATAGACATGGCACAATGTTCATTTTAAGAACGCTACATCTGCTATCTCTGGCTAGTGTTTTTCATTTCTCCACGTCAGCTGATAAAGAGGACAGTAAGGGCTGAAATTTTAATTTGAAGAAATGTAACAGAGGGGGGCATCAGTGTATGCTGCGATCTTGTGGTGGTATGTGTTGGTTTAGAAGCCTTTAATATTGGGGGTATGCCGGACATGTTGCAAGAATGGTTCCAGTACAGGTACAGAGAGTAGTGTTATAATGTCCAGTCTTGTCTCGTATTATATAGTTACATAGTTACATAGTAGGTGAGGTTGAAAAAAGACACAAGTCCATCAAGTCCAACCTATGTGTGTGATAATGTGTCAGTATTACATTACATATCCCTGTATATTGCGGTCATTCAGGTGATTATCTAATAGTTTCTTGAAGCTATCAATGCTCCCCGCTGAGACCACCGCCTGTGGAAGGGAATTCCACATCCTTACCGTTCTTATAGTAAAGAACCCTCTACGTAGTTTAAGGTTAAACCTCTTTTCTTCTAATTGTAATAAGTGGCCACGAGTCTTATTAAACTCTCTTCTGCGAAAAAGTTTTATCCCTATTGTGGGGTCACCAGTACAGTATTTGTAAATTGAAATCATATCCCCTCTCAAGCGTCTCTTCTCCAGAGAGAATAAGTTCAGTGCTTGCAACCTTTCCTCATAACTAAGATCCTCCAGACCCTTTATTAGCTTTGTTGCCCTTCTTTGTACTCGCTCCATTTCCAGTACGTCCCTCCTGAGGACTGGTGCCCAGAACTGGACAGCATACTCCAGGTGCGGCCGGACCAGAGTCTTGTAGAGCGGGAGAATTATCGTTTTATCTCTGCAGTTGATCCCCCTTTTAATGCATGCCAATATTCTGTTTGCTTTATTAGCAGCAGCTTGGCATTGCATGCCATTGCTGAGCCTATCATCCACTAGGACCCCCAGGTCCTTTTCCATCCTAGATTCCCCCAGAGGTTCTCCCCCCAGTGTATAGATTGCATTCATATTTTTGCCACCCAAATGCATTATTTTACATTTTTCTACATTGAACCTCATTTGCCATGTAGTCGCCCACCCCATTAATTTGTTCAGGTCTTTTTGCAAGATTTCCACATCCTGCAGAGAAGTTATTGCCCTGCTTAGCTTAGTATCGTCTGCAAATACAGAGATTGAACTCTTTATCCCATCCTCCAGGTCGTTTATGAACAAATTAAATAGGATTGGTCCCAGCACAGAACCCTGGGGAACCCCACTACCCACCCCTGACCATTCTGAGTACTCCCCATTTATCACCACCCTCTGAACACGCCTTTGTAGCCAGTTTTCAATCCATGTACTCACCCTATGGTCCATGCCAACGCACCTTATTTTGTATAGTAAACGTTTATGGGGAACTGTGTCAAATGCTTTTGCAAAATCCAGATACACCACGTCTACGGGCCTTCCTTTATCTAGATGGCAACTCACCTCCTCATAGAAGGTTAATAGATTGGTTTGGCAAGAACGATTCTTCATGAATCCATGCTGATTACTGCTAATGAAATCATTCTTATTACTAAAATCTTGTATATAGTCCCTTATCATCCCCTCCAAGAGTTTACATACTATTGATGTTAGGCTAACTGGTCTGTAATTCCCAGGGATGTTTTTTGGGCCCTTTTTAAATATTGGTGCTACATTGGCTTTTCTCCAATCAGCTGGTACCATTCCAGTCAATAGACTGTCTGTAAATATTAGGAACAACGGTCTGGCAATCACCTGACTGAGTTCCCTAAGTACCCTCGGATGCAAGCCATCTGGTCCCGGTGATTTATTAATGTTAAGTTTATTGCTGATAGAAAATGGTTTGGTCACTTTGAGTAGCAGTTGGGGTGAAAGGGCTGTCACCCTAGACAAAATATTATTTAAGATTTCATGGAGGAAGGACTGGTGTACTTTGCCGATGGCCGTTTCAGCATCAATGTACAGATGAATCATAGGGGCGCATATTTGTCTAGCCCTGGCAATGACATTTATAGTGCTGCTGTTCATGTTATCTCATGCTTCTCTGCTTTGAATGAACCCTATCTGGTCAGCAAAGATGCACTGTAAAACTGGGCCAACCTGTTGGCTAGAATCTTTGTAAACAATTTTAAGGTTGCAGTTAAGCAGTGAGATGTGCCTGTAGCTAACACGGTGGAGCGCGTCCTTGACTGGTTTAAGGATAACACAAATACTAGTGTGGAGAAGGTCAGATGGCATAGAATTACTCTCCATGATTGCATTAAATGCAGATGTGAAATGTGACGCAAGGTGATTGTGGTATATTTTGTAGTAGGAGATTGTGTAGCTGTCTGGCCTGGAGGCTTTACCAGTCAGGGAGGCAGCTAAAAACTCTACAGAAGAAATGGGTTGAAAGAGAGTCAATTTCCCTTTCAGTGAAAGAAGACAGGCCGGCATTTCATAAGTATTCCGCAATGGCAGATGTTCTATTGATTATTCTGCATGCCAGGGGATGAGGAGGGATGTTGTACAAGGGAGAAGAAAAGCCTCAGCCATGTCAGGAGAGGAGTGTATTTTGGAGCCTATGGAAGTGGATAGAACTGGGATATACCTTTCATTTTGTTTAGAAAGTAGGACATTAGCTAGGGATCGACTGCATTTATCTCCAAATTTTTTATAACGATTAGTGAGCTTTCATGAGTTTATGTTTAGCTTTGAATAAGGACTGTTCTCTAATCTGCTCTCGTAGACATGTAAGCTCAGCTTCAGTCATTTTGTCGGGTTGTGTCTTGTGTTTCTAGTCAAGGTGTCAGGGCTGGGCTCAGCCCTTCCTTCTCTGGGCTGGCCGCTCATCTGTCAGCTAATTGACAGCTCTTATCTCTCCATAGTGACTCACCTGTTGATAATATCCTGCTCGTCAGTCCTGCCTACTTAAGCCGTCGAGTCCAGATGATCTCTGCCTTCACCTTGGTCACATCTCTAGAGATGCTCTACTGTGTTCCTGTTAAAGATTTGCTTGACTGACATTCCTTCTGGCTCCAGACCCTGCTTACTGTTCTACTACACTGTTCTCTGGCTCCCTGACATTTTGGCTTGTCTGACTATCCATTCTGGTTCCTGAACTCTGGCTATGTTTTGGCTAGATTTACTCTGTTTACCTTTTTTTATTATTATTAAACAAGTGTGATATAACTGTACTTCTGTCTCAGTCTGATTCATGGTTTCTGACACAAGGTCATGTAATTTAGAGAGCAAATCTGTTAATGCCTTTTTTCTGTTCTATTTAGCCCTGTGTCTGTGCTTAATAAGGACTCCTCTGATATAGCACTTATGTCCAAACCAGAGGGAAAGGGGATTGTCAACAGTGTCTTAGTTTCAAGGTTTTAGTGCAGCTCATGGAGTATGTCCACTTAAACTGCAGGATCCTGCAACAGTGCCTTGTTAAGGCACCAAGTAGGAGTTCTGGGTGGAACAAAGTAATTTCCAAAGAAATTGGGGCACTGACCAAGAGGACAATATCAACAATTCTTGCTCTAGGAACTACAGGAATGGTAGAATGTTTAATGAGAAATAAGTAAATCCTAAAATATGAGCCCTGTGTTGAAGAAAAAATATAGTCTTTTTTTCTGCAGGTGGAGAAGCTGCCATATGTCTAATAGCTGGTGTGAATGAAGGCGTTCTTTAATTAAGCCTTGTCCGTGAACTGCATGTAAGGGACAATGTTTCTATACAAGAGTCTTTATATGGGTAAATTGTGAGGTTAAAGTCATATTCCAGTATGAGGGTCCCTTCCACAAAGTTTTCTAGTGTAGTCAGAAAAGTTGGGAAGGCTGGGAGTTGGGCAACATTAGGTAAATATGCATTTGCTAGAGTTAAAGTTTGTGACTGCATTTTTCCCTTGAGAATTATGAATCTAGCTTTGTGATCAGTGTGGAGATTGAGGAATTGCCAAGGGAGGGATTTAGCTTTTAAAATGCTGGGGTAGGCTGTGGCAGAGGGAAGAGTTTGGGAGAAGGGAAAGGTGGAGAGGGAGGAACAGGGGTGGGAAGAGAAATTAAGAAGGGAGAAGGGACATCAGAAAAGAGAGAAACAGAGGAAGACTCCCGCCTCTTAGATGGAGGGGGGAAACATGAAAGACAAATGTTATGTTAGAAAGCAAGAGAAGGAGAGGGATAAGAGAGATTAGCCTCAAATCTAAATTCTGCCCTTAGAGAATCATCCACCACCAAGGCAGGGAAAGCCTAGTGTTGGTACAGGTAGGGCACTACAGCCAGCTTTAACCTTGACACTTAGGTGCCACCGCAGCCCTTGTTCATTGTAATAAATGAGAGGCATCAGCTGGGCAAGAATAATAACAATATGATATGACTGGTAGAGGAGAGGAGATTACTGAAGACCTCGACTAAATGATAGCCTAAAACAGGTAAATGCTGTCAAATAGTCGGCCTTCTGGCAGACAAAGGTGTTCCCATTCATTTTAGCAGAATTTGCTATAACAGGTAAAGCTACTTATTGACTCATTCATATGAAACAATAACAAAAGAACTAAGGAAAACGTACTAATTGTAAAACCGCGTGCATTCAAGTAAGAGATATGGATTTAAGGGCAATCTATGTTTCCATTTCCCATGGTTAAACTTGAATATAGTGCAGGTTGCAAATTAAGTGAACAACAGAGGCACTCACTGTCCTATACCTATCCAGTGAAAAAGAATAGTATTTACTCAGAATAGATTGTGGGGAGGACCTACATGCCCTATGAAGGGATGAGGAGCATGAGAAAGGACAACATGGCAGACCATGAATATCTGACCTTCGAGCTCTCAATCCCATTGCAGAGTAGCTAGATCGTATTGATAAATCCCAGATCTACCTGGGCATTGTCTTGAACGGAGAGAGGGACTGGAGTGCATCTGCTGGGAGACTCAATTAACTACGGACAAGGATGGGGTATCTAAACCAAATTAAAGACCTCATAGATGATTGGGGCTCCCAAAGAGGATGCGACTGAGCATACTGGTAGATAGCCTGCAATACAGCGTGGACTAAGGCGGTATTGGTATGTGTGGACTAGTCAAATTACTCCTCCTGAACCCGTAATCCAATTCTTATAAGCATAGACAATACTAAGGCACATACCGTAAAGTGTGTACATACATTAACAACCAGGTAACAACCCTTCAAGAGTCATAACGGCTGCAAAACTTAAACAGTATGATCTAAGGGCCTCCCTTAGAGGTCGGAGAATATCCTCCCACATATTCCTCAGCAACTAGAATAGAAAACTGGTTACTGAAGTTAAAATAAAAAGGGTGGGGGGTTCCACCCTAGCAATAGGAGGTAGCCATGGTAGCCAATTTTAAAATTTGGAGGTAGCCAAATTCAGGGTTTGGATAACGGATCCTCATTGCAAAGTTTGGAAATTGGGGTTGCTGTGACAGGTGAGCCTATCAGTAGAGTAAGTGAGACAGTTTGTAATTGAGATTGGATTAATTCCCACTAAATTTGAAAAAGTCCAGCAGCTCTGAGAGGTGGGTAGGAGCGGTTGCTCTAAGGGGCAATTAGATGAAATAGGTGACCTCATTTGTAGGTGAATCCTAGCTCCCCACTTTCTCTGGGAGTGGTTTCATAGATCGTTCCCTGGGAGATGTTTGGTAATAGGAGAACCTGGGGACCATCAAAGTCCATTGTACCCTTACGCCAGGCCTGTTGGAGTATACCTTTTTTGATGGTGTAATTATGGAGACAGCACAGAACATCTCTAGTAGGGATGAGCTTCGAGTTCGAGTCGAACTCATGTTCGAGTCGAACATTGGCTGTTCGCAAGTTCGCCGAACAGCAAACAATTTGGGGTGTTCGCGGCAAGTTCGAATGCCGCAGAACACCCTTTAAAAGTCTATGGGAGAAATCAAAAGTGCTAATTTTAAAGGCTTATATGCAAGTTATTGTCATAAAAAGTGTTTGGGGACCTGGGTCCGGCCCCAGGGGACATGGATCAATGCCAAAAAAAGTTTTAAAAACGGCCGTTTTTTCAGGAGCAGTGATTTTAATAATGCTTAAAGTCAAACAATAAAAGTGTAATATCCCTTTAAATTTCGTACCTGGGGGGTGTCTATAGTATGCCTGTAACGGGGCGCATGTTTCCTGTGTTTAGAACAGTCTGACAGCAAAATGACATTTCGAAGGAAAAAAGCCATTTAAAACTACCCGCGGCTATTGCATTGCCGACAATACACATAGAAGTTCATTGATAAAAACGGCATGGGAATTCCCCACAGGGCAACCCCGAACCAAAATTAAAAAAAAAAAAAATGACGTGGGAGACCCCCTAAATTCCATACAAGGCCCTTCAGGTCTGGTATGGATATTAAGGGGAACCCTGGCCAAAATTAGAAAAAATTAGAAAAAAAAATTACGTGGGGTTCCCCCTAAATACCATACCAGACCCTTCAGGTCTGGTATGGATTTTAAGGGGAACCCCACGCCAAAAAAAAATAAACGGCGTGGGGTCCCCCCAAAAATCCATACCAGACCCTTATCCGAGCACGCAACCTGGCAGGCCGCAGGAAAAGAGGGGGGGATGAGAGTGTGGCCCCCCCCTCCTGAACCGTACCAGGCCACATGCCCTCAACATTGGGAGGGTGCTTTGGGGTAGCCCCCCCAAAACACCTTGTCCCCATGTTGATGAAGACAAGGGCCTCATCCCCACAACCCTGGCTGATGGTTGTGGGGGTCTGCGGGCAGGGGGCTTATTGGAATCTGAAAGCCCCCTTTAACAAGGGGAGCCCCACATCCCGGCCCCCCCCTGTGTGAAATGGTCAGAGGGTCAGAGGGGGGCGGGGTCACCGGGTGGCCCCGCCCCCCATTATTTAAGAGCCGTCAGACGAAGAGACGCCGTCACACAGCGGGAGCCTCCCTCCATGCCAGCATGGATGCGGAGCGGTCCGGAGAAGAAAACGAAGAAGAGAAGAAGAGAAGAAGGAAGAAGAGAAGAGGATGAAGAAGAAGATGAAGAGAAGAGCGGGAGCCTCCCCTCATGCCATGGGTGCGGAGCGGCCCGAGGAGAAGAAGATAGAAGACACCGCGGAGGAGATGCTGGACAAGAATGCCGGAGGAAGAACCAGAAGAGCCAGAAGAGCCAGAAGAACCAGAAGAAGAAGAAGATGAAGGAAGAAGCATTTAAATAAAGGAATTGTCAAAAACTGTCTCTTGTCATTTTTAACATTTTTGACAGTTTTTTAGTGAAATGGTAGGGGTAAGTACCCCCTTACCATTTCACACAGGGGGGGGGGCGGAATCTGGGGGTCCCCTTGTTAAAGGAGGCTTCCAGATTCTGATAAGCCCCCCCGCCCGCAGACCCCCACAACCACCGGCCAGGGTTGTGGGGATGAGGCCCTTGTCCTCATCAACATGGGGACAAGGTGTTTTGGGGGGCTACCCCAAAGCACCCTCCCAATGTTGAGGGCATGTGGCCTGGTACGGTTCAGGAGGGGGGCGCACTCTCGTCCCCCCCTCTTTTCCTGCGGCCTGCCAGGTTGCGTGCTCGGATAAGGGTCTGGTATGGATTTTTGGGGGGACCCCACGCCGTTTTTTTTTTGTTTTTTTGGTGCGGGGTTCCCCTTAAAATCCATACCAGACCTGAAGGGTCTGGTATGGAATTTAGGGGGAACCCCATGTCATTTTTTTTTTTAATTTTGGCCGGGGTTCCCCTTAATATCCATACCAGACCTAAAGGGCCTGGTATGGAATTTAGGGGGACTCCCACGTCATTTTTCTTTTTTAATTTTGGTTCGGGGTTTCCCTGTGGGGAATTCCCATGCCGTTTTTATCAATGAACTTCTATGTGTATTGTCGGCAATGCAATAGCCGCGGGTAGTTTTAAATGGCTTTTTTTCCTTCGAAATGTCATTTTGCTGTCAGACTGTTCTAAACACAGAAAACATGCGCCCCTTTACAGGCATACTATAGACACCCCCCCCGGTACGAAATTTAAAGGGATATTACACTTTTATTGTTTGACTTTAAGCATTATTAAAATCACTGCTCCTGAAAAAACGGCAGTTTTTAAAACTTTTTTTTGCATTGATCCATGTCCCCTGGGGCAGGACCCAGGTCCCCAAACACTTTTTATGACAATAACTTGCATATAAGCCTTTAAAATTAGCACTTTTGATTATTCATGTTCCTGTCCCATAGACTTTAACGGTGTTCGCGTGTTCGAGCAAACTTTTTTCCTGTTCGCATGTTCTGGTGCGAACCGAACATGGGGGTGTTCGGCTCATCCCTAATCTCTAGGCTTATGTTGGGTGGCTGTGCAGGGTCCCAGGGTCCTATGGACTCTATCAATAGCAATGTCCGTATGAGGAGGGCAATCCAGGTACTTATTAAATATGGCGGTCACTCTGTCTTTTAGGTTCACTTATGAAGTTTTCTCAGTGGCCCCTAATCCCTATGTCCTGCCTGTTACTATGATTTTCTAGGTTGTCAATGAGAAACTGGAGTTAGTATATATGATTGGTTATGTCGGTCCAGGGAGGACTGAAGGGCAGCTACAGAATGGTTAAGAGTAGCTTTATCCTCCTCAAAGGTGGTAACACATACGGTTATCTCTTGCTTGAGCCCTTGTAGTAATCCCCACAAGGCAGACTCCATTCTAGTAGCCAGGGCTTCAAAGTCAGATCTTGTGGGCAAGTTTTGCAATAAAGCCCATATGGTGTGCTTGGGAGGTTGTCTAGATTTAAAGCCTTGGGAAGGTAAAGAGTTGGTACTCACTGCGAAAGATGCAAGGGACCCTGGTGTCCAGTCGTTCCCTCCAGGTGCATGCCAAGGCATAGTGTCTCAGGAGCCTGGCTGCATTTCCTATAGGGCCAGTGTAACTGAGACAGTCTGCTTTGTTAGAGCTACCAAGAGGGGTAAGGGACATAGAGCAAGTCAAGCACAGGGAAAGATCGCTGGGAGGCAAGAATGGAGACATGTTGGAGGTGGGACTGCACTGGTTACAGTATGTAAGAGAAAAATTGTGATTTTTTTTTTCTTTTTTAATTCATAAAAATTGTAAAAAAAAAAATGACAACTTCAAAAAACTCGCAATGTTTCTTATTATTACCTTGGACTGTCTACTTTCCAAAAAAAGTGTAATTTTCAGTCCTCAGTACATCAGGATTGATCGATTTTTCAGATATATATACCATAGTTTGTGGACTCTATAACTTTCCTACAGACTAAATATTCAACACAAATCAGTGTTATTTTTCACCCAAAAAATGTAGCAGTATACATTTTGGCCTACATTTATGAAGAACGGTTATTTATTTGCAAAATTTTATAACAGAAACAAAGAAAAATGTGTGTTTTTGTTCAAAATTTTCTGTCTTTTTTTCGTTTATTTAGCATAAAATAAACAACCCAGTTGGAACTAAATATCACCAAAGAAAGCTCTATTTGTGTAAAAACAAAATTATAAAAATGTCATATAGTTACAATGTTGCATGACCACACTGCAGGATGGAACAGCTCACAGCAGGGGTCCGGTGCGTCTCTGTTCACTATTTCAGGTCCTTAATTCTAGTCCAAATTTTTGGCTGAATTCGGACCTGAAACGGACCAGAAGACACACAGGTCTCATGTGCAGTTTGGACCGGAGCCGCTCCGGAGATGTGTGAACCATTTCTATAGTTAGCCAGTCACAATCTCCTGACATGCAAATTGGATGCGGGGAAACCCGCATTCGATTCACAATAGTATGAACCTAGCCTGAAAGTGTGACAGATGAAAATTTGGCCTGGGCAGGATGGGGGTAAAAGTGCCGGGTATTGAAGTAGTTGAGGTCAGATATCACCTTTAGCTTCTTGCCAAATCAGATCAAACTTTTTGTTTTGTTTTGTCCTGCAAATCTTCCCATTAAACCCTGCTGTTTCAGGGGGTGGTATTTTGTTTTTTAATTTGTTTTGTGGGTATGTGCTTTCTATTTTATGTTGACAGGGCCTTTTTTAGGTTAAACTGTTTTTTCTTTTGCTACAAGGCTTTTGTTCTAGGGGTGGCTGTTTTTGCTTATAGGGACTTTTTAAGTTTAGCCACTTGCTAACCATTCACATACCTGATACATCATCGGTCTTCAAGTAGTTGCAGCTGCAGGCATCATCCCGGTACTGTTTTTTTTACAGCCGGCTCCCTTGTAATAGCAATTGGAGCAGCTAACTAGCTGCTTGTTGCTATTTCAAGCAGCAGGAGGGGACAACCCACCCTCCCACCGCTTTATGCGGCTAGCTTGAGCTCTCCCATCCCACCAGGAAACCTGAGCAACTGGGATCGGCTTTGATCGGCTCTCTGCTATGGTGACCCAGAAGCGATGACCTGACATCACTTTCTGGTTATCTGGATGTAAACAGCGCCATTTTAAAAAACTCAAAGGCATTCAAAAATGCTGATCTTGGTGTCTTGAATGCTTTTAAGTACAGAGGAGGGATTTGGGGTTTTATTGACTCCATAAAGAGCACCTGCCACATGCCTATTTCTGTCACAAGGATGTTCACATTCTTCAAAAAAAAAAACTGTAACCAACAGTGTAAATATAAAATAAATGACTACTTAAAAACAAAAATCAAAATGCCCCCCCTATGCTTGTACACAAAGGCAAAGGCATGCATCGGTCCCGCACACATGCAAACAGCGATCGTCCCACACGTGTGAGGTATCGCCACAAATGTCAGACCTCCTCTGTAAATCTAAAGTGGCAACCTGTAAAGGCTTTTAAAGCAACACGCTGCACCGGGGTGCACAATTTTAAAGCATGACATGTTTGGTATATATTTACTCTGCAACATATTTTTTTATATTTTCAAAAAAATTAGGTTATGTATTGTGTATTTTTTCCCCAAAAATGACATAGACATAGAAAATATTGCAAAACCCACCAATTTATTTTTTAGGGCCTCCACTTTAAAAAAAATAAAAATGTATATATATATATATATATATATATATCTATATCTATATCTATATCTATATATATCTATATATATATATATATATATATATATATATATATATATATATATATATATATATATATATATATATATATATATATATATATATATATATATATATATTATTATAAGCCTGATCCTTAAGAGATTAGTGTGCTCAAAGTAGATTATTTAATGATCAGCTTTTCTTTAAGTTGCCTTTTGTTCCCAGCACACCACTACATTGTTTGAAAGAAAAAAATAAATAACTGGGCACCTAAATCACCACCCAATATATTGCGAACATTCACAGCACCCTTCTTTTCCATAGATAAAATAAAAGTTAGGCATAGACCAGTTAGGCCTGTTATCCCTAATTAAAAATGTCCTGCTACTGGCTAATTTTACACTGTTCTATCCTCTGCAGCACTGTAAGTACAGTACAACTCCAAACTGTGCTCTTTGAGGGAGAATTGGTGCACACAGAATCTGGTGCAGCTGTTCATAGTAACCAATCAGATGACTCTATTTAACTCAATTTCTTCATTAAGCCCATGGAGGACCAGAGTGTTTAGGGAAAAAATACAATATTTTTCCCTCTCACACAACCTCTTGACTCGCTCTGCTCTTGTATATTCAGCTGGAATGCTCTGGATAGCCCAGACACAAAGGTCTTTGGTGGATTGCCCATGGGTTTCTTTAAAGTGTCTAATCACACTGTAGTTGGTGCTTTCTTGCTCAATGGTGCAGTGGTGTTCAACAAATCTAGCTCTGAGAGTCCTGATGGAATGCCCAACATAGAATAAACCACATGGGCATTTCAGACAATATAATACATACTCAGTAGAGCAGATCAAGAAGGTGGAGATGGAATAGTGTTTGTGGTTAGCTGTAAAGGATTTTTGTTTGTGATGCATGAAGGGGCAGGTTAAGCACTTGATTTTTTGGCATTAAAATATGGCAACTAAATTGCAAAGGAAATGCAAGGTTCTCTTGGGGTGTATGTTCATTTTCAACTTGCTTGGGGCTATCCGACTTTTTTTAATATTACAGGCCCAATGATAAGTTACCAAGAGTCTAGATGGAATCAGTGGCTTCAGAACTGGATCTTGTAGGAGAAGTGTTTAATGAGAATTTTTTCCATAAAGTGATATTTCTATAGAAATTCAGTTATAAAGTGAATGGGGACTGGCTCATTATTGCTGTTTGGGATTTTTTTCTTTCTTGGTATTTCTTAGGTGTATAGTGTAAGCCTCCTTTAATAAGATTGGCCTGATAACCCTTCTGGAGAATTTTAACATTTCACTTTGTTGTATGTAGGCGGTGTCTAATTTGCAGATCTTATGCAACCACTGGAACTGGTTATTTTCCACCTTGGATTGTGGCAGCTCTTGGAGTTGACATATGAATTTCCTGCAGTGTTTTTAAAATGTTTTTTAGATATAATAGCAGAAATAAGATGATTGAGTTCCACATCCAGAAATATAAAGTAATCTGTATCTGCCACAAACATAAAAGGGCAAGCAAAGTCATTGTTGTTTCAGTATGCCACAAATTCTTGGATAACTGAAGAGGGACCGATAAGGGGATGATATCATCTGTATATCTCTCGAAAAAAGTGATGTATTGAGCAAAAGGATTGTGATGTTAAATGTGTTGATGCTCCCAAAGACCCATGGTGAGATTGGTATAGCAGCGGGCAAACAATGCCCCCATAGCTGTGCCTTTTGGTCTGCAGATAGAATAGACTGTCGAAGGTGAAAAAATTCTGTTGCAGGCAGAATCTGGTAGCCTCAAGGATAAACCCAGCCTGTTTATGATTAATCTGAGAATGATGTAATAAAAAAATACTCAATGGCTTTGAGACCATGGAATGTGAAATGAAAGTGTAGAGGGAGGGGACGCCAGGTGAGAGCCAACTGTAGGAAGGGTTCCAGGCATAATTAGCCAAGATGTCCATGAGGTATTCAGAATTTCAAATGTATGAGGGCAACTCCTGCACTAGGGGTTGGGGGAACTGATCTATGTATTGGGACAGGCTATAATTGATCGCCATCATAATGGAATCATCCAGGGTAGTGAGGGGTTGGGGGAACTGATCTAGGAATTGGGACAGGCCATAATTGATCGCCATCATAATGGAATCATCCAGGGTAGTGAGATCATGGAGATCTAATGGGGAATAATCCATGTTTGATGGTACTTCATTGGTCACCTTCCGGTTGGAGTTATTGAACTTCTTGAAAATGAGGAAAGGATTGGGTGCATTGTGGGGAACAAAGTTGTGTCCCTTCCACAGTGGGAAGACATGGGATTCTTCCAATTTGACAGAAGACAAATTGTATATTTTGATGGTGTTTTCTATATCTTTTTTTCTTGGTTGTTCTTTTTTCTGCTTCTTCCTCCTCTCCATCCTCTTCTTTGAATTTTCTTTTGGCTTGGGAGATAGTGGAGAGGGGAGACCCTAAAAAAATCATTGGGGCTGGTAGAAGGCATACCAGGTTTTGTATTGGGTGAGCTTGTTTAATGTGGAGAGACTTCACACATGGCTACAGGGGTACAGAAGCCCTTCTAGGTTGTAAGCTTAGATATTTATATTTTCTCATGCATGCCACCTCAAAATTAGGTTTTGGATGGAGACTCATGAGTGGGTGAAGTTGGATGCTAAAGGTGGATCATGATGTACCTCCACCCTGTGAGGTCCATGAGAATTCACATTTAGACTAGTAGTCTTTAATATCTCTCCAAAGTTTGTCTGTTTTGGTGTGTACAAAACCTTGTTCATGCTTAAGAAGATGCCAGTCATTGTATATGATGGTGGTGTGGTAATTATGAATAGTGTTGCGAAGAACGGTTCTGCCCAAGCATGATTTCAGGCTGAACATTGGCTGTTTGGCCCGTTCGTCAAATACCCAAACTTGCAGGGTGTTCAGCAGGTGTTCGCCCTGCTGAACGCCCTGCAATGCACTGCAGTATAAGCTGGTTGTTAAGGAGAGGGGCCGGGAAGCCCACTGACAGCTGAATAAAAAAACAAGGTGCCGGTTAAAAAAACCTTCAGGTCTGGCATGGATTTTAAGGGGAACCACACGCCAAAATTAAAAAAAAAAAACGGCATGGGATCCCCCCCAGATTCCATACCAGACCTTTATCCAGGCATGCAGCCTGGCAGGTCAGGAAAAGGGGGGTCAAGTGAGCATCTCCCCTTCTGAACCATACCAGGCCACATGCCCTCAACATGGGGGTGGATGCTTTGGGGCGGGGGGCTCTGCCCCCCCTGCCCCAAAGCACCTTATCTCCATGTTGATGGGGACAAGGGCCTCATCCCCACAACCGTGGCTGGTGGTTGTGGGGGTCTGGGGGCTTATCAGAATCTGGAAGCCCCCTTTAACAGATCCCACCCCTCACTATGTGAATGAGTATCGGGTATATAGTCCCCCCACTCATTCACCAAAAAAGTGTCAAAAAGTAATAAAAACACACACACACACAGTTTTTGCCATTTCTTTTATTAAGAAATAAAAAAATAAAAAAGTGCCCCCCCATGTAAATCCTTCGCCAATCATGCAGCACCCAAAAAATAAAAAAATAAAAACTTCCCTGTCGTCTATGAAAGCTGGCTGCCTACTGCAGGCTCTGCAGTAAGCAGTTCTTATATAGGTAAGAGACTGAGCCACCCGGTGGCATCTTGCGGTGTTGCCGTTCCAGCATGCACTAGTCCTTGACATAAGAAATGGCAGTGCCACCAAGTGACGTAGCCAGGTGGCCCCGCCCCTTACCTATATAACTGTCAACCGGCAGAGCCTGCAGTAGGTGGCCAGCCTTCATAGACAACGGGAGTGTTTTTTGTTTTTTATTTTTCGGGTGCGGAGTGATTTACAGTGGATTTACATCGGGGTACCTTTTTTATTTTATTTTTAATAAAGGAATTTTCAAAAACTGTGTATTTTTATTACTTTTTGACACATTTTTGGTGAATGGGTAGGGGCCCTTGTCCCCCAACATAGGGAAAAGGTGCTTTGGGGTGGGGGGGGCAGAGGCCCCTCTTTCTTAAAGCAACCCCCATGTTGAGGGCATGTGGCCTGGTATGGTTCAGAGAGGGGGGTGCTTGCTCCCCCCCTTTCCTGACCTGCCAGGCTGCATTTCGGATAAGGGTCTGGTATGCATTCTGGGGGGAACCCCACACCGTTTCTTCTTTTACATTTTGGCATGATGTTGCTATTAAAATCCATACCAGACCTGAAGGACCTAGTATGGACTGGGGGGACCCCACACCATTTTTTTTTCTTTCTTTTTTTTTCAATAGCCGGGTGTCGACAAATGCAACCACGAGTCAATTTAAATGGAATTTAGTTTTTTTTCTTTAGAAATGTCATTTTTGCTGCAGCATGTTCTATGCTTGCTACAGATGCGTCCCTTTACAGACAAACTAAGGGGACCCCAAAGGCACTATATTTAAAGGAATTTTTTGTTTTTATGGTTGCACTGTAACCACTTCCTGACCAGGCCATTTTTTGCGATACGGTACTGTGTCAATTTAACTGACAATTGTGCGGTCCTGCGATGTTGTACCCAAACAAGATTTATGTCCTTTTTTCCCCACAAATAGAGCTTCCTTTTGGTGGTATTTGATCACTTCTGCGGTTTTTATTTTTTGCGCTATAAAAAAAAACACATTTCTTCATCAGTTTTGTATCCTTCTACATATTTTTGGTGGAAAAAATCGCAATAAGCGTATATTAGTTTGCGCAAAAGTTATAGCGTCTACAAAATAGGGGATAGATTTATGGCAATTTTATTATTATTTTTTTTTTTTACTAGTAATGGCGGCGATCTGCTATTTTTATCAGGACTGCAACATTGCGACGGACACATCGGACACTTTTTACCCTTTTTTGGGACCAGTGACATTTATACAGTGATCAGAGCTAAAAATAGCCACTGATTACTGTATAAATGTCATTTACAGAGAAGGAGTTTACACTAGGGGGCAATCAAGGGGTTAACTGTGTTCCCTATGTGTGTTTCTAACTGTGTGGGGGAATGTGGCTGACTAGAGGAGGAGAGAGATCAGTGTTCCTACTTAGTAGGAACACCGATCTCTCTCCTCTCCCCTGACAGAACCAGGATCTGTGTGTTTACACACACAGATCCTGGTTTTTGCTCTGCCATGAGTAATTGCGGGTGCCCAGGGGTCATTGAGCTCACCGGGCATGCGCATCGGCTCTGGGGATGCACTGCAGATGTGCACGCCTTCTACAGCATCTTAAAGAGCAAACGTATAGCTACGCCGGCTCGCGCAGCAGTGCCAACCTGCCACAGTTTAACTGCGGTGTCTGGTCAGGAAGGGGTTAAGCATCATTAAAATCACTGCTCCTGAAAAAAACTATGGTTTTTGCATTGATACATGCCCTCCAGGGCAGTACTCAAACCCCTATACCCTTTTTATGGCCAATTACTTGCATAAAAGCCTTCAAAATAAGCATTTTTGATTTTTCCTGTTCAGCTCCCATAGACTTCAATAGGAGTCGCTGTTCAGCTTAGAACTTCCCCTGTTCGTGAGTTCTGCTGCAAATCGGCACATCTCTAATTATGAATTTTAGCAGCAATACGAACATTTTTTTTATGAAGAAAGGATACTCTTAGCATGTGTCATTTCACTGAGATCGATCCATTTTAAAGTGCAAAATTCAGCTAATTCTTTTCATTGTGTACCCAGGTCTTGTTCCAAAAAATATCAATTTTTTTTTTTATGTGTAAGCTATAGGGGAAATTTTGAGCTCTAAATTTTGCTTTAGGAATAACATATCTCACCATTGGGTAATGACTGTTTTTGCGGTATGTTCTAATTGGTGAAATGGTCCACGCAAGGCAGAAAAAGCTGACGGGGCAGAATATGTTGGGAAATGGTGTTTGCGACGGTCTAGGGTGAGAATCTCTTTAAATCTATATTGCCTCTCAGAGTCAATTTTATGGAGAAAATCTATATCTTTATCTCAGGGGGCACAGAGTGTGGCACATAAGTACCCCAGAAGAAACTAGGTGAGAAAGGGTATAAAGTTATGGTGCTGCTGTGGCCCACAAAAACACCAAGGATATATGCTAGATGGAAAATAGATGTGAATGTTTGATTGACAGTCACTCTTGGTGATGGTGGCAGCTCCCCTAAAGAAGGTCTGGAGCAAACCTAATGCACATATGAGAACAAGCAAGAGAGGGTGCCTCCATCTGAGTGTAAACCATGTGTAATTTGCTTACAACTTAAGAAAAATAATAATGCACTCCCAAAATGTGAAGAGGAACACAGCATGTCATCAATGGGAGATTGGTCATCTGTAGGAATACAGAGAGTGGCAGTCAAGTGGCAGAGTTTGGCAGGGAAGCTGCTGTGTGAGTAAAGAGGAGAACTGCTTTAGCACAAGGGGACTGAAGTTCAGGCAACTTTGCTTGTGTGGTGGCTGGATGGTTCCTCAACTGGCTCTGGCAACACTTAGCTCCTATCAGCAATAATTAGCGATGATGTCACTCCATACAGGGGGCATGGTTATGTGTTTTGGGGCTCTGACCCCTTTTCAAACCATAGAGAAGGGGAGGGAGTGTGAATTCAATGAATGTAAAGGGGGGGGGGGAGCAGGAATATGAACAGTAGCCACATCCCTATAGGTTGGGCTCTTCTATAGGTTGAAATGACCACTTCTCTATAATTTGGAGTTTACACATGAATTATGAATTGGAGATTACACAAAGTTAGGTTCAAAAAATGTATCTATACATAATAAGTGCTACACCTTTTGGCTCACATCTCCCATCACCATATTGTAGCTATTGACAATAGACATGTTCACAGTCAGTAAAGAATGAACTTACAAAGCCAATAGAAACATTTTTTATCTGTGTTACTCTATCTGTCTTACTATGTCAGCTGGGATTCCCATCGTGGACAGGAGGGAAGCTACTGGCTATCAGGGGCAAGAGAATAACAGTTTAAGAGTATATTTATGACAAATTGATGAACCTTATATTGACTGTATGGGTCCATATTTGTGGGTTTTTAACTCATGTACTTACTGTTAAATGTGATAAAAGAATAAGCACCTAAGTGGTGGGGCATTGTATTAGCAAGACTGAGACAGACAAATAGTGCAAGTACTTTCCAAGTAATAGATGTATTTCAGCTCCACTCACATTAGTCCCAAAAACTCTAAAATGAACACAAACACAGACTACATATATTATAATTCCAATGAATTGTTACCCCCATAAAATGGGCAAACATGTTTTTTTGTGTAAATTTGCTTACCCTTATGTGACAGAATGAAAAATTACTTCAATTACAAATGGTTGTCATTTTAATATAATTATACTCTTACATAGTTACATAGTTGTTGAGGTTGAATAAAGACAACAGTCCATCCAGTTAAACATGTGGTGTGTGTGTTTGTGTGTGAGAGTTTGTTAGAGTTTGACTCTCCCTGCTGATACCACTGCTAAAAGTAAAGAACCCTCTATGTATTTTAAGGTTAAACCACTTCTCTTCCAGTTTCATTGAATGACCATGTCTCTTTTCAAACTTCCTTCCCCAGAAAGGTTTCTTCCCTGTACTAGGGTCACCGATAAGGTATTTGTATATAGTTATCATATCTCCTCTCAAGCATCTCTTCTCAAGAGAGAATATGTTTAATGCTTGTAGTCTTTCCCCATAACTGAGGTCCTCCAGTCCGTTTATTAGCTTTGTTGCCCTTCTCTGGACTCTCTCCAGTTCCAGCACATCCCTCCTGAGGACTGGTGATCAGAACTAGATGGAATACTCAAGATGTGGCCAACGGGATTGTCGGGTTCCGGCAATATAGATAAAAATCATTGAAAAAAATGGCATGGACCCCCCCCCAGTCTATTACAAGGGCTTTTGGGTCTGGTATGGATAGTAAGGGGAACCCCACAGCCAAATGAAAAAAAAATGCGTGTGGGGGGTCTACCCAAAATACATACCAGGCCCTTCAGGTCTGGTATGGTTCTTAAGGGGAATCCTGCACCGATTTTTTTTTAAAAATGGCATGGGGGTACAACCAAAATCCATACCAGACCCTTGTCTGAGCACGCAACATGGCAGGCTGCAGAAAAAGGGGGGCAAGAACACCCCCCTCCTGAACTGTACCGGACCATATGCCCTCAACATGGGGAGGGTGCTTTAGGGTCCCCCCAAAAGCACCTTGTCCCCATGTCGATGGGGACAAGGGCCTCATCCTCACAACCCTTGCCAGGTGGTTGTGGGGGTCTGCGGGCAGGTGGCTTATTGGAACTCGGAAGCCCCCTTTAACAAGGGGACCCCCAGATCCCGCCCCCCCCTACGTGAATCGGTATCGGGTACATTGTGCCCCTACACATTCACCAAAAAATGTTAAAATGTTAAAAAATGACAGACAATTTGGGACAAGTCCTTTATAAAAAAAAAATAAACTGTCCCACGATGTCCATTCATCTTCGATCACAACGTCCGGTGACCCGATAAAAAAATAAAAATAAAACTGAAAAAACTCCACCTCCATGGAAGGCTCCCACTGACTGAAGCCTCCTTGCGATGACAGCTGTTATATAGCTGAGGGGAGGGATCACCCAGTGATGTAAACAGGTGACCCCGCCCTCCTCTGATGTTACATGACGTCACATAATGTCAGAAGGGGACGGGGTCACCCATTTACATTACCTGGTGGCCCTGCCCTAAGCTATATAACAGCTGTCATCGCAAAGAGGATTCAGTCATCGGGAGCCTCCCGTGGAGGTGGAGTTTTTTCGTTTTTACTTTTATCGGGTCGTTGGACAATATGATCGAAGACGAATGGACATCATAGGACAGTTTTTTTTTCAATAAAGGACTTGTCCCAAATTGTCTGCTGTCATTTTTAACATTTTGACACCTTTTTTTTGGTGAAACGTGTGGGGGTACAATGTACCCAATACTGCATTATGGGGCATTCACAGGAAATTAGAGTGCCGTGGAACGTCCCATAATGCACTGCGAGATCTCAGTGCATTAGTTTCTGATGATTTTAAACAAAGAAAATTCCCCTAGTGGACTTTAAAGGCACATATAAAGGAATATTTAGGAGAGTATATATAGTAAACAACAGTTTATTCATTACAAAAGAGTTCCTCAAATAAATATCAAACACATAACATGAATAAAAACAGGGAATGCAGTTCCATGAATATATAGCTAGTGATACCAATACGCTTGCACCCGATGCGTTTCGGAGTTGTTTTGGCCTCCTTCTTCAGGGGAGGTTGTAAGCTTTAAGCAGAAATTTCTGTGTAGGGAATGGCATATGCAACATAGACATAGTAAATATACGTAAAAATCAAACCAAAAAGCATATAGTTACATACATATACATATTTTCGTTTACACTTACATTGGTATCTATAGATATTGGCTACGCATTCCAAAGAGGTTTAAAAGAAGACAACAGTATTGACACATACTGCCCATCAGACGCATCCCCTGGTCATGGTGTGTAGAGCTTAGTAAGTATATCCAAAATATTCATATAGCCTCTATTGAGGTGAAGATAGGTAGGTAGAAATGTATAGGGTGGTTTTACTTCCTTTCAGTAGGAAGAGAAGCCCATTAATCAAGGGCGTACAAATGTTTGGAACTGGAATCACACTGGGGCCAAATGCGGGTCCTGTAGGTTATGAAAATATGTAGATAAGTGTATGTTGGCCAAACATGTAAGTAGCTAGAGTAATAGGTAGGGGGTCCTAAGATGTATCCTACCTGGTCAGCCTGCAATATAGAGATCAACAGCTGATGATAGATGTAGATCAGGTGAGGCCCAAATAGCTGGAGGATCAACATGGAGAAAAAGGAATGTATCAAGACCCTGATTGTGTACTTCTGTCATAAAGGGGGAGAGAAGAGAGAGAGGAAGGTGGGGAAAAGAGAGGGAGGGAAGACAAAGGAGAAAGGGGGTGGGGGGGGGGAAAGGGGAGGGGGAGGAGAAAGGAGAAATGGGGAAGGGGGGGGGGGAAGAGAAGGGGGAGGGGAAAGGGAAAAAAAAGGAACAAAGGAGGGAAGGAGAGGAGAAAAGAAGAGAGGAGAGAAGGGAAGACAAAAGAAAAGAAAAAAGGGGGGGGGAAAGGAAAAGGGAAAGGGGAGGGAAGGAAGGGGGGGTAAGGAACAGAGGAAGGAAGGAGAGAAGGAAAGAAAAGGGAAGAGAGAGAAAGGACAGAAGGAAAAGGAAAAAGAGGGGGGGGGAGAAGGGGGGGGGAGGGGGGAGGGGGGAGAGAGAAGAGGAGCACGGAGAGAAGACAGAAAAGAAACAGTAGGAGGGGAAGAGAGACACATAGAGAGCACAGGTATCAGGTGAAATTTATGGCTAATAGTTTCAGTGATAGAATCTAAGTGAATAAGTATATTTAGATTACTCACAATGTGTAACAGCAGCTCACACCGACAGCGTCCTGCCCAAAGCAGATGACGCCTGGTGTGAGCAAAAGCTGAGTATATAAGGCCCTCCCCACCAATCAGCTGTTGATAGAGAAGGGACAACAGCTGATCATGAGTGGTGGAGGAGGGACGAACGCGCTCTGACTGGCCCCCCGGGTGGAGCGAGCGCCGCCAGGCCTCCACAGCGCATGCGTACGCAGACGCGGTGAGGCGTGGCGACGCCTACTACACCCGCCGGCACGTCTAGCTTCCCCGACGGACCGCGCATGTCCGCTGGGGTCGCAAGATGGAGGACAGTGTGAATGACACTGTACCTCACACAGCGCCGCCGTGAGCCATAAGCGGCTTTGTGTGCCGGGCGGATAACAAATCACAATGTAGAACTAATGCATAGTAAATTGAAGCACATAGATTGTGCATCTTGTGAAAAGAAAAAAATGCATGTATATTCAATTTGGTTACCATTACAGGGGAAGCAATGCTGGTGGGCAATATTATACAGGTTGGGACGGTTTCTAAATGGAGGGGCACGTAATATTAAACAGTGACTACATAAACAAGCATAGGGAATGTATAACTGAGAGGTACATCATGTAGGTAGGGACCAGGGATATCACTAAGTCATACATACATATAGTCCGGATTATTGTGACCTAGGATATCATAATGTACAGTATGCAAAATATGTGACAACAGTTTAGTCAGGGTCCCCAAGACATAACAATCTGGTGTGTCCTATAATACAG